>CM056596.1:54852084-55300394 GCA_029721355.1 Tegillarca granosa | reverse complement strand
AACTTTTCTCTCCCTCTACTATGCACTCACGTGTAAGTGAACTCAAAGGTAATTACATACGATTAGAATTTTCATTCGAACTACTTCAAATCATAAGCTTTTTAGCTCACCTGAGCTATCCATCTTCGTCCGTCGTCCGTTGTGCGTAAGCTTTTTACATTTTAATCTTCTCCTTCAAAACCACTGGGCCAAATTTAATGAAACTTGGTCACCATCATGCCTGTGTGAAGCCCTTGCAGATTTCCAAAATGGAAAATTGCAAGGCACTAAGTTGGGAAATTGCTAAAAATTATATATTGTCACAATATCTTTAAAACTATTAACTTTTTGTATATGCATGTATAATAGAATATTGTAGGCATTAACATGACAATCATTTAGATATATGATTCAAGATCATATGTTGAAATGTCAAGGTCACAGCTACAAAAGAAAACTTAAATTTGTAATTATCTTTAATATTCACTTTTTGTATAAGCATGTAATGAGAATGTTGTAGGTATTGACATGGCAATCATTTTGATATATGATTCAAGGTCATATATCGAAATGTCAAGGTCACAGCTACAAAAGAAAACTTAAATTGCTTATTATCCTAAAAACTATTATCCTTTTTGTATAGTCCATGTATATAAGAAGATAGTATGTATTGACATGACGATCATTTTAATATATGGTACAAGTATGTTGAAAGGTCAAGGTCACAGCTGGAAAAGAAGACTTAAATTGCTAATTATCTTGAAAACTATTAACTATTTTGTATTCATGTATATTAGGATATTTTAGGTATTGACATGACTATCATTTTGAAATATGGTTCAAGGTTATATGTTCAAAGGTCCATGGTCATATCAATATAAGAATACTTAATTGTAAATTATTTTGAAAGCTATTAAATTCATGCATAGGCATTTATATAAGAATATTGTAGGTATTGACATCGCGATTAAATATTGTTCAAGGTCATATATGATCAAGGGTCAAGAAAATAGCTGCATAATTATACTGAAATTGATTAATGATTTGGAAATTATTCAGTAGCACTATAGTTACTTCATGCATATTTAATAAGGTACTTATAAATAACTAGTAAAGTTTCTGTACTTAATATATTGTCTATTGCACTTTGCAAACAATTTTGGACATATCCTGAGGTGAGCGTTAAGGTCGATAGGCCTCTTGTTAATTTACGTCACAAGTACGTAATAATATCTTACGTTGAAATGTTCAAAGTCGTGCATTATTTGAAAGAAACTTCCAACAGTGAATTTCTGTATGTATTTTTATAAAAAGCACTTTTTACAATCATTTCTTAATTCAAACAAAAATTATCCCATCTTATATTGTGGTGTATTTTGCTGAATTATTTACCAACAAATAAAATTGCTAATTATGAAATAACTTGAACAAGTCATCAATAATTTGGTAGTAATCCAAAAAGTGCACGAGTTATGTTTCCTTGTCATTCCGTTGCAATAGGCTTCTAAGAGATTTAAGGTTAGATAGGTTTTATTAAAAATAATTATTAAAAATAATGTCTCAACAATAATTATATTTGCAAAAAGGTTTTTTTGTACTTTCTACAGACAGATGGAAGTTGTCGACATTAAAGATCTGAAAAATTAAGAATTAAGGAATGTAATGTTCCCTTTTCCCACATGCAAAAGATAACAACACCAAAATTTATCAGAAGTAATTTTATTCTTTTAAAAAATTTCAAATGATTTGCTATTTTTTATGTTTCAATTTAGAGAGTAAGCTTTTTCGAATAAGAATCGTCAATGATATAGATTAAAATCAAAGGTTATCCGTTGTCCCACGGTACCGGTAGTGACCTGCGCAACCTGCCAGAGACCGTATGGTCATTCTTGTACCAAAAGAATAAAGTTTGACTGCTCCGACATCTATGATATAACTATTTATTAACTCAGTTTTTTGTAACTATTCTAAAAGTTTAGTTAGAGTGTATTAATTCCCATCTTTTGTTGGAGCCACAGGGGCCTCGGTTACCGGGTGGTCTAAAGCGCGCGCTTACGGATCCCAAGCGGGACAAATTCTTGTGTTAGAAAGTTTGTCAGTTCGCTGCCGAAGGTCGATGGTTGTCTCCGGGCACTCAAATTTCCTCCACCATTCCAGAACTAACCGCATCGAAATAAGTGAAATATTCTTGACTTGGGTGTAAAACACCATTACTCCACTACACTCCGCTCTGTTAGAGCCAAAGTGAATAATTTTGATAATAAATAGTTTAGGTCCTGGAATTGATCATACTAAAATACGATGTCCTAATTCATTGTCCTTTAATCAGTTTTGCGCGCGTGTCTTTTTGTCGTTAATACTAAATTAAACAACGAAAATCTCTTCAAATAGTTGGTAAATCTGTTGTCTAGTACCATGAGTGTTATCGGTATACTTGAATGAAACCCCAAAAGTATATATTCCGTTTCAAATAGTTTTTTCTGTCATGACAACTGCTGAGAACTTTATTACCTCTTATACAGGAGATTAGGTTACAACTGGTATTAAGCAAGACTTATTATCATAGCATGAATTCGAGAGTAATATCTCCAATAAAACCAGAGAAAAATGTAACTCTGATTTTTTGCTTGTTCATTTTTTCTCCTTAAAAATAAATATAAAATATTTTTATTTTATTTCTCAATCGTTTTAGTCATAGCACTTAATCTAACATAATAGAAGTCTTGTCACAATTAGCAAAACACCTATTTTTAATGAAGTGAACATTATGCTATCAGAGTATTAATCTTTTTTAGTCGGATTGACTCTTGAAGAACACTTAAGTGGAAGGTCGTGGGTTCGAACCCCAGCCGGGTCTGACCGATCTTGAAAGTTAGTATTGGCTGTTATTTCGCCAAGCACTCGGCATTACGAAATGAAAGTCACGGTTCTTTCGGATGGGAACTAAAATAAACGAGGTCCCCTGTCATGGCGTGGCACGATAAAGAACCCTGCTGTATAATGTCATCAGGGCAACGCACAGGCAAAATTTCTACACTTCCGCCTATAGCTGGCGACGTCTCGATATAAGTGAAATATTCTTGACTGGGACGTAAAACACCATTACTCAACTTAACTCAACTCTTTAAGAACAGTCCCTTAAGGTTCACAAATTTGTTTTTCGATATGAGATATGAATCAGTTTTATTTCTCTGCGTTAAAAGTAAAAGCGATATGGTTTGATGTGTTTTAAAAAGGTATTATTTTTAGAATTATTAATCAAGTACTAAATCTTATCGAGTTTGTTAGAATGTATGATTATCACAATATACAAAAATTTAACTATAAATGTACTAATTTAAGTGTGTTCGTATTTTAGCGCAATTTACATTCTCGACTAATTCGCATGGATTTAAAATAGCGCAAAACAATTGTTGAGAAACAGGCTATTAGTCAAACATGTATTTTATCGGTGTATTTAAATTAGCCCCACTGTCCTTGCGCGAAAAAACTAAAATTAATACACCGCTAAATTTAGTACGTTTACAGTATGCGTGCGTGGAAATCCCTTATCTGGACCTTTTCGGTGTTATTTTACATGTGGTCATAACCGGTGTTGCTAATTTACACCACTTTTTGATTCGAGTGTTTGTAATGCATTTAATTTAGTGCAGTAGTTCGACATTGTGTAATACATAGATTTATCCTAATTCTATTGCGCAGTTTTGAAGATAAGCTATCAATGTAATGTAATGGCAAGTATGCCGGATGTTACAGAAAGAAAAAATAGCTTGGATCCAGGCACTGGCGAATCAAAACAAAAAAAAAAAAAAAACAAAACAAAAAACAAAACAAAAAATAAGTTGGTACTAATATTAATCTTAAATTTTTGTTTGGTATATTACTATTTTATATTAATAAGAGTTGGCATCCCTGGTATTGTTTGATATATTACGTCTGTTAAACTGTGCTTTGAGAGTGAAGTGATGGAATTTACGTCTAGACTTTATTTTACATCGAGGCAGTCATTTAGATATGGTAAAAAAATGGACAAATCAGGGAAAACCATTGACCCTCGCAAAATGAATTAACAAACTTACGTTGATATGTGCCAGTAGTGGGATTCAAATCTAGACGGAAGTACAAGGTCAAAACAGATCATTGGTGATACATATGTATGATTTGTGTTATCCTTCTTTAAAACAGATGAATTAATATATAACGCAAGAATATCAGCAAAGCATTCCTTAGCTGGATATGGATTTATAAAATTTTGGAAGTTAAAATTATATTAATTCAACTCTCTGGCTTATGTTTTTATCTATCAACTTTTTTTTCGGTGTTAGTGTCAATAATGAGGAATGAATTCCCGAAATGTGCACATCTGGCACATCAAATTTAACAGGTATTCGTAAAATATTCACTACCCCTGAGCGGGTACCACTGCTGGTGGGGTTAAACTCTCCAAGGGTATTAATTACTCAGTAGGCAGTACTTTGTACTGTCATAAAATGTAACATTAAGCAACATTTTCAGACGTCTTAAATTTTGAAATTTTAAAACTTAGGTTTGTTCCCTCAAGCAAAGCATTTATTAGCTGGATTTGGAATAATATAATTTGGAACTGTAGATTTATTAATTTTCAACTGTTTGGCTTTATGTTTTTATATCAACTTTTCGGTCTAAGTGTCACTGATTTGGAATAAACCTCTGGCACATCCATATTTAACTGGTATTTGTGTTATATATTAATACTTAAAGGTTTTTCAACTGCAGGGTTTTTTATCGGTTAAATATCTGTTTGGTAATAATTGTGACTCAATGTTTGTTGTATTTAGTTTTCGTTACAGTTTCTTTAATGAGTTTGGCGAACCAAAGTTCCTTAATAATCAAATGCGTTGAATTTTATGTAAAAAGTTGCATCATGTGTTTTTCATTATCGGAATAAATATTGATATGTACACATCTTCCATACCTATTCTCCGGTGTTATTAAGCTATGAATTTCAATGGTCCGCTTGGCAACTTTAGCAATTCAATTTTTCACAATAATTCCACGGATTGTAATGTCTCGCCTGTTGAGTTTTTGATCAAGTAAAAAATACATTACTGTAACATAAACTTTCACATTTTGACACGCCGCCGCCTACTACACGCCGCGCCCTACGCCGCATTACGGCAAAGCCTGGCTCGACAAAAACGCTTCAGCTGAGAATATGGATACAAATTATGCCTGTGTTTTACAGAAAATTCAAGCAGTAGTAAAACATTTATTTACTTCTTTAGTCATATGCAATTTTATCAGTTCTTTTAATAAAGAAGTTGCAAACCTTAATTTAAATGTTGATTAAATGCTTTCGTTTTTATCAGATTAATTCCTGCGTCAAACGCTATTGTCTATACCACTTAAACTGCAAAAGCAACTCTATTGATTTAAAGCTGCAATAAGCATGTGTTAAAGAGCAATGTGGTCGTGCGCATCCAAACCAAACTGCTGTTTTATTGACAGCCGTTTTTTATCTGAATCTGGTCAATTCGAATCCTAAGGTTAGTTTGTTCCAGTTGGTCCTCATTCTTTTCTTTGTAATTCTGTTGTTGCTCCCGCACGAACATGTTTTCTTCTCCCGACGTCATTGTTTACATAACAGTAGAACTTCCGGGCATATTCCAAGCTGATAAATTACATTTGTTCGAGTTGGCCAAAGCTTTCAGGATTTCTAGACTATTCAGTAAAGATCGCACAGATCATTGGTTAACGTAATGCAGCTTTAAACGTTTAAATTAATAAATAATATAAATATTAATAAATATTATTTTTATTTCCTGTATTTCATTTTGCTTAATCAAAACGTAACCTTATTTTGAGCAAAACTAAATATCTTGTAATAAATATCAAATGGTAAATCCAATGACATTTCCAATAACATTTAATATTAGAAGAAATTTATTAACGCTATATAAGAATATATAAGTATACATTTGACACGAGATATTTATTTCGGAAAGGACAAAGTAGTGCGTGTTATATTTACACAGATTGTCTATGGCTTTATAAAAATTAAGTTCCAACTTCTTTGATTTTTGACATATGTGCAAATTTCGGAAATTCTTTCTTTATCAGTGACAGTAGATGCCAAAAATGTTGGTAGATAAAAAGAGAGTCCAAACATTTAAAAACTAATGTATCCAAAGTTCCAAGGCTGTATGCAAATCCAGTTAAGGGATACTAGGGAACAAATCTTATTTGATTGAAGAAAAACTATGGAACTGTTAATGTTTTAGTTATATTGTTAGCTCTTATCCCAAGTTTTTTTTTCATTAATATATTCAACAGTTTACTTGTATCACGTATCGATATAAGTGAAATAATCTGACTGGGACGTTAAACACCATAACTAAACTCTACTCTACTTTACTTTTCTCAGAATAAAAAAACTCAAGCTGTAATAATTGTCCGTTTGAATAAATTGTTTTAAGTTGTGTATGAAGGTAATGACAAAAATTTTGATTCAAGTTTAAAAAAACAGAATTTTTGCAGAAAAAATATTTCAGGGCAGTGGGCAAAATAAAATAATTTGTATTTTTATAATTTTTGTGCTTCAGGTCGTGATTAAGACGTCTCGTCAAGTAAAACATCATCTTTTCATATCAGAAATCCTGTATGAAAGAATCTCTTAAATATATGAAATACCTAAGTAGTGTAAACGTGAAACACTTCTTATTAGTAATACTACATTGTGTTTCTTTGCAAACTAGGCGGTTAAAAGAACATTTTATAACGGTTTACGTGTTTATATTTTGTCATGTTAAATCAATAATATATGAAATACCTAAGAAGTGTAAACGTCAAACACTCCTTATTAGTAATATCACATTGTGTTTCTTTGCAACTAGATGGTTAAAAGAACATTTTATAACGGTTTACGTATTTATATTTGTCATGTCAAATCAATAACATTTCCTGTGTTGATGGAGCACGAACGGAAATGCGTATTTCTTAATTTACATTTAAACGTTTCCTGCTATAATGATAAATCCTCCTCAAAACCCAACAAAGCTTAAAATTGAATGTGTGCTTCATCATTGATCATTAGTTTTATAAACTTAAAAGTCATTTAAAGCTAAGACTTTACACAATATTGTCCATACGTTTTTTTTTCTTAATTTGGCATATCCCTGCTTCTCCAGCGTATGGTGTATATGTTTCACAGTTAATTCGGTACGGTAGAGCTTGTTCCCACTATGGGAACTTTCTGCAATTAAGCAAATTACTTACAATTAAATTGTTGACACAAGAATATTGCAAGCCTAGGCTAATCAAGGCCCTTAAATAGTTTTATGGCCGTCATCACAATATTGTTGATATGTATGTAGTCACCGTATCCAAACTTATACTGGATATATTTGACTTACCATTACCCTTCCGGAGCACCCGGCCTCACTTCCTTGATGGAAGTTCACGTGTATAACATATTTTGCAATGTTTTTACTTTGTTTTTGGGATTGTGATATGGACAAGGACTGGTATGTTTGTTTTATTTTATATCATTACAAAAGGAATGTTTAGTATTGAGAATCAACTTTTTGGAGAAAAAGCCTTACTATTTAGTTATACTACAAAGTGCATCAATCAAACAAAAAATACCTGATTGTTATTATTTTATTCTCGTTCTGCAAAATTCGATATATTCAAAAATGGTGAAATAAAGTAATAAGTGTTTTGTATAATTAAAAAAGTGGTAATAAAAAATCTCCAACCTTTGAAAACTGATCTTTTTCAAACAACGATCCCTCCATATATGATTCAGATCTAGTTGTATTATTTATTTTAATACGCCTAAATGTAAATTGACTGTAATACTTATTTATTGCCTAAACAAATCCATAACTCAATTAAGAACTGTATAGTTTTTTTAAATAAACTAAACACCCGCGATTTCATATGTATTTTTATTCACTTTCTATGACTTTTTACAACTATGTGTATTATTTTATTGATGTTTTTATGTTATGTATTAACAGACAACTTAACATCTTTGCATATTCATTTAAATGTTTTATTATTTTAATTATTTTTAAAAGCTAATGTAAATTTTCCATTGCTTTTTTCTAACAAATCACTTGCAACGTCTTGACATTGTAAAATGGATGAAAATAAAAAGTCTTCAACAAAGATAAAAATTCTAAGTATACTCCCCTTATATTATACACGGTACTTCATTAAAACGTCCTTCGAACTGAAGGTGTGTTTATTAAGTGTTTAGGATATTTTTAAAGCATGCCACTTTGTTTATTTACCATCTTCATTGCATGTATTGATAACTATAGTATCGGATACTTTATAATGAAATTGTAACAAACTCTCTCTGTAGTCTAAATGCAATAAAGTAATTATATTTTAATTACAATTATTTAATTTCCGTTTTGCGACTTATTTACACATTTTGGTTAAATGAGAAGTAGAATTAATTGTTTGCTTTCTGTCTGACATATGTTATTTGATCTAACGATTCTCTAAAAAGCTTTTGGTGCCTAACTTGGGGAGTCTTTATATAATGAGATTAAGTCTTCTATATTTACAAATAATATTTCATTGATGTTTGTATTATTTGCAACATAATCTTTATCTCCTTTTTAAAAAATGTTTTTATTTGCAATTTAGTTTTACAAAATTCTTAAAATTTGAAATATACCACTGATGCATACCTTCAACACTACTATTTTTAAAATAGTTTTATTTTCAAATTTTAACAGTTTCGACTTGATCATTCAAACGTTCTCAAAGATGTTTGTACTTGTCCATACTTATATTAACTTATTAAAGTTCGAAAGTTTGCATTATTTTTATGAATGACATAATGCATACAACAGTTGTTAGTTCTGTCGTTTGAAGATAATGGTGTGTCGCCAGAGGCTAAAGCAGGTTTAGTAATGGCTCGACTCCGTCGTCAGGTCGTCACACCTCAACGGTGCATAGTTCGTGCTATGAACTTTATGTAAAATGAAAAAATACCCAGTTATTTGCACACACTCGTGATGTGCACTTCCTATTTTGGTGACATTTTATGAATGCGGAGCGTGTATGCTTCCGTGCGTTCAACACAAACCTAATGCAGCGAACTCCTCCTACACGAGTAAACCAATTCTATTTAAATATTGCTTGCTTCTTTCTTATCATCGGAAGATGGCTCTGATTTTTTCGGTATTGCATTCATTATTCTTATGCACCTTTTATAACTTAGAATTATTCAACATTGGAGACAAACCTTGTGCATCAAATTCTTCCACATAATTTAACTGCTTCTTTTTAAACACTGCAGGCTTCTTAATTACATGCAGATGTCCCGGTGATTTTTCCGTGTTGCTCTCATTATTTTTTAAGAGTTATGCACCCTTGTTGACTTTGAATTTAAATTTTTTAACATTGGAAACAATTCTGTACATAAATCTTCTCTTACAGCTTTGCATTAAACATTTATTATATACAGATTATCCCCTTTCAATTTTAATTTTAACATTGATCTCATATTTCATATAAAGTGACAGAGACCTCGGACAGAATATATAGAGCAGTAAAATCTGAAAGAATGAATGTCAGCTTTTTTGTTTAATACTTTCCGCCTATGAGGGATGGGTATCGCGTATTTTCTTTATTGAAATTTGAACATGGATTGGTGTTTGTTTTTTTTATTAAGACATATGACACATCATATTTAACACAAATTTAAAATGTCATCCCATCCTCCATTTTTTTTAGACCGAAACAAGTGGCAGAGATATCACTTTTGTGACAATCTCTTGTGCAAAAATATTGCATATAAAATTTGTCATTTTCATACAGAAAAACGTTTAAACGGTGCATAGTTTGTGTAATCTATAAAACACATTTAAGTATGTTTAAACTTGATAATGTGCTTTCACCATACTCACATAAGAAATAAATGACTGGTTTCACTAATTTTTATTGAAGTTTAAAAAAAGTAGTTTGTAACTAAAACACGTGGACTTGGCAACAACTAACACAACAAAAAACATCATTGATAAAACACTTGCGTTGAGAGAAAATAGGCAAGGTGTAAAGAATAACGTAAATTGCAAACACTGATGGACATGACACCTCTTTCTCTGCACATGTCATTTACATTTTATTGCACTACATTATTGCATTCCATAAAAAAAAACAGTTTATGCCATTTTTTTTATATATTTTTTTATTTTTTATTTTTAATTTTTTTAAATTTTTGTTTAATTTTTTAATGGGGTAATCCTTGAAAGCGAAATATCTGAAGAACGAGAAAACCACGGAAATTAAATGCACAATAAGGCGGTTATACGCACTACCATTCAAGTCAGTTCTTTGGTCAATATTCCGTCAAACCGTCCCACACTAATATCGTTAAGCAAGAGGTCAAATTAAGTCTGTATTGCCCAACTGGCTGACATGTTTTGTAGCAATGGCGGCCGTGTTGAATGCCACAAGAAACCTTTTTTGGCTCAGTAGTTTCAGAGGAGACGTTTTTCATAGAATTAGCTATTTACAGCAGGTTTTTTTTTCAATATTTCGATAATAACGAGATAATTATAAATGTGAGGTTAAACTCATTAATTATGTTTAATTGCTATCTATCTACTTTATATATCAAAACAAGGCAATGGTAAAAGTTACAAAAAAACCGTTAAATATATTAAATGGCCAGAGTTTTACATTCCATATACTAAATTTGAACCAAATTGATCAACAAATAAATTTATTATGGCCTTTTTCCTGTTTTTTTATTTAAAGTAACAGTGGTCATATAGGATTTAGAGTTAAACCGAAAATCACAAACTTTAGTCGACTTCACCTAGGTACCTTCCACATTCCATATACCAAATTTGAACCAAATTGATCAAAAAATAAATATGTAATGGCCATTCCCGTTTTTTTTTCATTTATTGTAACAGTGGCTATAAAGGATTTAGAATTAAACCTAAACCAGAAACTTTAATCAACTAAACCTAGGGGCCTTCCACATCAAATTTGGTTTTATTTGGTTATGTGGTTTCAGAGAAGAAGATTTTCAAAACATTGGCTGTATTTAGCTGCTAATTTACATATTGCGCCAATAACATGCAAACGAAAAATGTTACGGAAAAATCCGTTAAATATATTAAATGTTCAGAGTTCTACATTCCATATATTAAATTTGAACCAAATTTGATTTAGAATTGGGCTGAAAATCACAAATTTTAATCTACTCTACCAAGGGACCTTTCAGACAAAATTTGGTTCCATTTGGTCATGTGATTTTAGAGAAGATTGAAGTTTACGCACGGTCGCATCGCCATGCCACAAGCTCAGCTGATTATACCCAATGAACGTTCTAGCGAATTTTGAGATGGAAGTCTTAATAGAAATTAATTGCAAACAAATCATTAGAACTTATAAGCGACTAGAACAACCAAAAACAAATATACTTGCTATAACAAAACAGGTAAAAAAGAGATACGAAACTTAAATGACGTTATTGATTATTGTCATAGATAAAAATGTCTATATACAGCATTTGATAAAATATTTATGAAAAACGTTTCTCGGAAGGTTTATTCTGATATACACTTAAAATTGTATACCAACAGCTAGGGAAAAATATCGTGCAAATTTTGACGATTGTGAACAAGTGTTATTCTTGTCCTTTTTAATTTGTTGTGAAATAATTCGTTAAGTTGTACAGAACAATAAAACATCCAAAGGCATAGCATTTATATGTTTACAACAATAAATAGAGGATCTTGCATGAGTGTTTATGTAATATTGAATTTATTAAACGAGTTGAATAATTTTTATGCAACGAGCCATTATTCAACGAGTTTAATAAATTCAATATTACATAAATACGAATGCAAGATTCTTTTTATTATATAATCTCATAAAAAGGGCTTTTTCACAGATTTCAAAGTTGTCATCTCATCATAAGAAAACAGCTGATTAAACGAAACACAACAAGTTTACGTTACCGTGTACATGCGCAAAAAGTAATCCTGCTGAAATATTAAAAGTAAACAATTGTCTGTCCGCAGGATACAAAAACAAAACAAACATTTTCAATTTAAATACAACATATCTCCTTTTTAGAAAAAAAGTACAAAAGTATCAGCTTAAATTATGAATCAACAAACAGTGTGCCACTATGAACTAGGTGAATTGTGTGACGTCATAGCGCGCGCACTCTGGAATGTCAACAACCTGGACAAGGATTTACAGACACGTGTTACTCGGAATCACTATCCATTATTATTCTGGCCCGTTTTTTGGAACTGGTGATTTGTTTTGATAAATATGTATTTGAATGTTTCCTCCGGTGACTGTTCCTGCAATGCTTTGGTATCCGCCGTGTAAATACTCGTGCGTAGTACGTAAGGATATTACCTAATTCACACGCTTTTATGACGTCACACTCATTCAATACGATTTTTATTTTATGACCCTATTACATGGATTATTTAGTAGATTATATAATGAATATTAACATAAAACACTGACCATTTGAACAATATACTCACGGGATTTTTATTTCCAAAATATCACATTTAGAATATCAAATTATTTATATTTTTAACAAATCTGTATCATTGTCACAATAATGTTTGTTCCTGCGCTCGTTCTGTAAGCACCACTCTTGAAAGAGTGATTGTCTGTTTAGCTTGAAAAAGTAACTGCCTGAAATGGAGTCTAAATTCCTTCGAAACGAAAAAATGAAACAACGGTTTAATAGCAAAATATGTATAAAACGGATATTGTAATATATTTTCTATAATTAAATCTTTAAAATTATAGCTGTTTTCATCTTTTAATGATCCTAGAAAGAAAATTATTTTTGAGAAACATCCCGGCGTCACAAATACCATGAAACATACGGAATGCATTATGAGTACTCTAAAGTTATCTCCGAATATAGAAGGCATATTTCCATTGTCTTTTAATAAAAGTCTTTTGAATTTGAGAGCAGCAGAAAATATAATAAATACAAAAAACATAACAAAAGGCAATATAAGCAAAAAAAATACATCAAGAATATTTAAAACGCCCATTGCTTTTTTTGTTTCCGGTAAAACAGTGCAGAATCTATGTCCTTCGATGTTTAATACTCCATTTGTCCAGGTTTTGTAGATGTATACAGTAAAAGTAAAAATGGACAATGAAATGACTAATGTCCTGGCTTTTCCCGGACCTCTACACATATTTTCAAAACAACTTGATTTGGGCCTGAATACAAACATGTAACAACCGCTTATGCTCAACCAAAACGATAAAAACGGAAAGAAATGACTCATAAAAATAACCACTTGACATAATCCTGGTGCTCTGTATACGTCTACACCTTGATCTTTTACCCAAATAATCAAAAGCGTCAATAGAAACCCGTTATCTGCTATCGCTACAGATGCAAAAATATGAGGGAAAAACTTCTTACGTAACTTTGTCTTCAACAAAACTATTCCAAGTAAAATGTTTAAACTTATTCCAAATGAAATAATAATAGGCACATAGTACGTATACATTTTATGAGCCACTCGCAAAAGAATGTCCAGTGATTCATCATGGAGCGGATAATCTTGATAAGTATAATTAGTTTCCATTTCTGGATGTCTAACTTCGAACATTCTGGCTACCCATAATGGAGTCATGGTGCTTATGTCCAGCTACGTACCTTTCACTCTCCAGTTTCAATACTGTGATTCGAAAATAATTTATCCTGTAAAACAAAATAATAGGCAATAAATTTCATTGACAATAAAAAAGAAA
Organism: Tegillarca granosa; assembly: GCA_029721355.1. Lineage (NCBI taxonomy): Eukaryota > Metazoa > Mollusca > Bivalvia > Arcoida > Arcidae > Tegillarca > Tegillarca granosa. Next base: position 55,286,651 of record CM056596.1, on the reverse strand, counting down.
TCGGTTATATTGATTAAATCACATCCGAGCTGATGTCTTTTTTTCCGTGGATAGACGGATGAAACTTAATGTTATGATATAAAATAGACTTCTTTGTCGTGTAATTAGATAAAAATACAAACGTATTAAATCAAAATTTACGAACTGTCGCTGAACATAAAAACGGGAATGTCTGACAGAGTTGGTACTGAGATATACATTTTGTATTGATTACACTCAAAGCAGCTTAATTGAATCCCATTTCGTTCTCTGTCAGTTCATCAACAGTTAATGACAGTTCTCATTACACATCAATGATTATAGCTGTTGACGAAAGTTTTAAACCATGAGAGGCTTAAACTGTTTCTAGTAGACATTTTTATAACTAAAAGTATTAAGGAAAACAGTGATGTCAACTTTGAACGACTTTAATATGGCGTATAACAGGTCATTACATGTTGAACAATATAATTTCATTATTAAAAGCCAACGTTAGTTATTTTCTCCTTATATTAAGTTTCAATAAAAAGAGACATTTTAGTATGACACGTAACAGATAATGTTATATATATATATCACAAATAAATTAAATAATTTATTTCCACAAAAGCAATCCTGATGCACAATGTTTAAAATTCTATCCCATAATCGTCTAAAGAATACGGAACTATGTTAATATTAACCATCTTACTTAAATTATCAGAAGCAAATAATGTTATTTGATTTATTTAATCCTCACAGAGATAGTAATTTTGTCGATACAGATACAATGATCTAAAACTTAATCGTTTTTTGAGTTACATGCGACAGTTCATTTAAAATCTTCATGACTAAACCCAGTCATTTCAATAAGCCAATCCTGAAAAATTGTTTTAACCGTTTTCCTAGAACAATATAATTGAAACCGTTAATGCATGAAGCGGTTTAATTTTATTTGAATTTTAAATGTCTATTAAACATTTTTCTTGAATCACATAATATGATTGCTTTGTTAGATTTTAAAATTATAAAACTTTTATAGGATTCAATTATTTTTATTATTATTCAAAATTTAGCTTAAAGTTTATAGAATTTTTTTTCTTTTTGAGTTTGTTTCAGAAATGATTGTGAAACTGAATCCTGGTTTCTTCATAATAGATTTTTTCCCAAATATAAAAAAGATCATAAAATATATGTAACTTGAAGGCTTAGTCATTTCCTGCTTTTTCTATTTTCCTTTCCAGGATGTCTGATTTGTTTTTGGATTGAACGGATAATAAATAAATAAATAATTTTATCTTGACCTTTAAAATAACAAATAATGTCAACCTGCGGTAATTTCTAATAGAAACACTTACTTGTTATTGATTTAACATAAAAACAAGAAAAAAAACGGATAAATAACAGTAATGTTCCCTGAAGTAAATACTAGTACATCTTAGATAATATTGGTGGCGGTGACAAAGGGATATTTAGTAATGTTAGTTGGTTGTTTGTTAAGTTGGTTGTTTGTTAAGCTGTTAAACGTTGCATAAGCAATTTATACAGCTACATGTATATCTCAACGACTTGAAGTATGTTAATCTTTAAAAACAAGAATTTCACGGATTTAAATGTCTGGCCTGCTTAGTTTTTGGTGGAGTAGAAAATAAAATACTTTCACATAAACTTTCACATTTCGACACGCCGCCGCCGCCGACACCGGAAAAGTAACATTTTCGCGATGCCAGGCTCGACACTTATGATGCTAAAACAATCTCTTTATGAGTTTATTATAGTTTCGATTCAGTGCAAATTTTTAGATGTGATATGCTCTTATTTGAAATCAATGCAACTTAGAATTGCTAGCTCATCGAGTACGTATTCCGCTGATAAGCGTACCACTAATAGGTCTCCGAGTGAACAAGTCGATAAACATCCTCCTTCTAATGGCGAACTCCTATTACCATTTTCGAGGCTGTAGTTACACTGCTGCACTTATCATTGGATTTTATTCAGTTAATGTGGTGAGAATTTGTACAATTCTCCGAATTGTAACAATTTTTAATTTTAAATACGTCTTTAAAGTTTTGTGGTTGTAAATTAAAAGGAATGGTGTTTGGTCTTTAAAAACCACTGAATATAAACTTTAGCGCTTTTTCAGTCAGCTGAAACTTTGTTGTCTGTGTTAATTATTTTTTATATTGCCTAAGTTTATCAAGTTTTGCTTGCTGTTCTCGGGGGAGTTTGTTACCGCGACCGAATTTTATCTACCTTTCCTTTTAAAGTAGAGCCTGTCAAAATTCTTAATTTCGGTAAAGCAATTTAATATTTAATTTCTTGTCCTCTTTGCCTCCCTGATTAGTTTTTTAATGGTCGAGTTTGCTAGTGTTAATTATTTTTATAGTAAAAATGTAAACCGTGTCATTTTATCAAAAATTTACATGCATTATAAGGCTTTATTTTCGCCATAAATGTAAAAAGCTAAGAAATTTAAACATATGTATATATAACTAAATATTTAATCGCCTTAGTAAATGATAGTTTTATGCGAATACAATGTATTTCCTTTTTGAAAGCCATTTTATTTTTTCAAAAAATTCTGATAAATAAATGTGCGAATAAAGATAAAATGAAAATATTTTAATATTTCTGTTCTGTGATAATCGATTCTCTCTCTTTCTCTCTCTCCTCATCTTGTAATATATATATGTGGGGGTCTCTCTCTCTCTATCCTCATCTTGTAATATACAGTACAGGCCTGTCGAAAGTTAAATACTTTAGTGCCGACTCGGCAGCTCGTCTCGGCCCCTCGGCAGTTATGTCTCGGCCTTTCGGCAGTAATGTCTCGGCCAATAGTAATCTACAGCTCGGCACCTATTCGGCAGCTACTGTCCATCGCTCGGCTGTTTTTCGGCCACTTTTCGGCCGCTCGGCTCCTCGGCACTTTTTATGCCACTCGACCCTTTGATCGCTAGCTAGAAAACATCAGTTCAGTAAACATGCCTGCAGTTACGCATGTATCGCCATATTTTAGAGAGGAAATTGTGTGATTATCTAACTCTGGAGTAAGTCAAAGAGAGATCAGTAGGAAAATTAGTATAGAAGATAATATTCATATATCAAAAGTGTCAGTGAACAAGTTTCTGCAGTTTCCTCTAAATCAAAAATTTGATGACAGGTGTTGGAGTCTGGCCGATCTCGGAGACAATGTGTCTAAATAAAACTCCGTTTGTTCGACATTCTTTTGTCTTGGTACTGAGAAGGTTTTGAACGTCGTGTATTGAAACCAGGTATCTGATGATGACAGGGGATTAACAGATTAGGATTATGACACCTGATGTTTACCTGTATAGGTACAATAAATGACAATTAAAACTGCGATTGCAGAAGTCCGGTTTTTTTCTTTAAAATCCCGCTCCATAATGGAATATAAAAAATTTATGCAATTCTGGGGGAAAAAATCAAATCTGTTGTTTCCATCGTCCATTTATTTAATGTTATTAATTTTTTTTTATTTATTATTATTTTAAAATTTATTATTATCTTATTTATTTAATTTATCGAATTTGCACTTATATTCCTTATCATTAACGAATGATATATTTTATTTTTATTATTATTATAATAATTATTATTATTATTACTATTATTTTTATTATATACAATCAATCTCTCTCAGATGTAAATTGCTGAAAAATATCACATATGTATCTTTACTACCATCCGTTTATACATTGATTTTTTTATTTATTTTATTTATTTTATTTATTATTTTATTTATTTATTATTTATTCATTTATTTATTTATTTATTTATTTATTTATTTATTTATTTTAATTTTTTATTATTTTTTTAAAGTTCTTATCATTACCGAATGATATATTTTATTATTTTTATATATATAATTTAACATGTTAATTGCTAGACCACTCGTTGGCCAGTGGCCGAAACTCGGCTACTGAGAGGCCAAATGAACTGCCGAGTCGTGGACAATCCGAAGTGCCGAGGAGCCGAATGAGTTGCCGAGACTTGGCTACCGAGTGGTCGAGCTGCAGACAGTTCCAGTTGCCGAGGAGCCGAGAGTTGACAACTTTCCAGCCACTATTTGTCCACAGCTCGGCCCCTCGGCAGCCGAGTCTCGGCTCCTTTTCGTCAGCTCAGTGTTAAACTTTCGACAGGCCTGTACTGTATATATATATATATATATATATATATATATATATATATATATATATATATATATATATATATATATATATATATATATATGTAGGGGGGATACATGAAGACAACGGGTGCGTATAATTAATAGAAAGATGTTGTATTTAAAACAATTTAGAAATAAAGCATCACAATAAAAACACTAGAACGAAAGAAAAGAAAACATGTCTTAATAAAGTAAATACGATGGATATGGAAATTGAGAGGTTCTAAAATGGCTGATGTTCAAGAATCATACATGTGATGAAAGTTATCGTGCCAACCAACTCCTGTGTGGTTTCAGATAATTATTAAGTCGGTCAGCATCAAAATTTTCCATCAATGTAGAAGATTGAACTTTATAATAATCATTTTAAGTCTTCATAACCTTATTACGACAAAATTGATATTGAAAAGATTGACGGTGGTTTGACAAAATAAAAAAAAAACAAAACAAAACAAAACAAAAAAACTAGGGATAATTCTAAAGTTGTATTGCCTTTTTAAGATTATTTTCCATATATGGTTTTTGATTGCTGTGTACCTATAAAAACGCAAACCCACAGTTGTTTGTTCAATATAACTGTGACGTGTGCCAACAGAATATTCTAAATCCTTTGGGAAACGTTGCTTCGTGATTACAAGTATGTTTATTTGGATAAACATGTGATGATTGACAGAAAAGTAAGAAAACCGCGATCATACACAAACATACCAGTCCATGTCCAATTATTATGATACAATGTAGATAAACGCAAATAATTGAAAGTTTGTAGGAAGTGAGCGAGAGTTGAGCTCAGTAATGGTGTTTAACGTCCCAGTCAAAAATATTTCACTTATATCGAAACGTCGCCAGCTAAAGGCGAAACTGCAGAAATTTTGCCTGTGCGTTGCACTGATGGCATTATACAGCAGGGTTCTTTATCGTGCCACGCCGTGACACGGGATCTCGTTTATTTCAAGTTCCCATCCGAAAGAACCGTCACTTTTATTTCGTAATGCCGAGTGCTTGGCGAAAGAACAGTCACTACCCATTCTAAAGTATTGGGTCAGATTCGGCCGGGGTTCGAACAACGACCTTCCACTTACGGGGACACTACCAACTGATCTACCGCAGTGGTGGAAGTTAGAGAAGATACTTGCAGTAAGCAACAGAGAATGAGAAATGATAAAATTAACACAACACATCGTGTCGGTTTAGTTAAGATAGATAAAAATAAAATATATATTTAGCCAGTTAGTTTTGTAGTGTTAAAGTAAAACCAGAGTGTAAGTCCGGAACAACTATCCATTTTCAGCAATGAAACTGCCCTTTTTAGCACACATGAGCACTTTGTGCTCTTGTGAGCTATTGGTATCAATAGAGGCAGACCCTCCGTCGTCCGTAGGTCCGTCCGTCCGTGACAATTGCTTCAAACGACTTCTTCTCAGAAACTTCTGGTCACATTTTGTTTAAACTTGGTCATCTATAAAACATTGCCTTTCAGATTTGTGTTTTTGGTTGCCATAGCTACCAAATGCGGGTCACAATGACCTACATAGTTAATAACTTAAAAAAATCTTCTTCTCCAAAACACTTCATTGAGATAAAATCTGATGTGATATTTGGCATCTACGGCATCTAATATACCAAGTTTGTGAATTTCAATTATTTTTGTGAAAAATTAGGTTACGCGTTTTTGCGTTTATTTTTGTATATTTTCAATAGTATTTTTTTTTTACAATGATTACAATAATGAATAAATTTAGGTGAACTTTTTTTCCAAACATCATTTTCTTATGTGAAGAAACATATGTTTGATAATTTTCATGAAATTCTGTAAAATGCAAGTCGCTTTTTTCGGCCTTTTTCATTTTCAATTCTAGCAACCCAAGGGTCGGGGGTTCAAATCCCAGTGGGGCCAAATTTTTTGGTTTTTTTTTAATTATTTTCTAAATTTTTTGACCTACAATGGTGCATTGAAGAGATTTTATGTATTTTTTTCCTTTTTAGTGTAATTATATTTTTTTAAATACATGTGATACTGCAACCCAAGGGTCGAGGGTTCAAATCCCAGTGGAGCCACTTTTTTTTTCCTTCTTTTTTTTTTATTTTCTATATTTTTACGACTTACAATGGTGCATGGAAGAAATTTTATGAATTTTTACTCTTTAAGTTGCCATAGCTACATTGACCTACATAGTTGAAAACCTAAAAAAATTTTCTTCTCCAAAACCACTTCACCGAGATAAAATCTGATTTGATATTTGGCATCTAAAGCATCTTATAAACCAAGTTTGAGAATTCCAACAATTTGTGAAAAATTAGGTTTCGTGTTTTTGCGTTTATTTTTTATACATTGTAAATAGTACTTTTTTACCAAAATTACAATATTAATAAATTTAGGTGAATCCTTTTTCCAAACATCACTTTATTTTGTGAAGAAACATATATTTAACAATTTTCATGAAATTCTGTAAAAAATACAAGTCGCTTTTTTTCGGCCTTTTTCTTTTTCAAATCTAAGAAACCCAAGGGTCGAGGGTTCAAATCCGCGTGAGGCCACTTTTTTTTAATTTCTGAATTTTATGACTTACTATGGTGCATGGAAGAGATGTTATGATTTTTTACTTTTTAGTGAATTATTATTTTTGAAATACATGTAATACTGATATGTAGATTTAGCTAAAACCTTGAATTTTTTTTTTGTTTTGTTTGTTTTTTTTTTTTTTTTGTTTGTTTTTTTTTTTTTTTTTTATATTTATTTATTTTTTTTACAAAATCATTGTTATGTGACATTATATAAATGAATTGAACAATTTTTTAAAAATAATTTGCAGTTGAATTTTACAATTTGTTTTAAATATTTTAATTAATGTGTCAAATCTGTAAAGTCTTAAATCTTGATTTGAAAATTGCTCATGTGAGCTTTTGTTATGGATAGGAACTCTGCCATTCATCCATACATCCATCAAAAGACTTCTTCTCAGACACTACTGGTCACATTTCATTCATATTAGTCAATAGCACCTTTAGACCATTGACATTCTCATTTGTGTGTCTGGTCGATTTGGCTACCAAAAGTAGGTCACAGTGACCTATATAGCTAAAAACCAAAACAATAAAAATAATGTTATCTGAAACCACTTCTACTGAGGCAACATGTTATGACTTTACCAGGTATTATCAAGACATACCAGTCAATTTAAACACAGGTGAGCAAATTAGGGCCATCTTGGGCCTCTCTTGTTTAATGATCTGAAAGACTTGGGTCAATGTTATCCTTACCGTATCGGTGGAGAAGATATATTATTGAAATATTTTCGTTGCAGTTCTAAACCAAATAAATATGATAGTATTTTGTCCAACATTTTTAGGACAGGTTTTAGTTACTTTAAAAATAACGTTAATAATACAAACGCCATTGGTCAAATACCTCAACATTTAAATAACCACATTACCTATCCTGTTATGTTATCATGAACCACTAGACGATCCTTTCATCGAGATTTTCGAAGCTATAAAAAAGGTTTTACTTCTCCCCGAAGAGAAAAAAAATTTTGGATTAAAACACTTTAAGGATATTACTTATAATGTATCAAATTTTGTAACAGTAAAACAAAAATGTTAATTTCTATGTTCATATTTATGTATGTTTAAGAAATAAAAAGATATCTGTTTTATTTAATAAGCTAATCAAACATTTTAAGAACATCCGTTTATAAATGTTTACAATGTGTCCAATAAAACAGTCAGCATTTTTCACAATGCGCTTGTTTAAAAAAGATTTAATTGAAACTCTCTCTCTCTCTCTCTCTCTCTCTCTCTCTCTCTATGATTTGATTCCTTAGGTCTTTTTAGTTAGTGAATATTTACCAACTTCATCTTTCATACTTTTATTTCACATGTTATTAATTATAAACCTCTAAATCTCCATAAAACAACTCGAGTTTTATGTTTTAGCCACACTTTGTTTATGCACCTTGATATTTGTTATTGCCAAGAGCGTTTTATCAAAAACAAAATGAAAATAGCAAGGCCATAAAACACGTACATAATTTTACGTACATAAAAAGTAAATCAAAATAACCCTATTTATGAACGTAAGTACGCATTATTTAGAGTCTCAATGAAAAAAATAACATTCCTAATAGAGGTCAGATCTAGTAACCAACATGTACCAATTAAAAAGATAGCATACGTTAAAAGATGAACAATCAAATTAGTTAAAACACGTATGAACATTTGTGCAAGATAAAAATTACCAAATATAAAAAGATTTTCTATGAATAAAGGTCAATAGTTTAAGTAGCCCAAAGCAGGAAATAATTACTCATTTACATTTAACTTGGCTCCTGCAGTTATAATTAAGTTTTCTGTTACATATTTATTTCTTTAGAGTTATTAAGTTTAAGACATACAGCAGAAAACGAAAAAACAATTTTGTACCAATCAATATATATTATTAAGTCCAATTAACATTATCATTTATTAGTGTTCACGTTTTTCATCTTGAAAAAACTCCACAGACTCGCATGATATAACCATTTATTTATCGTTACCCTAACATTTCAAAGTATACATCGATTACTATTAATGCTAATATAAGGTATAAATACTGAATGGAACGGGAAACCTACAATCAAAATCAGAATTGTGCGCAGTTAGTCACTGTCAGAGATAAAATCATTTTTGTAATTAAAATAAAAATTTAAACTTTTATTTCAGCTTTTTCAAGTTTACTCAATGACCCACATTTCACAGGAGCAAACAATACTTAAGACACGCCAGTTTAATAGTTCAATAGCATTGAATATTAAAATTTGTATCTTGTAAACAAACACATAACAGGAACAATTTAAGTAAAAGAATCCAACAACAGTTTTTGTCCTTAAAGACACTGAGGTTAACGATATAATTTTTGTATAGCTAGCCGTATTAAAAGGAAGCCCTACAAATGGACAAAACAAACCGAAATGGTAATTAACCTTCGCCCACCTTCTAAGAGGTGAAATCATATATATATATATATATATATATATATATATATATATATATATATATATATATATATATATATATTACATGAGAGTATTGAATTAAAGAATGACGTTTTTTATTTTGTTATATACGACAAATTCAGCTAGCATAATTATAATTAAACACTGTGGTCGATTTTAATTTGTTAATTAGAAAATGTTTTGAGTTTTTGGTCATTTCACAACAGTGTAGACTGTGTAATATAAACTTCATGTAACTTAGTGTTTTTAAAAAAAGGCAATAAAGGGAAAATAAATTACGATTACGAATTAGGTTGGACAATTTTATATTATGGCACGTGTATGTAAGGAAATTTCTTTCTGGTTTTTGCAGTGGTTTGATATGGTTTCATTTTCATTTGTTTTCTGAACAAATTCATTTCAAAGACATCATTTTATTGCTTTTACATTTCTATATTGTAGTATACTTTACATGCGGTTCTATAAGCAGCTAAATGTATCAAGTCCTTTTTGATAAGAATAACACTTTAGCTTGATTGAATAAACACATCGAGAAACTCGAATATAATTATTTTCACACAGATGGCACTATGAAAGTAAAAATCTTAAATTATCAACAACAAGTTGGTGATTTATCAATATAAGATTTGTTTTACATCTGCAAACGAATTTTATCCCATGAAAGGAACATTAAAGGAAGTTAATAGGGCAATATATCAAAATCCGACCTAATACTAATTGCATTCTAAAAAAAACATATACCTTATTGTTTATTAACCAATAAAACCAACTGTTAATTCCAGCAACATAGTATTAAAGATTGATACAAAATGCAATACAACTTGATAACACTGTCTGTCCTAATCTTTGTTGTTTACAAAAAGTGATTCTTAGAAAATTGGCGAATACCGTGTTATATAAACACAGACAAAGAAGTTTCTGCTAAATCGCGGACATTTACAGATGTATCTACACAAGAATGTCCACAAAAATTGACGTAGTTTGTGAATGAAAATAAAAAAGTCTTTAAAGTAAAAACCATTCAATCTTGATATTTACATTTTCTTGGTAATTTTCTTCAATATTTAATTTTTTATTTTACATCTCAAGTCATATTGAAAATACGTAATAGAGTAAATAAGCATTTTGTATTAATCATAATTCCTGATAAGCCGTAGAAGAAAGATTTTCTATTATCTAAGAAAGAACGAATTCTAGAATTCCTGTCGTGTTTAAATGAAATATAGGATGATTTCAGCTGAAAACATTTATAACATAAATCATAAAATACAAACATTAATTTTGTCTTTAAGTGTTGGTATTAGGTATGTTATTGATCATTCGCCATAATCATCAATGATTCTGATTAAATGAGAATACTGTCATTATTTTTGTAATATCTTCTGAATTCGTCCATTTTAAATCTAACTAAGTATTGCAGTAACACATGCTGTAATCAAGATTTTAAAATAAAACTGTACAAATACTTTTTTGTAGAATCGAAGCGATATCCCTCTTTTCTCTAGTGCATCTAAACTAGTTCGGATTTAAATGAAATCGTATTCATAAAATGAGTTAAGATTTCATTTTTGCTGCTATACACTTATTTACATACTTTAAATAATTACATAGTATTTTGTAAATGATCTTTTAACGAACATATTTTATATTATTTTTTTGATAATTAGGTTTGGAAGGACAATAGAGAGCTCAGTAAATATAATCCTGTCTGTACAATAGCTTTTCCAAATGTACGCATTTTTGAATATAGAACCAACAAAGGAAAACAAATGAATGAGACTGAATCGAGTGCAATTTAAATGTTAAAATAAATGCTAAAGAAAACTCATAACAAGTCTTCCAATAAAGTTTAAAGAAACAATATTGGTAATTAGCTTTCATGATTTGTTGAGATTTTAATATTTATTGTTGAACATTTAAATAATGATTTCACGAGCAGCTTTTTTGTATTCCATAAAGTCATTAAGTTTGCTTTTTAACAGATTATTCCTTTTATTTTCTTAACATATTGCCTTGAAAAAAATTAAAAAATCGACTTCATTAAAGCTAAAAAAAAATAACAAAACAATTTAATTACACATGAATGGCAATATCATTTAGTATCACATCCAAAACACGTATTAATTATTATGAAAATTTTCGGTTTAAAATCTCAGATTTAAAATGATATTTGTGCACACTTTGCAACAAAGTAGTGTAGAGTTGTGAGTTAAACGAACTAGTTGTCCGTTAGTGGTCTCAAAGACGGCTTTTTCTGCTACAAGAATTTACAAACATTTGATTGTATTACAGTCCAAAAATATACAACATAATGCCATGAAATAAAAATCGTATTGCTCTAATGTACAATTACTTTTGATTATTTGGATTCAAATAATTTTGGAACTTTAGATAATTTTTTTTCAACTGTTTGGCTTATGTATCTATCTATTTAACTTTTCGGCCCAAAGTGTCAATGATGAGGAATGATTTTCCGAAATGTGCACAAACGGCACATTAAAATTCAGCAGGTATTTGTTATATAAATATACTTTAAAATCGAACTTTTTAAAAACACCCGGCTTCGCTTCCTTGATGGAAGTTCACGTGTATTACTAAATTTGCCAGTTTTCAAATCAAAGTTTTTACTTTGTTTTTTGGGATTGCGATATGGACAAGGACTGGTATATTTGTACTTTTTTTTTAATTTCAATGCAAAAAATTTGCAAGCAAGCTGAATAAGCGCGTTATGATTAGTTTGCCTTTCAAAGTTTTTGCATTCATATTGACAATGAACATTATTTTAAAACAGTTCAATTGTTATATTTTCGTTAAATATTTCTTAAAAATTTTTCCATTGATATTAAAATCCAAAACTTGCCATCTATACCGCTGCACATTGGGAAAGAACACGAAGAGCGTGCATTTTAGACCGAGAAGGGCACATTATCAATCCGCAAGATTTTTTGTGTAAGGAAACAACGAGGGGGAGGGTTTGCTTATCAGATAACTTTATGGTATTTTCTCTATTTTTATTAGGATAATGTATTTTTGAGAATATAAAATATAATGTATAAATTTGGTTTATAGGCAATCAAGCATTTACAATGCGTTTTTCAAGTTTGTCTCGAATATAAGCAAAAGTGACGTGGCAGCCATGCTTAATTGACTATGGTGGTGTAGTTTCGGATTGTGTTTTGCATTTTATATGTATTCATAAACGGAGTGACAAGTTTTTGTCGTTCATAGTCAATATAAACACAAACGTTCTCAATCAATCGAAATTTCACAAGTAAACAACGAATACATTACGTCATTATTGTCGTTTGTGTTTTAATATATAATGTCATTACCTTTTGATTTGCGTTGCGTGACGTTTTGATATTATCGACATTTTTGTAGGGTTTTTTTTCTTTGTAAATATATAACAAATACCTGCTAAATTTTGATATGCCAGATGTGCACATTTCGGAAAATCATTCCTCATCAGTGACACTAGGGACCGAAAAGCTTGATAGATTAAAAATCCGAAAAAAAATCCGAATCTTGATAATTCCTCATAAGAAACAAATTGCCTGTTATAAAAAAGAAGCAATTTGTACAATATTAAAAGTCACAGAATCTTGTATTACATATATTAAATTGATTTACATCGTTGATTATATTTGATACAGTTTGCAACAAGCTGTTTGTATTAAAATGTCTTTAAATTGTCAAATAAATGGGATAATGCATAAAATCTTTTGTACAAGATTTTCTTTCCAGGTAATTCTTGAGATACTAAATTTCGTTTTAGAAAACTCTTGTACGATATTAAATTTCCTAAATGTATGTCCGACTTTGAATAAAAACTTTTATTTGAAAAAAGGGCCTTCTGAAAACATAATCTTAGTAGCACATAACAAACTAATATAGAGTTAAACCTGAATCTTTATTCGTATGATCAGAATGTTCATTTTGTCATTGAAGTAGAAGTCTTCAAGATTGCTAAAAATGCTCTCATCCGCTTTAATCTGCGATTAAATTATCTTATGAAGAATTTAATAACAAGGTTTAAAGGACAATCTTTTGTTCAATAAATATCGATTTTAATCAATCTTTGTTTTACATTGGCAGCAAAACATTGCTCCTCTATAATATGAGGTTGTAGGCATTCCATAGCAGAATAAATTTAATTTTTCTCATATTTTTCGATTTGTCTGGAAAAATCGAGACAAATCTAAGATGTTTAAGGACTAAAAATTGTTATTTTTAATTTTTTTAATATTATTGTTTCGTATTAAAACATTGTTTTAATGTATTAAAACTTATTCTTAAAAAGTCATTTATTAACAATATATCGATAAATAATCGAGATAGATAAAGGGTATTATGAAAAATTATCAGAAAATGTACAATTTAGCAAAATTTTCAGTCGTCTAAAATTTGAAATTTATTTTAAACTAAGGTTTGTTCACTTATACACAGTATTCCTTAGCTGGATTTGGATTTATATAATTTTGAAACTTTAGATTCATTATTTTCAACTGTCTGGTACATCAAAATTTAACTGGTAATTGTATAATATATTTATATACCAATGGATTTGTAACGAAACCAAAATGAAAGAATATAACTTGAAAATTATGTAAATACATTTATAACCCAGTAATACATATTCAACAGTATTCAATAAAACGAAGTCATATTTATCAGATTCAATACGTGTATTAAGACAGAATTAAAAATAGAAAATTCAAATGTAACGCTTTTGATCCATGTCATACACATCGCATTCTGTAATTAATTCGAAAAAGAACTAAAAGACAGATCAGTTAGAGTGTCAAATCATTAATTCTGTCTTTCGGATAATTAATTAAATTATCAAAAAGACGCATTTCAGTAAACTTACGTATTTCAAAATTAACAGAAAAGAGGAAATGTGAAAAAGTAAGACTTCATCAAGCCTTACAATTTACAATACGTTGTAGCTGACATGAGCTGAAAGCTCAGATTGGCTAGTGCTATCCATCTTTGTCCACCGTGCGCAAACTTTTAACATTTAATTTTCTCCTCGACCGAGTTATATGAAACTCGGTTACATTATGCCATTGTGAAGGACTTTTAGATTTACACAAATGAAGGAGTTTCGTCCCCTTAATAGTGAAATAGAAAAATAGTGGGAAAACTTTAAAACTCTTCTACTCTAAATATACACGCGATATACCTAAGTTATTTTAATTTATGATATCCTTAATTCATCTAGTTTCAGATATGCATAAATGGCACCATGGGGCTCAAAATGGGGCAATAGCAAAGTACTTTATAGATATATTGCCTAAAATCACATATTTGTCACTATATTTTAAAAATTATTTTGAATATTGATATTGCCATAATTTTGATATAAGGTTTAAGATTATATGTTCAGGATTTAAGGCTATAGCTGCATGAGAAAACTGAAACTGTTAATTATCTTAAAAACAATTAACTTCTTGTATAGGCATGCATAAATAAAACAAACATACCAGTCCGTGTCCACATCACAATCCCAAAAAACAAAGTAAAAACTTTGCAAACTGGCAAAATATGTTATACACGTGAACTTCCATCAAGGAAGTGAGGCCGGGTGCTCCGGAAGGGTAAGCACTACTTGTCAAGCTAGCTACACCCGTGCAAGTCAATTTTGAGAATGAAAAGAACAAAGAACTATGGTAAGTCAAATATGTCCAGTATAAGTTTAGATACAGTGACTACATACTTATCAACAATATTGTGATGACGGCCATAAAACTTTTTAAGGGCCCTAATTACCCTAGGCTTGCAATATCCTTGTGTCATCAATTTAATTGTAAGTAATTTGCTTCGTTGCAGAAAGTCCCCATAGTGGGAACAAGCTCTACCGTACCGTATTAACTGTGAAACATATACACCATACGCAGGAGAAGCAGGGATATAACTGTAAAGAAACGGAAAGTTGACAATAGAAAAATTGAAGCCATTACGTTATATTACAATATTGTAGTTATTGATATAGCGATCATTTTGATATAAGGTTCAACGTTATATGTTCATAGCTGCAAAAGATATGGAAATGGCGATCATTTTGATGTGATTCAAGGTCATACATTCAAAAGCAAAGGTCATAGTCTTGAAAACGATAACTGTATAAATATGTATATTAAAATATTGTAGGTATGACTATGATTTTGATATAAATGCCATAGATTGAAAGGTCAAGGACATAGCTGCAAAAGTATACTAAGTGGTTGGAAATTGTTCATTAACTTATACATGCATATTAGCTACTTATAAATGAATTGTGATTAGATATTTATGATTCAGCAGTGTGGCAGTTCTAACCTTAAGAAAACTTGGAAAGTTTCTGTGATGAATATGTTGTTTATTGCACTTTGCAAATAATTTTAGACGTATGCTAATGAGAGCATTAAGGCCCATGGACCTCTTGTAATATTCATTTTTATATTACTTAGTGTCTGTATCGTATCAGTAAAATTCTTAAATTGAGACAGACACACACCTTCTGGTAGGTTTTAAGAAATGTTCGTTTTAAGACATCAAATAGTCATTGTATAATAGAGTTATACACGTATTTGGCAGGTTACACGGCCCCATGTACCCTGTCACAGATTTTTGTACATTAATCTTTGACAGGGTACATGTGGCCGTGTAACCTTCAAATACCTGTATAACGTATTTGTCACCGTTCAAAGCAAATATTAACTATCAGTGAACAAATTTAAATAAAACAATCATTTACTAACATATAAATTAATGTATCCTACGTTTTTACTAACATTGCATATTCGGATCCTGATTTTTTCATATAAATACTTCCTGAAAGTTTTTCTTCCGATCGATTACTTATGTTGGTATTTGATGGTACTAGTTTGGCTCTTTTAACTTCGATTTCATTGTTATAGTGACTTGCGAACCTTGGCACTGCCATGGTTAATGGTAACCAAAATGACACAATGTAAGAGTTACTTATCTAATGCCGCTAAATGTCGCGAGAGTTTATGTATCCTGGCACAGTTATGAACAGAGTTCCAATGTACCCTGGCAATATAACAAATCGCTATGCAAGACATTTTTTTGAAGGGTGACAACAAAATTTGTTCCGATTCTTACTTATAAATGAATGGCATTTAGTATTCAAATTAATTACAAATGTATCATTCTGATCTTATTCAATAACTATTTTGTTAACTGAAAATTAAACTTATCCCATATCAAGAATGTTAAATAAATGGTATAACCTAAATGAAATCTCGTTTCCTGTTTTGTTCATTTTTTGTGCGCTCTGGGTTGTTTAGGTCATTTTTCTAAATACATATAATGAAGATTCTTAACTTCATGTCCTTTTTTAGTTAAAAAATTATTGTAGCTCGCTGAGATTGGTCTTAATTGTTCATTGTTTTTTAATTAAGGTTCTTGGAAGCAATCCGCGATAACAATGGTTTTATTTACACGACTCCTTTGAATCGGGACACTTAAGCTGACGTAAGCTTAATGGATTATGACTTATAAAGTGTATTACCGAACAAGCTTATAAAGTATTACCAAAAAAAGCTTGTCGTAAAAATCAAATGTCATCTGTTCATTTCCCTAATATTTTTAGAAAAAACATCAAGACGTGTATTTTTTTGACAAAGTTGCTTATTTAAATTTGTTGTTCATATCGAAGATCATGGAGAAAATTTCTAGTATTGATACCGGATTATTGTACAGTGTTAGCGATAAAATATGATGTAGTGAAAGAAAAGGCCCATGTTTACCGCCTTAATCAACAGGCGTGAATTTGTTGTCCACCGACGCTGTAGAATCACTAATTCACGTATTTTTTTTATTATTTAAGGGGAACAAGCTCCCGAACCTCACTCTGGTCATGGTTGACAGTCTATTCAACTGTATTGCTAGAACGATTTTAATGACTGTGCACGTACTAGGAATCTTTCATAAAACATATTTATAAAAAGATTTTTAAACATTGTGATTGAACATCAAAGTATTCAACTATCTGGAAATTGAAATGCGTATCAGCGTTTTATTCATAAATACTCTGTAACGTGATTTATTCTCATTCGATCTAGTTTATCTTAAATTGCATTAAGATACAAAATAACAGGTTTCGAAATTATATAAAACTGAATGATAAAGTTTAGTGTATATTCATACTTTTTACAGTGTATAGGGTTAATGATGAGTACATGTAAATAAAATTACATCATTTTTACCAAGAAATTACCATATTATATTTTTCCTCTACTAACTTGTATTTAAGGATTTAAGCGTTTGAGCTTAACATATTTTAAAGTAAGTAGACGAATTTACATTTGTAATTAAAAAAAAGGTGAATTGAGGGAAAATTTCTAAATAATGTTACATAACATAAACAATTTCACAAGACGGAATCGCATCTTTAAGCACCTTTAAGCTGAGCTTAAAGATGCTTAAAGATGGCTTAAAGGTGAATTAAAGACACCGCCATCTTTAAGCCTGGCTTAAAGATGGCTTAATGGCACTGAAATTTTAAGCTCTTTTACACCATTTGGCTTAAAGATGGCTTAAAGATGGTATTAAATGATATTAAAACATAAATCTATGATTCATTTATGGTCTTTTTAAAACAGAAATCAGAAATAAAAAGGAAACAAATAAATTAATAAATAAGTTAATTAATAAATTAAAAAATTGGATTTGGAATAAAATCAAACACTGACATATATTTAAACATGTCAAAATACAGGTAAGTAACTTGTTTTGATAACTCAAGTATTATCTAGTTCTGTGCAAGTAGTATTTATGCAGTTTTTATGTAACAAATTATACAAATCACGGAAAACAAAATGAATCTGGTTTGATATGCGAGTAGATAGTTTACAAGTGATTTGTTTGGTTGACTCGGCAAAATACAATTTTACTCGGAAACATCATATAATTTATTGAAGTGAATAAATAATTTGAAATTAATTAAAATTAACAAAAAAAAAACGAATTCAATAATACATAATTTAATTAAAAATAAATAAATAGATGGATAAATAAAGGATGGATACTTAAATAAATGGATGTATGGATGGATAGATAAATCGATATAGAAAGAAAGAAAGAAATAAAAGGAAAAAAATAAAAGAATGGGTGGGTGGTTGAATGAATGAATAAATAAATAAATAAATAAATAAAGGATAGTCGGTGAATTAATGGATGGATAAATAAATAAAGAAAAAGTGACAGAGAGAAAATAAAGAAAAAAGGAGAGAAGGAAGGAAATAAAAAAAAAGGTGGTTGGTTTAATAAATAAATAAATAAATAAATATAAAAAATAAAAAAGATAAACAGATAAATAAATAAATAAATAAAATGAAGTAATGGATAAGTAAGCAAGGACATGTTTTGATTTAGTAAAATAATTTATTTAAATAAATAAAGGATGAATAAATGATAAAATAAATACATAACGATGGATGGATGGATGGTTGAATGGATGGATGGATGGATAAATAAATAAATAAATAAATAAATAAATAAATAAATTAAGGATAGTCGGTGAATTGATGGATGGATGGATAAATAAATAAAGAAAAAGAGACAGAAAGAAAATAAAAAAGAAATGAGAGAAGGAAGGAAAGAAAAGAATAGGTGGTTGGTTTAAAAAATTAATAAATAAATAAATAAATAAAATGAAGTAATGGATAATTAGGCAACAACATGTTGTTTTGATTTAGTAAATAAATAATTTATTTAAATAAATAAAGGATGAATAAATGATAAAATAAATACATAACGATGGATGGATGGATGGTTGAATGGATGGATAAATAAATAAATAAATAAAATTGAATGGATTGTTGGATAAATAAATAATGAAATAAATAATGACATGATAGACGGATAGATGAATGATTGAGAAATCAAAGGTTATTTATCTAGCCGAAGTATTTGTTAATTCTGTGCCAGAAGTACTAAAATATTTATAAATATACATATAGGACTGAAGATGATAGGAGTAGTATACCTTGTAAAGATCGGTAATAACCGATTTGTTTGATGGGATAACTTTTAAGTGTTTTATTCATGGATGATTGATTCTCAAACTTTTTATAAATACTTCAAGTAATTTCCAAATACAATCAATTAACCATGAATGGCCCGCTATTTTGAACCTAATAACATAGCCATTAAAGGTTTTATTTTTAAATTGGAATAAAATTTAACACAGTAATGGTAATTCTTTCTCGATAATCAGTCCAAGCATGTGTACATGACACAATTTTTAAAATTAATTAAAAAAAAACACATAAGAATTAAAAGAGTAAAAATGCACGACAAGACTGTGAACGCTACATTTATATACCCTTCATTTCAACATGTTCAACATACGTTTATTACCATTTCAATTACTTATATTGGAAATTGTTAACTTTAAACGGGTAGGGTGAAAATAAGGATCACGGTTAAACCGTCCTGAAACTTGTTGTTTGAAATCTGCATGGAAAGATTCAGGCCCTTGATTTGTAATTATTATTATTTAACAATCGCTTATACATATAATAATGGGCATTCGAGGACACTTTTTTTTACATAAAAATAAATCTATATCTTATAAGCTATTTATAAATATTATTTCTCCTTACTGCTGTTTCTTTATATCTTTATATTTCGGTATCAATTATACAGATCTCTCTCTCTCTCTCTCTCTCTTTACGCCAAGCCTCTCACCGCCTAGGTCCGAATCCCACTCGGGACAGATCCTAGTGTGAGAAAGTTTGTCAGTTCGCTTACGGAAGGTCGGTGGTTTTCTCCGGACACTACGGTTTCCTCCACCACTCCAGAACTGACCGCCTCGAAATAAGTTAAAGAATCTTGACTTGCATGAATGTTATATTATAAATTTATGATTTTATGAATTCTCTTAATGAAATATCACAAAGATTACATTATGACGACATTAAAAAATGTTTGAAAATATTTTTCAGTTTGCGTGCCGCTTGTCGGTGGTTTTCTATGGGCTTTTCAGTTTCTTCGATTCCTGTAATAACCGCCAGTTAACAAGGATCTTCATATGATAAATAACCACAAACGCTTGTCACTGAACACGTGTGTATATTCAAGGTAAAAACAGACGGAAAGAATATATACATAATAATATCTGAAGTGGAAAACGGAACAGAAATTAGTCCGGACATATAATCATATTGGCGTCACCACTTTTCTTTTTTTTTTCTTTTTGTTATGAATTGTAAATGTCTGTTTGTTAAAGGAAGTAAGAACACTAATTTCAATACAAATAATTACATGCTTAGGAGCACCATCATCAGGTAGACTGCCCTCCGGTGAAAGGGGATTATTCTGCCCCGCACAATAAAATAAAATCAATAACATAAAAAAAAAAAACATAGAACACAAGTTATTTTGTTATTACTGAGTGGGAATGTGATTAATATTTACAACATAGTCATTAAACCTTTGAGGCATTCTACGCTCTCGTTTAGGTCTTGTTAAGGAATTACTATCAGCAATATTAGAACTTTTGACACTATCCAACTCTGAATTATTATCATCATTAAAATTGTCAGTTACTGGATGATGGGCGTCAGATTGTACCAAGTCCTCTGGTAGAGTATTTATAACGGGCGGAATGTCAGGTAACTTTATTTGATCCTCATTTTTACGAGTTATTGGTATTGATGATTCCTCATCATCGTTATCATCCGATAATTCTATGTCAGTTAATGTAGACTGTAGAACAAATCCTGGAACTTTATAGCAATCTGTTCTACGAACACGGTAAGACGAGTTTCTTATTGTGATCCCACAAACTTTCTAATATTGCACCATTTCCCATCTATTGTAGTGACTAAATAACGATCTCGTGCGTATGATTTGTTGCGATCACAATGAAGGTATACTAAGTCACCAACTTGAAGTTTAAGAGGTGTTGCAAGTTTTCCAGAAGGATTTTTAGCCTTCTCACTGTATGGATGATTGTTGATTCTATATAAATGTTGTTGTTGAATGATGTGATCGTCATCCATAGGGATCGCAATGTTAGTGAACTGGTCGCGTTTAGTCCACATTTCTCTAGCTGAAAGTCCTCGATTTCTTATGCGACTGCTCTAAAGATAGCTGTAATTGTGTTATTTGGCGACGATTAGGTTCCTGTCGTAGAATTTCGTCCTGGATTTCTTGAACAGCTTTTTCTGCAATAGGGTTCTTGATTTTGTTTTTGACGTTACCAAGTTCAATAGAAATTCGGTACTGAGATAGTAGTTCATCTTTTACGAGTGAAGCGAAACCTGGAGCCGAATCTGTGCGTATTACTGCATATGGTCCATCGAGTGGTCGCATTTCGATACAAAGACGCAACAAAGCATCACGTAGGGTATTATGTTTTTCATCTTCTATCATTATGGCGGACGTATATGAAGTAACATACTCTCTAAGTAGCAAAATAAGCTGTCTTTCACGTTTGATAACATCCGCAGCAAACAGTACTCCTACAGTATCTGGAGGGTCAGACGTGCTTTGTTCAGTTAATGTGAGTGTTGTCTTTTTTTAAAGCAGAACATTGTTGACAAGCCTTAGAGATTGATTCAATGCTTTTATCCATATCCAGGGCAAAGAAGTATGTGTGTAACAGCTCTCAGTTGGTTCATTGATGGGTGATTCAGTTTTATGTGAAGAGAAGTTAAAAATCCATCAACCACATCTCTTGGAACAACGATACACTCGCGATCCGGTACAAATGGAGCATTCCTGCGAACAATTAATAATCCATCTTTTGCGATGGAAACAACATTTAGGTACCTCTTAATGTCTTTAATATTGGTCAATTTTTTGGACGGACGTGTTCCTTGTTGCAAATGTGCGTGAACGCGACGAAGTTGTGAACATTCAGATTGTATTTGTTTTCAAGTAGATCTGTTGGTATATGGAAGTCGAGAAGAACCATTTACTATATCATCCACAGATAATTGACGAACTACAGACTCCTCAGATTGCTGAATGAACGTGCATATTTGACAGTTTGGCTCTGTGCATTCTGGTGCATTGCGACTTGCGAAATCAGATTGAAGTATTGACGAACCAGAGACATGCCTTATTGAAACCTGGTAACGACTAGCAGTTGACAAAAAGGTTGAGACTCGAGGACTTGCAGAGAACTCTCCTCGGCAAAGTTTTTCAAAAGCTTGGACGCAGGGTTTACTGTCTGTTAGGATACATGCTTTGAGATTAGACTGATGATATATGGGCTAAAATGTTTGACTGCGGCAGCAATAGAAAGAGCTTCCACCTCACAAGGCAACCAGGTAATTTGACCTTTGCGTAATTTTGCACTGAAAAATCTGATAAGTGAACAACTTCATCACGGGTGATGTACAATGTGGCTCCAAGGCTATTCTTTTTTACAGAACCGTCGGTTACTATCCAAAGTTGGTCAGATGCTTTTGGAAGGGTGATTGAACAATTAGATTTGAGTGCTTTCTGAGCTTTGTGCCAAGCAGAAAGCAAATCATCATTCCAGAAGACTTTGTCCTTAGATTCGTGCCCTGCTATTGCATCTTCTAGTGGACCTAACAATGAAGCAGTGCCTTTGACAACTCGTGACAAAACTTTGTAGGCACCAATATATGACCGCAGATTGGCAACCGTAGTAGGAGGTGAGCATGTTGACAAAGTCGAAATCCGATGTGGAATTGCCTGAATTGTTCCTTTACGCCAAATCCAACCTAATATGGTTGTTTGCTTTGGAGTGATAACGGTTTTCGTTGCGGACAAATTTAGGCTGCATCTTTCGAGGCGTTGTAGAACCTGTTTCCAATTTAACAACAATTCGTACACAGTGTTCCCACCTATATATAAATCATCAGCCTCTTTTGCTACATAACCTTCCTGTACCAAATCGCCCAACACTCGACAAGTGAGCTCCTCTAAAGCGGTCTCCGATCCCGGCATGCCCATAGCAGATCGCACATATACACGTACACCACGATAAGGTGTGACAACTCCACAGTATTTTTGGGAGTCATCTGACAAGGGTATTTGATAGAAAGCTTTTGTTAAGTCCGTTTTAATTAAGTATGACCACTGCGCAATCTGTCTTAGAGTAGACTCCACATCAGGCATTAAAGATGGTTGGGGTTTACTATAGCGACCCACATCTGCGAAAGCAGTTACTAACCGGAACCCACTATTAGGTTTCTTGATTAAGAATGACGGGTTGAGATATTCAACTGATATGTCCAAATCGTCTGGACGTTTGAAAACACCAAGTGCTTCTAAATTATCAAATTGATGTTGTAATTCACCCAACTGAGTTCTAGAATACTGGGGAACTCTGCTTTTCTTTTGAGGGGGTTGAACAGGGCCAATGTTGACTTTTGCCATGATTTGACCAAATGCACCATTGTAACCGTTGAACTTGGGGTTAAAAACGTTGTCATAATCTGATTAAGACATTAGTAAATTCCTGTCTTTGACTGGCATCCAGTATGCCATCTGGATCAACTGAGACTTGTTCAGAGAATTTTGCTGAGGGAGATTTGTAGCCCTGGTTTTCACTTTTACTTATATAAGGGTCCACAACACAATTGTCAGAAGCTATAGTGCATCGAACTTTGCAAAAATGTTCGTCACGTTAACTATTTTAGGGTCCATTGATGAGTTGACAATACGGAGTTTTTCTGACACACTGGAAACTAAGTTTGGTGTAGGCCAAAGGTCAGAGATAGACGATTTGTTGAAATCTATGTGTGGCTCTATAGCGAAAATTTCATCATTATTAGGCAAGTCCTTAGGGAGCTCGACTTCAATATAATCTCCAGGCCATATTGTTGTGTGGTCTGGTGCTCTAAGAACATGTGTCCTCCGGACAGAATGTTGATCAAGTGGCTTATCAGTTGAACCATATGTATATGAAATGTCATTGCCAATCATAATTTGACGCTTTGCAGGACGGACTGAGATGTCATTTTTCTCCATGAAGGGTATTCCTGCTAGAACCTCTGTGTCTAAATTTTCAACTACTAGACCTTCAAAATATAAGCTGTGACTTGCTCTAGTAAAAATAAGGCGTGTCTCACCAACCACATGTAGAGGTGATGAACCATCTGCTTGATGGGCAGATTGGGAACTTTCAGTTATTTTAGCTCCGAGACGTTTAGCTA
Organism: Tegillarca granosa; assembly: GCA_029721355.1. Classification (NCBI taxonomy): domain Eukaryota; kingdom Metazoa; phylum Mollusca; class Bivalvia; order Arcoida; family Arcidae; genus Tegillarca; species Tegillarca granosa. The sequence continues at coordinate 55,262,361 of CM056596.1, read as the reverse complement.
GTGAAGTGCGTATCATGTTGCCTGTGGCTCCACTATCAATAGTTAAGCGAACTGTATGGTGTCTGTAGAAGGTGTCAATATATGGGGACTGTCTCACTTGAACTCTACTAACAGACATATTACAATTTTTTTGAGAACTATTCCATCTTCAATATCATCACTGTCACTAAAATCTTCATCGGACAATATATTGGCGACTCGTCGGGCCCTGACCATAAATTTCTTATCCTGAGCTGGTAAGTAGTTGCATTTGCTGAGGAAGTGTCTATCTGGGCGCCCAGCCTCTTTACATAGGGGGCATACTATACTTGCTCGTGAAGGTAGAGTATTAGCACTTGTTTGATCCTTATGCTGCTTGGGTACTTTGAATCTAGAAAATTTTGAAACTACAGACCTCATAGCTTTGGCATCCTCAGAAGTATGCAATTCATCAAGAAGAGAATCAAGCGCCTGGGATATTTCGGGTTTAGTAGATGAGAGAGTTCTAGACCGAAGATCAGTTCCATAGCGCTGTTTGACTAATTTAGGTAAATCGGGGTGAATAAGTCTAAGCCATGTAAGTACAACAAAGTTTTCTAAAGTTGGACTGATCTCTTCGTCCTCTGTAATAGGTTCTCCATGATGAGTAATGCCGGTATCACGTCGAAGAAGGTTATCCTCTACAAAGGCCATTAACCTTTGGAATAAATCCTCAGGGCGCTCATATGGGCTAAGATGTATTGTTGAGAAGTCAATGAAGTGGCCCCCGGTCTTCTGAAACCCATAATGTAATCGTATGGTTTGCCATATATGGTCCATAGAGGTGCAGTTCTTAACAAGAGTACTGCGTGAGATCACAGGACAATAATTAGCTATTTGCCCTAACATGAGCTCAAGCATGTTTACTTTTTGTTCTCGTGTACGACGACTGGCCTCTGGGATATCTTCACCATCATTGTCAAACCCACGGTAGGGGGCCCCTTTTGTCTTTTTACCCCATTGGACACCATCAACTAGGAAGGGGGCAAAGTTCTTGTCTAGGGATAGCGTGTAGGTTAAGTTTTGTCGCCAATTTTCAAATGAATTGACAGTTTCTGTTTTACTTAAACACCATTGCTTTGGTGCTTTGTGGGTGTTTGCCATCGTGACCACGTTCACTGTAAACAATCTTTTACAGAGTAGCTATGACAGGATTGTCAATTACCATTAAAAATCACTAAGACGTAGATTCGAGAGTCACTGCCACCACGCCAGTTAACAAGGATCTTCATATGATAAATAACCACAAACGCTGGTCACTGAACACGTGTGTATATTCAAGGTAAAAACAGACGGAAAGAATATATACATAATAATATCTGAAGTGGAAAACGGAACAGAACTTAGTCCGGACATAAAATCATATTGGCGAACCCCTCCCATCCCGAGAGAAGTGTATAAACTTAAAATTTGACAGGGCATAACCCCCCCCTCTCTCTCTGTCTTATACAACGTAAAAGCTATCCCTGATTTATTCACAATCTTTGCTGTCATAAAACATCGAGCATAGGCAGCTATCATGTACATTGTCGTACTTCACCTGTACAACGATCTACAGTTCAGTGTCTTACGATCGGTGTAAGGAAGTATAGAACAGGTGTACAGTTTTTATTCTGTTAAAAAGAAACAAAAAACGATATAAAAAATGTCCACGTATAATTAAGTTCTTCATGAAATCCCGGTTATTTCAATATTTTTTGTAAAATTTTAGGGCGATAGGAAGTTTCGTCCATTTTAAGTTATAAATATAGCAGTTTTATCCCAACTATATCTTAATATTTGTATATTGTTGAAATAAAAATGTGACAAACGACCGTTAGTTATTGGCTGATTTTTCATGCTAAAGTGATTATTTATCAAAATGTCCACGTCTACAGTGTTAGAGCACATTTTTATAAAGATAAAAATGTAAAAATCAAATGTTAGTTTTGAGACAAATTACGTCCAATTTCATTGAAAAATAAGGGAATTCGTAAATTTTCAGCCGCTAGTAAAGAAATATCCAATATGGCCGACATATGGGACTTTATCATATATTATATAATATGTTGTTTTTTTTTTCTTCACTGTAACAAATTGAAAGGTTTTATTTTCTTTCAATTCAATAAAATAAGAAAGATATACATAAAAAGGCAAAAATAAATAAATGAATAAACTTAACGATGAATTAAATAAGGAAATTAAACTTAACCATCAATTAAACAAAGAAATAACTAAATAAAAATTAATGAAAATTAAATAAAAAAATAATGAAAATTTAATTAAAATTTAATTATTGCATAAAAACATTTGAGAATATATAGGACAGTAAATAAAATATGAATTATAAATGTTTAAAAATATCATTTTTATAATTTTTTAAAATAAATTTTTTTTCATAAATAAAATCAAATATTTTTTTTACTTCTTAAATAAATAAAGTAATTAATTAAGCAATAAATATTCATTTCCACCAGTAATAATTTTTCTGTGCTTAAAGGTGGCTTAAAGGTAGCTTAAAGATGGCTTAAAATTTCAGTGCTATTAAGCCATCTTTAAGCCAAGCTTAAAGATGGCTTAAAGACATCTTTAAGCAACTTAAAGATAGCTTAAAGATGACTAAATGACATATTTAAACCATCTTTAAGCCATCTTTAAGCGAGAGCCATCTTTAAGCTAGCTTAAAGATGATATTTCGTCTTGTGTTTGAAATAAGGGATTGATCCAGATATCATGTTTGTCATAATAATACCAATACCCTGAATATTTTCTTGTCAAACTTCTAATGCAGAAATTAAGAAATTAAATGTTAACTATAAATAATATTAAAAAATCATTTACGGTGATTAAAAATTATAAAAACCTTTATTTTCTTTTATCATTTATATTGCCGCTTAAGCTTAAGTGTTAGCGTTGTTTAATACTTAAAGTGAAGGGTATTTAATGCAATACGGAAGGCTCCATAAAGCATGACTAAATGAACATATTATCCTATACCGGAAATAAAAAGATTTTTATTTGATATATGTGTGCATATTCGGCTATAATGAATTTTTAGAACTGTTTATTTTTCTTTTATTTTAATATCAAGATTTTCCAAGTAAGCAGACAGCATGGCATCCAAAGTAATGCAAAAATTATGTTAAATCGTAGATAAATTGCCATTTTATGCCTAATTCTATTTACAATTTATAGCAGTGATTCAAACAAAATACCATGTTCTGCAGTAAAATATCATAACTCTGCATAATTTGATGAAATAAATCCATACAATTTCGAAAATAGGAACGTATTAATGGATTAAAAGTGCATGTTCTCAATATCGATTTCTTAAATGTTATAAAGTTGTGTTCTCATTAAAAAATGACGATTTTTTGCCAATGTAACCACACTTCTATTGTCAATGGATGTTATTTAACCATTTATTATAAATGTTCTAATAGTAAGGTTATCTATGGTTATGTGCGATTCCTATTTTGAGACATGGATATTTGTCTTGATTGAAATGATTCGCAAAAAGTGGCTTCGTAATCAAACTCGATTTATTTTTACACACACACACACACACACACACACACACACACACACACACACATATATATATATATATATATATATATATAAAGAACAAAAACGACGCTTTTTACTCTCGTGCCCGTCTTCAGTAGTCCGGTTAATTATTCATGATCTCAATAATGCTGTATCTTTTATGCTGTTTTTTAAATGGTATACGTTTTTGTTAAATGCATGTTTATTATTTTTTTTGCCGGAATTCTCTTTTCTGTGAAAACAACATTAGTTGAGTTGGTATAACGAACAAACATATCAAATGATGATTTCTTGTTATAGTAAATGCTACCGATATCTCATAAAATCTTTAAATGAGAAGTATATGTTAGCCGTCACACAGGTCGCTAAATACACATACTAAAAGTAACGTTATCTCACGCAAGTTCAAATGATTAGTATTATTCATGCACGTCATTCATTCTGATGGCAAATATATGTATGTAGTTGAAAAGCCAGCAATGCCAAATAAAGACACTAAGTTGGTAGTCCGTTCAATTACTAAAGTTTTAAAAATTAAACGTTTGCTTCGTAACTCTATCATTGTCCTTGTTTAGCTTTAGAAAATCTTAAGTTTCTTACATAAGAAAAATTTTTCGATTGTATAATTTGAAACCTCTAGCCGCGTATAGTTACAATAATGCTGATGCGGTTAATAAGTTAAAACAATCATTTAAAACAATTCATTTACTTTAAGGAAAATTTCGTTTCTTCAAAACACATACATATAACTTTACATTGTATGATTTAAATATGAAAATCAACCATTTGAAAACTTAAGGACGTCAAACTGTCTATTTCGTTACATTATAACTTCAATGGTCGACAGCTGTTTATTAAAACATTCTAATTGTTAGTATGATCGACATCTTGAATTAATGAAGTTACTCTGAATATTATTAATATTTTGTTGAATACGGATATCTTCTTTAATAAACATGTCTTTTATCTCGCACATTTTACCAGATCAATGTCTTGTTAAATACATGAATAACTTAAAAAAGAATATTCATCTTCAGTGGCAGATCAAGGTCTATAAGAGAGGGAAAATAACACTTTTAAAGCATACAAGTTCACATTGATGAATATCATTAAAAATATTCATTGAAAATAAGACAAACAGTATCTGCAAAAATACATTACATTACTGAAATTCTAATCTAAATACCAATTATCACTTAAATGGAATGTAAGACAAAATGATTTTAAGTCTTTAAATCCTAAACTGTAAGTGGTTTAATAGGAAATTGTTAACAAAATTAGTATTAATAATGTGTTGCCAATTCATTTGAATATTGATGCTTCAATAAAGGCAAGTATCTATTTAGTTTTGTTAAGTATAATCATTGTTATACTAACATAAATTTTTCCAAAACAATATAATTATCACATTTAAACGTATTTTGGTAAGAGGAAGTGATTTACTCATAAACTTTGCGTTATTTTATATCATTGCTCTTAAAGGCAAAATTAGAACTTTAGAAACACAATGGTATCAATAAATCTCATATTATACTGATTTATATTTTTGTTTTCATTGTAAAATTTTTGTTTTTTATGTGATTGGAATAAATTTCTGTATCGAGTGTTTTTTTTTACTGTCTAACTACATCTTTATGTAATGTTTAATTTGAATTCTTTTTAAAATGTGTAGTTTCTGTATTTTAGGCGGGAAATTCTACAATATACAAAACAATTGTATAAAACAATTTGCAGATATTAATATAAAATTGAAATTTGTATTTATGAAAACAGATACTTTAAAATAATATATTAAACCTTTTGTTATATACTTTTAAAAAGACTACAAATATAAAAAATTATAATAATAAAATGTGTTAACTTCTGTTATTCTGAGCGCGAAAAACAATTCTGATGATGTAGAAAACTTAGAGAAAATATGTACATGTACATAGTAAAAGCGATTTCTCTTATCACAAACAAGTAAGAGCACGGACGAATTATTCGGATTAATCCCACATATGAAGAATGTGTTTATGCAATACATCTTTGTAAAAAATCGTATTCTTATAACACAAGAAACGACATTTTTAAGTTTTGCTTCTTATTTAAATATATCTAAAAATATGACACATACAAAAGTTCATGAAGCTGTATGTCATGAGTTTTTCCATTGTCAAATTACACTTCATGCAGAAATATTCTTGCATTCCTTGCTTCTCACTACGTACATGTACATTGTACGACAAAGCAAGCTGCTATGGGATAAAGTGATTAATTAGGATAAAACCTAGGTTTATCAAGGTCCCAAAAAGTAATTTTTTTTCAACACAATATTGTTGATAAATATTATGTCATTGTATTTAACATTTTCCTCGATATTTTTTACGTCAAATGGTTCAATGTTCAACTCCTTTTTCAATTTGATAACATACTTTGGGAGCGTAGGTAGCTAAAACAATATGCTTTTCCTTCAGGCCTCGCTTCCCAAGGTCGAACTTCATTCTTAATTTTACATGTTTTCTAAATACAGATTGTGATTAAATTGGACCGATATGTTTGTGTTTAATTTACAGTAGGTTCAAATAATGAAGCAAATCAATTTTAGATAATTATATGACTATAGTTAGGAAACCAAAACCTAAGCAATAAACAGGAATATTAAAATCGACCAACACAAACATAAATTAACAAAAATATAATATTAATACAAGTAGAATGCATAACAATGTTTTAGTTTTAGATAATAATGTCAAGAAAAATATGAATATACGATCAGAAGTATGTAGAAAAAAATTAAATTCAGGTTGAGGTATGAGTTTATTTGAAATCATTCCAAACTAATTAATATTGCAGCAGAAATAAATCCCTTAAAATGTCATTCGTTTGATGTAGCAGCATGTTAATATATGCATATAGTCAGAGTACCTATCATTCCAATTTAAAACGAAAATGGGAAAAAAGGATTCGATACGCCATGCACATATATTGTATTGAAATTATGTTCTTCTAAATGATAAAATATGTCTTGTTAACTCTTCAGATTGATTTTTTTTCAGATTTCTCATTAGTGTGTAGGAAAATAAATCAAGTTAGTAGATATAAGATCTATTAAGTCAAGTTTACGATTATATACCTCCATTATCAGCAAGCTTTTCGTTACGTGATGTATGATGTAATATCTTCATTTATGGCAAGCCGTTCGGTTTGGAAATTTTATATGCTGACAATTCCTTTTATCTGCGTTTTTCAGTGAAGTTTATATATATATATATATATATATATATATATATATATATATATATATATATATATAGTCAAACTTCAGTTGATCGAACTTCTATTATTCCAATACCTTAGGTTAGGGTTAGGGTTTGTATTATATATTTAGGTTTTTTTAAGTTTTCGGTAGGTCCTGACCGCCCTGCACTATAACTTATTAAAAAACTTCTTTTAACCTACGATTATTTGAACCAAATTTGAGGCCAGCGTGAGACTTTTCAGTCGAAATGTACCCCCAAAAATTCAAAGTTGACACTTTTTCATTTATAAACTCACCTGTACAATTAATACAGATGTGTATGGTTTTACCTATACCCGTTTGTGTTTTCCAAGCGTAACTTTCTGTCATTAGGTAAACATGTGTACGCCTTTTATTGTCCACCATAAGCCATGTTGTTATTAATCGCAAGAATTAATCGTAATTGTTCAATTAAACAGAAAATATAATCCCAGGTGTAACGGAACATAAGCTATACGTTTGTAGCGATACTCAAGTAGACGATAAAAAGAATTCTGTTGATCAATGTTACCATCATCAAAAATTATTTAAAAAAAACGGCATCCGAATATTTAATTTACTTTTTCATATAACCAAGTCGCGAAAATAATATAATTTTTTTTTTGTCATAAAGGTTGACAGAGACAGTTTTACGCCTTCTTCACATTTCAATTCTAGAAATTATACGCACCTGTTCCGTTTCGTTTCGTTTAAAATTCTGTAAAATCATAAAAGTGTATTGGGTGCATAAAGCATGGTGTACTCCCTGTGCATGGCTCTTCTTAATTTGTGTCGTATTTATTACCATGCGTATTTGATTTCATACCCGATAGTATTAAATTTTTATTTAATGAAATAAAATTTATACGTCTGTTTTTATTGAATTAATCACGATTGGTCATGATATTATTCATTATAAACTGATACTGATAAAACACTTGGACCAATTTGCATTATGGTACTGTTGTGTTTTAAGATAACGTACAGTGAATCGAAGTTTGAAGTTCCAAAATCACTTGTTCGATTATATGTATATAGTTATTGTTTTTCCTATGTAGATTTATATGTGCAAATATGTTGCAATACAATTTATATTGCATTAATGTTATGTGTTTCTTGTTTCGTCTCATCTTTGTTGCTTGTTTTATCATTTACTATTTTTATTTGATAATTTTTTATTCGTTTTTGGTTACCTTCTCTTTTTTAGCATGTGTTTGACTTTATAAAGATACAACTATACATATTAAAAGGAATGCGTTCTGGTCGAAGTATATTTAAAATCAATAAATTGTGTAGTTTAAATGACATCAGATTTTTAATTAGTCCGAACCTGAATAATGACTTCATATTCCTGAGTTGTTGATTGAAGTATATTTGTTCCTTTTAAATACATAAGCGATTAAACACGCCAAAACAAACGCCCGCGAGTTAAAACGTCATTTTTTTTTTACTTTCACAAAAACCTTTCATTTTTGTTTGGTAAAAAACTGTTTCATCTATTTACATTACTTATTTGTTATTTTAATCTCATTGAGAAATACTGCTTTACAAATGACCAACCTAAAAGGTAACCAAAAAAACAGATTTCTTTTTAAAGAATAAATCAATTTACAAATTGGTATATAATAATAATAATTTATATACACCGTTTGTAATACTGATCTTAAACACTTATCCATGTATACGAAACAACGTTTAAGTTTATAAGAATATTATTAAAGCTAAGAACGAAACAAATCAATTTATCTTAACAAAACGAATCGTTTTTAACTACGTTCATGTGACTATCGACAAAACAGGAAGTATTAAATATACTTACATTTAATGCGAACCTTATCTCAATACAACCAAGGTTTTATGTCCCAATACATGAATTTTACATAAAATTTAAATCCATAATGATTTTTCATTCTCTTGCAAATGAAGAAGCAAATTGAACTAGACAATATTTAATCTTTTTACACGATACAATATGTTTAATTTGATATATATATATATATCTGCAATGGCGTAGAATGATAAAACTTTATAATAAATGGTTTTATCTTATAAATGTGTAGCCTTGATAACAGTAAAGTTGCTTAACTTCGGTTCTGCTTACTACATATTTCAATTCAAGTTCTCAATAACGTATTATTACGAATGTGTTCAATCCAATCCTATTAAAATGTCAACTTGACAATCTGTTTTAAAAGCAAAAAATGTTTATATTATTTTAAATTTATTATCCAATGACTTTTCAGTTTATTTTACCGCTGATATCTTTAATCAAAATTACAAGCTCAATTGCAGTATTAAATCTAAAGAAGTTAATGCAGGGAGACACCAGGCACTGTCGTTTTTTGTATAATTCTTATAATTTATTTACGGGGTTATGAAATGATAATGATTTTTAGTATATGTTTTTTATACTTAATGTTTGTATGGTTATAATAGTAATAATAAAACAAACATACCAGTCCTTGTCCATATCACAATCCCCAAAACAAAGTACCAACTTTCCAAACTGGCAAAATATTTTATACACGTGAACTTCCATCAAGAAAGTGAGGCCGGGTGCTCCGGAAGGGTTAGCACCTCCTGTCTAGCTAGCTACACCCGTCACGTGCAAGTCAATTTTGAGAAGGAAAGGAACAAAGAACTATGGTAGGTTAAATATATCCAGTATAAGTTTGGATACAGTGCCTACATACTTATCAACAATATAGTGATGGCGGCCATAAAACCTTTTAATGGCCTTGAGGAGCCTAGGCTTGCAATATCATTGTGTCAACAATTAAATTGTAAGTAATGTGCCTCGTTGAAGAAAGTCTCCACAGTGGGAACAAGCTCTTCCGTACCCTATTTACTGTGAAAAATATACACCATACGCAGGAGAGGCAGGGATATTACTGCAAAAAAAACGGAAAGTTGATAATCGAAAAATTAAAGTCATCACTTTTTTCGTAAAGCTTCAGATTTAACCTTTCGTAAGTGTCATAATTGAAGTTTATGTCCAAAAATAAAGCAAAACATGGAGAATTTGTCGTGTCTTTTATTTCAAGCTCATTTGGATATATGGCATTCACATATTCTCCAAATTTGAGATTTTTTAGAGATAGAACGTCATCTGGGTGTGTAATTTGTGCCAGATTTGGCAAGGATCTTTAAAAATTCTGATTCATATGAATAACGAAACAAATCAGCAAGCAAAAGTGCACAGTTTGTGCCCATTTGTATACCGATTGTTGTTGAAAGATTATATTGCCAAACACAACAAACATGTTGTCTATCAAAACTCTAACATTTTGTTGATGGTATTTCAATTTATTTTTGTTTACAGTCTTTATGGTATTTTACAAAATAACCAGAATCCCTTTTTGGCACTAGATATCTATATTTTGGTTAACCGTTTTTTTTTTGTTTTTTTTTTTTTTTGTCAAAAGAATGAAAACTTTCAGCCTTTTCTTAGGTAAATTAGTTTCATTAATCGGTTTGTTTGTACTGCAGTTCAAAATTGATTTTAAACCGGTCATACTTTTAAACACTTTAAAAAGAAATTTTAAGTAACCCAAAAGTTATAACCCTACTTAATAATTCAACTTATAGTTGTAAGTAAACTTTGTCAAATCAAAACTGTATTTTCCTCCTTATAAAATTAATAAATTCATTGGCTTTTTTAAAAATAAATCAAGCAATTTTATTACTTGAAATTTGTTTGACAACAGCCTATCAACAAAGAACACGAAACAAATCGAGTAAATTTTCAAACAGCTAGAATAGAAAACAACACATACTAAAGCAAATAATTACTGAATTTTGATGGGCACTAAAAATATATGACAAACAGTAAAGTTAACCATTTCAATTTTTTACAACCAGTTATTAATACATAATCCACTTTACATATGAAAATAAGCCCGATTTTTGTAGTAAAACAACATTCTTTGTGGGGTGATATCAACAGTTGCAAATCACTTTCACTAAGTTAAAAGTATCATATTGAATTTCAAAACTAAATTAACCCCTTTTTAGGTTACTTGAGCTAGAAGTTCAACTTGTTCTATCAAGATCATTGTTTGTCGCGTGCGTCTTGCGTCGTAAATATATAACAAATACCTGCTAAATTTTGATGTGCCAGATGTGCACATTTTGGAAAAACATTCCTCATCAGTGACACTAGGGAACGAAAAGTTAACATACGCCAAACAGTTGAAAACTAATGAATCTAAAGTTTCAAAAATATATTAAACTTATCCAGCTAAGGAATGCTTTGCATAAGGGAACATACCTTAATTTTAATTAAATAGCAAAAATTAAGACGGCTGAAAATTTTGCTAAATGGTATATTTTCTGACAGCACAAAGTACTGCCTATTGAGTTATGGATATTCTCGGGGAGTTTAACTCCATCAGCAGCGGTACACGCTCAGGATTAGTAAATTTATAACAAATACCTGATAAATTTTGAAGTGCCAGCTATGCACATTTAGGAAAATCATTCCTAATCAGTGACACTAGGGGCCGAAAAGGTTGATAGATTAAAAACTGTACGCCAAGGGTTAGGTTACACAATTTTCTCTAGAACCAGTTAACCAATTATGGTGAAACTATATATGGATGTACCTTGACCAAAGCCCTATGAAGCTTGCAAAGCTGGTTGACCTTGACTTTCATCCATAGTCAGAGTTGAAATTGAAATCTTTTAAGAAAAATCTAATACCTTGAAACATCATATATAGTATCAATGCATAAAACCCTACCAAGTGTGCGAACCTTGTTTGTCATTAACCTTTATTCAAGGTCAAAGTGATCCTGAAATAAAAATGCTTTAAACATTTTCTTGTCGTGAACCTAATGGCATTGTAGCTAAGATTCATATATGGCATTAGAACACTACGCACTACCTAGTTTGCGAAACATGTTGACCCTGACCTCCATTAAATGTAAAAGTAAACCGTTTCTATTTTGAAACATAAAACAAGATAAAAATTAGTTAAAATTTAATTGTTTTGTGAGTTACAGTTCCATATGCTCCAGGTGACCATCTAGGCCACTGGGCCTCTTGTTAAAGAATCTTAATTACAATTCACAAAATGTTATTTTTTTCCGTTGGCATAGTAATATTAGAAGACGACCTAAAACTTAAGCTTAATTATTCTTAAAAGTTTTCCCAAACAGATATCAATAGTAAAAGAAGGTAGTTGACCATGACAAGCCAGAATAAAATGTTTTCTCAAATATGCTTTAAAATTCAACGAAATGCATAGTTTAGTCTCACTACAATCTAATTTTATTATTATTTTCTATTTTCGTTTCTCTTTCTGTCGTGGTTTTAAGATATTAATTTTTCATTTTAAAATATATAACACAAATACCAGTTGAATTTAGATGTGCCAGATGTGCACATTTCGGAAATTCATTCCTCATCAGTTATTCAACTGCCCTTCTATTTTCTTTAACTTACACTGCTAAAAGCCTTGGGTATCATTTTTAACATCAACTATTGACTGTTGTATAGTTTTGACTTAAGAACACAAATGCTCAATAACTATAAATTAAAAATGGCCAACAGGGAATTATATGATTTTATTGTTATTCTTTCCAAGTTTGTCTGTTAAATATTTAATTGGTGAAAGTTCTTTTTCCCATTGGTATGAAGTTCGTGTTTTGAAGATTTATTGAATATGTCATGTTCAGTTTTGTTAAAATGGCGAGCAATATCATATTTTTTTCACGAGGAAGTAGACAATAAGAAACGAAGTAAACAGACTTACCAAACTTACAGCAGTTTTTTTCAGTCAGTAAAGGCATTAACTTGTTGCTTAAGCATTTAATAAACAAAACACACCACTTATCTCGTCAGAAAATAAACTGGAATAGTTTTAAACTTAAACACAAATTTTCAATTATCTAACACCCTTTTTCGATATCCCTGCCTGTAAATTAATAAATCTCTGTTTTTACAAGAGGGTAAAGTTCTTTAACAGCCGTTGTTCCGACTATCCCCTTGATGACGTCTGCCACGATGAGCATGTATCAATGCTTTACACAATAAAACAAGTATTTAAATTTTCCTCCCTAAATTTTCTCAAACAAAAAAAAAAAGAATTACTGCTTTATTATATCATTACTTTCTACAAATGACTGTAAGCTTGCATTATAAAACGCAACCAAACTGTGGCTAATGTCTTCTACAGAAAATCAAATTAAATATTATGTATATTTTATAAGGGATAACTTAAAACTAAAAAAAAGGATTTTTTAAGCACGAAACAAACACTGAATTTTAATTCCAATGACTTTATACTTAAAAGAAATCCTTGTTGCGTTTATGATTTTACTTTTTGGTGTTTATTTGTTACCTAAGTTTCTTTAATAATTGTTGTCTGAACTTTTCTACACAGAGACCGAATGCGTGTGTAATTCTTTTCATTGAGTTTATGAATATCCGTTAAGTTCATAATATCTTTTGTCTTCTGAAAAATTTGCTATATAAATTATACAGATCAATCCAAACGCAAAAAGCTAAATTTTTCAGCAGAAAATATATTTGAAAAACACATAAATCAAAATAATATCTAAACAAACCTACAACACATGACTTAAGTGATTTGACTCAAATTTTAAAGCAATGTTGATAATCAATATTGCTTTGAAGAACATGGAAAAATTGTTTCATTCAAATACGGCAATAAGTCTGCATTTTATGACTCGCCTTGAATAATGAAAAAAAAAAATGACATGTCTTAAGAGTCTAAAAAAGTTGGTAATGCGGAACATAAAAATTTTAAATTGAAATATGGAGTTTGCAGACAGTTTTGTGAAAAAATGAAGATTGTACATTAGATCATCTTCTAAGAAAACTAAAATATATAAAAAGGTACAATTTTGTACGTTTTAGAAGAAATTATTTTGAACATGCTTATAAGCTATACGACAAACGTGATGACTTCAATTTTTCTATTGTCAACTTTCCGTTTTTTTGCAGTAACATCCCTGCTTCTCCTGCGTATGGTGTATATGTTTCACAGTTAATACGGTATGGTAGGGCTTGTTCCCAATATTGGGACTTTCTGCAACAATGCAAATTACTTACAATTAAATTGTTGACACAATGAAATTGCAAGCCTAGGCTAATCAGGGCCCTTAAAAAGTTTTATGGCCATCATCACAATATTGTTGATAAGTATGTAGTCACTGTATCCCTACTTATGTATTTATAAAAGTTCTTAATAGCAAACTATCTCTGTAACAGGGTAAAATGAGCTATATATAGAAAACCTGTTTATTGGCGTGAGCAGTTATGATTTCACGGGTGTGATATTACGCATGCGTTGTTAAGAATATCGAGAATTTATTGCTAGAAGTTATTCATTCGAGCCATTGCTTCTGAACGTGTCAGTTTATTTTATCACAGCTTTACTGTTCTTTTTAATATGAGCGATTCGGAAAACAGGAGACACTCTCACAGTAGAAGTACTAGTAGACATAGTAGATACAGAGAAGAAAATTCGTCTCAGCATAGGTCTAGAAGTAAATCTTCAAGTCGTCGTAGAGAGAAACGCACAAGTCAACATAGAGATAAGTCACATGAAAATTATATAATTTCAGCTTTTGATGAATTCAAATCCTATTTAGACAATAAGCTTGTTAATTTTAAGAGAGAACTAGCATAGGAATCTTATGATAAAACAGAAAATGCTTTGAAAAAACTGAAAACTGAAAATTCAAATTTTAAATTTGCTGGAAATAAAATTCAATTTGACTTTTATGAAGAAATTTTGAATCAGATATCTAAAATTAAGAGAGCTTCCAAATCTAACGATAAAGAAAAAAATTTTGAAATTTGTGAAGTTATCCAAAAGAAACTTAATAAAAGAAATAAATGTATTAAGTTAGCAGATAAATCTCCAGCAGGGTGGGACACCGTGAAGGAATACCTATCAGACGAGTTGGAATCGGATACAGATGATGAAAAGAAAATCCGGTCCGCAGAGTTTAGAGCTATGCGTAAGAGGAGGCAGAATAAGAGAGGTATTAGGAAAGACAAGTCTAGAGAGGTTGTGTCCAGACAGCCGTCGGCGACTGCTCCTAATCCTGAGCGTTTGTCTGACTCTAATTTTTGTTCCTTTCGTTCAAACAGATCAATCCCGAATCCTACAGACTACTGTTTCGCCTGTAGCAGACAGGGTCATTGGAGAAAAACTGTCCATACACAAACCAAGGACCCAAGACTAGAACAGATTCAACATCAACACAAAGAAATTAAAGATAAGTATCAAAATGATTTTTTATCTCATTCAGATATATTTTGTTTTGACCAATTTGAGTACAAAAATCAAGATGAGAAAAATAGTGTAAAAAACAGATTAAAAGCAAATTTTAAATTTTGGAAAAATATTGGAGCCTGTGATTTTGTTTTAGAAGTGATTAAAAATGGGTATTCCATTCCGTTTATATCTACACCACCTTCTTCTTTTAGCAAAAACAATAAATCAGCAAACGAAAATGAGAAATTTGTAACTGGCGCCATAAATGATTTAGTGGACAGTGGTTGTATAACTCGTGTTTCTAAAATTCCTTTTGTAGTAAATCCCCTTAGTGTTTCTACACAAAAAATCTGGTAAGAAAAGGCTTATATTGGACCTTAGAGTAGTAAACAAACATATTTGGAAAGACAGATTTAAGTTTGAAGACTGGAGATTGGCTCTTGATTATTTTGAGAAGAATAATTTCATGTTTAAATTTGATTTGAAGTCGGGTTATCATCATTTCGACACAGCGATTGAATTTCAAAAATATTTAGGTTTTAGTTGGCAAGAAAATTATTATGTTTTCTCAGTTTTACCATTTGGTCTTTCGTCAGCTCCTTTTCTGTTTACTAAATGTTTAAGACCCTTAGTGAAACATTGGAGATCTGCAGGTATAAATATAGTGTAATATTTAGATGATGGATGGGGTATAAATGGTGATTATAATTCTTGTTTAAATGACGTCAAATTAGTTCAGGAAACTTTAATAAAAGCTGGTTTTCTTATAAACGAAGAAAAATCTGTCTGGAATCCATGTACTTGTTTAACATGGTTAGGAATCATTTGGGATTCGAACTCTTTTGAAATTAAAATTCCCGAAAGCAGATTAGCAGATTTGGTAACATCTATTAAAAATGTGTATTCTGATCTTCCTTGTACTACATCTCGTACCATCGCAAAAGTCACCGGTAGGATTATATCTATGTCGCCAGTTCTTGGAAATGTTACCCGTATTATGACTAGATATATGCACATGTTTATTAATGAAAGAAAATCCTGGGATTCACGTATATATGAGTAATATGAGTTCCACTTGGAGAGAACTTAAAACTATAGAGCTGACTTTAGATTGTTTCAAAGAGAAATTATACGGTAAGGCTGTTACATGGTACACTGATAATCAAAACTGCGTTTTAATTATAAATTCTGGTAGTATGAAATTACATTTGCACAAACTAGCCATTTCTATATTAAATCTTTGTTTAATAAATTTGATCAACATAAATATTCAATGGATTCCACGAAATAAAAACGTTGAGGCTGATATGGTCAGTAAAGTATTTGATTACGATGACTGGGGTGTTTCATGTGAATTTTTTAATTATGTCGACACCTTGTTTGGTCCTCACACATGTGATAGATTCGCAAATAGTGAAAATTTCAAAGTTAAGAAGTTTAACTCCAGATTTTATACACCAAACACTTCAGGTGTGGATGCATTTGCTTTGAATTGGAAAGAGGATAATAACTGGCTGGTTCCTCCTATAAACTTAGTCACTCGCTGTATTAAACACTGTGTTGCTTCTCGGGCTCTTGCCACACTTGTGGTACCTAAGTGGCCATCTGCTGCATTTTGGCCGATGATTTTTGACTGTGATTCGGAATACAAGCCATATGTATCTGATGTGTTAGAGTTAAAAATGGTAGAGATATTTTTATTCATGGATCAAATAAGTCATCTTTATTTGGTTCAGATAGATTTATAGGGAGAGTATTAGTTGTTCGTTTAAATGCAACTTTAATTTGAGAAATATTGATGTGGATCCACTTGGATCATTTTAGGTTGGATTTATGATCCTGTCCACTGGGACATTTGGATACTCAGAGGTGAATCTTTTCAGAGGAAGTCCGCTTGGACGTGTATTGTATGGCACATGCCCAATGTATTTAATTGGCCCACTTGGGTGTTTGGGTTCACTTGGACCTTTGTTTGTAATGTCCACTGGGACGAGTGTTATCAAACATTTTAACGGTAGGTGTGTATACATTAAATATTTATTTATTTTTTTGGTATACATTTTGCAGATTTAATGAAATATGCAAGTTGGAATTCCTTTACATCGTTTTCTGATGAAAGACTTAAATCACTACAATATAAGATTCCAGAATCTGTTTTAGCAGCTAAATCTGAAAATACTTTAAAAGTGTATAAATCTTCGTTTAATTTGTGGTGCAAATGGTGTTTGCAATTTGACGAAATACAGATTATTCCTACTAAAGATTATCATCTTTGTTTATATATAATTTCGTTAATACAAGATGCTTCTAGTATCTCCAAGATAGAACAGATAGTGAATACACTTGTATGGGCACATGAAATATTAAATTTGAGACATCCATGCGATTCATTTTTGGTAAAAAGTATCTTGGAAGGCGCTTGAAAAACTTGTGTGAAAAAGAACATGAAAAAAGATCCGATTACACCTGAAATATTGAAAAATATGGTTGTGAAGTTTGGTAATAATAATCTCTCTGATAAGCGTATTGTAGCAATGTGTTTGATAGGTTATGCTGGTTTTTTAAGATTCTCCGAAATTGTTAACATTAAGGCATGTGATATTGAAGTTAAAAGTTTATATATTTCTATTTTCATAGAAAAAAGCAAGACGGACAAATATAGAGACGGAAATTCGGTGATTATTTCAAAAACTAATAATATAACTTGCCCAGTTAGTTTTCTTTTAGATTATCTTAAGTGTGCCGAAATTAAAATCGGAGATGACTGTTTTATATTTAGAAATGTTACTTATTATAAGAAACTCGGTGTTTATAAACTTAGAAAATCAGGTAATTTGTCTTATACCAGAGCCAGAGAACTTTTGTTGGAAAAACTTAAAAAGCTTGGTTTAGATAAGTGTAGATTTGGTTTACATTCTTTAAGATCGGGTGGTGCCACAGCAGCTGCAAATTCAGGTGTCACTGATAGACTTTTTAAGAAGCACGGGCGTTGGAAAACTGAAAAAGTTAAAGACTCGTATGTGAAAGAAGATTTGTTGGCTCAAATGTCTGTTTCTCAGAATTTAGGAATATGAGGTAAAATACGACATGTTTTTCCCGTTCTTTGTTTTTCGAGATGGCATAAATAGCAAGTGGCATCACCCAAGATATGAGCGTTTGTTGTTATTTTATAAACGTTTTATGTTCGTTTGAGTAAAACGAATAAGAACATAAATGTATTTATAAAAGTTCTTGATAGCGAACTATCTCTGTAACAGGGTAAAATGAGCTATATATAGAAAACCTGTTTATGGGCGTGAGCAGTTATGATTTCACGGGTGTGATATTACGCATGCGTTGTTAAGAATATCGAGAATTTATTTCTAGAAGTTATTCATTCGAGCCATTGCTTCTGAACGTGTCAGTTTATTAAAAAAAAAAAAAAAAAAAAAAAAAAAAAAAAAAAAAAAAAAACCAGATATAACATTTCTATATGTTTTTATATTTTATTTATGTTTAAGATATCATTGTTTGCCTGGAAATGTATGTTGCCCGGATGTGTATTGATGGTGAAAAATTCAGATATTGACATTTTGAGATTTGAAATTTAAAATTTATTGTAAAGCTGAGATGATGGCATAAATAGCAAGTGGCATCACCCAAGATATGAGCGTTTGTTGTTATTTTATAAATGTTTTATGTTCGTTTGAGTAAAACGAATAAGAACATAAATACTGGATATATTTGACTTACCATAGTTCTTTGTTCCTTTCATTCTCAAACATTCTCAAAATTGACTTGCACGTGTGAAGCTAGCTAGACAGGAGATGCTTACCCTTCCGGAGCACCCGGCCTCACTTCCTTGATGGAAGTGCACGTGTATAACATATTTTGCCAATTTGCGAAGTTTTTACATGTACTTTGTTTTTGGGATTGTGATGTGGACACCGACTGGTATGTTTGTTTAATTATAACGAGTATTTCTCTTTAAAATCTTTTTTGAAACAATTGCGTTTGTAAATATGGCTAAATTCAAACACGGGTGATGTGGAACCATCACTATTGTTTGATTTACAAAGGTGGACAATTTTCCTTAAAAACAAATCTATATAAAATATTTAAATGACATTAACGGTTTCCATATTTTCTCCACAAATGTTAGTGGTGTCTGGTAAATATCGTATCAGCAAATCGAAGATATCAAATTTCTCTCTCTATATATATAGTAAAACTTGTGGTTTTTTTTAGTGATTGATTGCTTTTAACATTTTAATTTTTTAAATAAATCCTTAATATGCAGGTTGTATCGAATAATGCTAAAAATAATGAAAAAAGGCCATGTTTAATATCCCTGAGATTTCGAAAGATGTGACGATCATATATATCAATTACATTTATGTAAACACATCGCATATTATGAATAGATTGTTTTGCTTTCTTGTGTAAATTTAGAATTAAATCGAAATGGGTAACAATTTATTATTTTACATGATATAACCTCATTGTCTTTTTGACAAAAATAATGTATAATTTATTCATTCGTGTATGGTAGTTTAATGATTTTTTTTGTTACACAAGCTATGTGGTAAATATTTTTCATATTTTACGCCTTTGTTAAATTTGCGTTTTGTCATTGCATTTCTTCTCTTTCCGTTTAACTCGTTGGTTATTATCGAAATAAATCCGATTTTTGATTCTTGGGAAAAACATTTAATAATAATTGTTTTCTAAAAACAAAAGTACCACTAACGGGGCAATATACACCCGTCAATGTCTAAACATTTTAACAAAAAAATGAAAGGCTTTAGCAATCTTAGCTTATTGCATGACAAATTTAATTTTCGTTTGTTAAAGTAGATCATATGAAACCAAAGAGCTTGAAGGAACCACATAGTGCACGAAATTTAGTAGATCAAATAAGTCTTTCCTGAACGATCGCGTGTAAAAGTCCGTGGCTACAAATGAAGTTGTTGAAGTTATACATGGCTTGTTTTACCTTTACTTTATTTGAACATCCCTTTTATTTATGATAATTTGTTTTCAAAATTTCCGAAGGAAATTAAAAATGGCTGCTGTATACAACCACTACATATTTCTCGATGTAATATTTTTAAACAATGAAAGAAAAACTAATATTTTCAAAAAAATTTCTTTTTTCTGTTTTGATAATTCTCATCTTTGTTGACACACATGAAGCCAACTGCTGTTTTTTCGATGTGTTTTTGAATGCCAATGTTAAAAACAGTGAATTTACATTATGAATTTTTTTCAACATGATTTAGCAAACTGAAGAAAAGTTAAGTTTTAATGGTTAATGTTTGTTTCAGTGAATTATGACACTTTCATATCTTACAGAATATTTTTTCTCGACTGTTACTACAGATTAAGCAGTATCTTGCAGAATATTGCATAAATTAAAAAAAACAGATCATATTTCATATTAATAAACATTTACGATCAAATAATTCATAATTGTTTTTTGTATTACACTACATATGCAACACTAATAAATTTAGTTTTTTTTATGCAAATGTAGAAGCAAATTGAAACAATTTACATGATATTACATCATTTTCTAAATGGCACAATTAATATGTATATTATACATTCTATATAGTATATTTATCTCATAAATCTTATCTTTGTTGATACACTTTAATAAAGTGTTATTTGCAATGTGTTCCTAACAGCCAATTTGCAAAACTAGTCAAAGTACATTGCGTTAAGTTTTAATAAAAAACCACGAACTGTTTGACGTTTCTACGTAAAAAATATTTATAATTTAAACAATATATTCTATTTAAGGAATAATTGTAATTTTTTCGTTCTGCGGGGTCATAGACAGAATCTTTTGGTGCACGTGGATACGCGTGCACCGAAAATTCTGTCTATGACCCCATAGACTAAAAAAAACAACAATTATTTCTTATAATTAAATTCAAATTATTATCAAATTAAAAAATAAATACAATATTTATAACATTAACCTTATCTTTTTATACAACTTCTCACATGAAGGAGAGTACGAACTGCGCATTAATCTCAATGCAATGCAGCTGGATGCCCATAACTACCGCCGGTACATTTGCACCATAGTTTCACCGCCATTTCTAAATCGTTCGGTGTGCATGTGTGTAGTAAGTACACTTGCATCACTTGCATACATTTAAATTAATTTCAAACGGAGCTTGCAAACATGCAAACACATCGCACAACTCACGTACAACTCACGACTGTGCTTTAAAATATCAATAACGATGGCTTCAAGCTGAGGGAGGGACAAGATATGTTTGGAAAAAGATGAGGCATCCGAGTTCGAAGCGGAAATGTTAACTCGTTCAAAAATATCAATCAATAACACGTTGTTACCACAATCAACAATACATCAACTTACAGAAGCCAAAAATAAAGTGGTTCCAGCTGGTAGCAAACAGTTGATGTTCCTCTACTTGAGTGGGGACATTTCCCTGTCATCAGGGAAATAATTTCGTCTATGAGACCATAGACGTAAAAAATTTCCAACGCTGGACTGTTTAAAAATTTAATTATATTCGAAAGAATTGGATAATTTTTCAAAATTCCAAAACAATTGTAATTGTCTGTTTTTAGTTCAAAAAATACTGTTGCAGGTCACAGGTCAATATCAATGTTACTATAAATATAAATTCGGTTTCATTCAATTTAAAGAGCGGGATTTGTCCATTCAATCTCAAACTAAGTCAACTTATTCTTATTACCTGAAACGTTATTTCATTGAATTGCAAACCAGGTCATTAGATCAAACGTCAGGGCCACATGTACTTTGAATATAATTTTATTTCTGACAATTAAAAGATGTAGTTTGTCCAATTGATCACAAACTTGGTAAACGTATTCTCTGTAATAAATCATTGCATGGGATTGGAAAACATTCACTAGGCCGAAGGTCAAGATGATAATTACTATAAATAATAAATATCAGTTTTCATGCTTCAAAAGACACATAGTGTATTCCATTGATTTAAAACTTATCAACTTAATTAACGTGAGGAATCATTACATTGGATTGTACACCAAGTCACTAGGTCAAAGGTCAAGGTCTCAGTTACTATAAGCGTTTCAAGATGGATGCAATTCACAAATTCATACTATGATTTAAATTACCTTGAGTTATTTTTACTACAAAGAAATATTAGACCCTGTAATTTCAAATGATAAATTAGTCGGTGTATATTTACTCCTTCTGAAATGTTCACCTATGTTAATTGTTTTGCAAATAAAATTTCAATCTCACTTAATACGTTCCACTTTTTTCATTTGATTATGCAAAGATAAAATTCGATTCCTCAGAATATTTTTATTTCAACGTTACTATAACGTCTGTTATGCATAACTTACTTGACTTATGCCTAACAAAACAAATAATTAGCGTTACCAATGATTTTAATATAATATCTATCATTTCCTAAGAATTCTAAAAATCTCTTTATAATACTAAGTGGTTATCAAATGTATTTTTATAATAAAACTACTCACCGAATTAAGTCGAAATTAAAAACTGATCAATGTAACTAAGGTGTTCATCAGAAAGCTTACAACCAATATGAACTAGTTATCCGCATAACATGTTATACCCTACCGTAGTATTTTCAAAATGCAAAATTCAATATTACAAGAATCTTAACAAGAACCATTGCGTATTTATTATGTGAGAACCGTCTAAATTGGACTAGTTTAATAGTTTATAGATACATGTATTTCCCGGACTCAAAAAAGTAGAACGGTCGTAATGATCCCTGTAAATCATCTTAATTATTTGCATATGACAAAATGTTTGCAATGTTATAACATATGTTAAAAAACTTGTTTTACCTTCTAATAATAACTTCTGATACAATATTTAAAAAAAATATTAACGTGAAGATTACGTCACAGCTTTGGTAGTATATCATAGTTTATCATAAGAGTGCCCTTTAAAGATGTCGTTTAAATTAAAAAAATATATATATCAAAATGGATTATAGGTATAGATTAACAAATACCGGATGTATCAGAAATCCAGGTCAGTGTGATCGTTTACAAATCGATAAAATTCAGAAGTATTTGATTGATTTTTTTTCAACATGAAGGCAACTCTTAAATAAAACAGGAAATGGTAAATATTCCCCATTTAAAATAACGTGGTATCTTCTTATATTTCAGATTAATTACAAAGACATAATGATTTTCTTTATCTACAAAGATGTTGTAGCTTCCTTAAAATGTAGACGCAAATTGCGTCAGGGAAACAGTATTCTTTAAGCATGACGTTACTGTAATTCTAATGTTAGAATATAAATTACGCATTTCTGACTTTGATACACAACGGTACTAACATAACGTATTATACCGTTATGTTAGAATATAAATTACATATTTCTGACATTGATACACAACGGTAGTCGTATAACTTATTTTTCCCCAAATGTTAGAATATAAATTACACATTTCTGACATTGATACACGACGGCAGTCGTATAACGTATTTCACCCTTATTTAAGAAAATAAATTACACATTTCTGACATTGATACATAACGGCAGTCGTATAACGTATTACACCCTTATGTAAGAAAATAAATTACACATTTCTGACATTGATACACAGCGGTAGTCGTATAACTTATTTTTCCCCTAATGTTAGAATATAAATTACAGATTTCTGACATTGATACACGACGGTAGTCGTATAACGTATTACACCCTTATGTAAGAAAATAAATTACACATTTCTGACATTGATACACGACGGTAGTCGTATAACGTATTACACCCTTATGTAAGAAAATAAATTACACATTTCTGACATTGATACATAACAGCAGTCGTATAACGTATTATACCCTTATGTTAGAAAATAAATTACACATTTCTGACTTTGATACACAACGGTAGTCGTATAACGTATTATACCCTTATGAAAGAATATTAATTACACATTTCTGACATTGATACACAACGGCAGTCGTATAACGTATTATACCCTTATGAAAGAATTGATTACACATTTCTGACATTGATACACAGCGGTAGTCGTATAACGTATTATACCGTTATGTTAGAATATAAATTACATATTTCTGACATTGATACACAACGGTAGTCGTATAACTTATTTTTCCCCAAATGTTAGAATATAAATTACACATTTCTGACATTGATACACAACGGTAGTCGTATAACGTATTATACCCTTATGTTAGAATATAAATTACACATTTCAGACATTGATACACAACGGTAGTTGTATAACGTATTATACCGTTATGTTAGAATATAAATTACATATTTCTGACATTGATACACAACGGTAGTCGTATAACGTATTATACCCTTATGATAGAATATAAATTACACATTTCAGACATTGATACACAACGTTAGTCGTATAACGTATTATACCGTTATGTTAGAATATAAATTACACATTTCAGACATTGATACACAACGGTAGTTGTATAACGTATTATACCCTTATGTTAGAATATAAATTACACATTTCAGACATTGATACACAACGGTAGTTGTATAACGTATTATACCGTTATGTTAGAATATAAATTACACATTTCAGACATTGATACACAACGGTAGTTGTATAACGTATTATACCGTTATGTTAGAATATAAATTACACATTTCAGACATTGATACACAACGGTAGTTGTATAACGTATTATACCCTTATGTTAGAATATAAATTACACATTTCAGACATTGATACACAACGGTAGTTGTATAACGTATTATACCGTTATGTTAGAATATAAATTACACATTTCAGACATTGATACACAACGGTAGTTGTATAACGTATTATACCGTTATGTTAGAATATAAATTACATATTTCTGACATTGATACACAACGGTTGTCGTATAACGTATTATACCCTTATGGTAGAATATAAATTACACATTTCAGACATTGATACACAACGTTAGTCGTATAACGTATTATACCCTTATGTTAGAATATAAATTACACATTTAAGACATTGATACACAACGGTAGTTGTATAACGTATTATACCCTTATGTTAGAATATAAATTACACATTTCAGACATTGATACACAACGGTAGTTGTATAACGTATTATACCGTTATGTTAGAATATAAATTACATATTTCTGACATTGATACACAACGGTAGTCGTATAACGTATTGTACCCTTATGAAAGAACACAAATTACACATTTCTGACTTTGATACACAACAATAGTCGTATAACGTATTATACCCCTATGAAGAATATAACTTTCACATTTCTGACTTTAATACACAACGGTAGTCGTATAGCGTATTATACCCTTATGTAATAATATTAATTACACATTTCTGACATTGTTACACAACGGTAGTCGTATAACGTATTATACCCTTATGAAGGATTTTAAATTACACATTTCTAAGATTGATAAAAAACGGTAGTTGTATAACTTATTATACCCTTATGTTAGAATATAAATTACACATTTCTGACATTGATACACAACGGTAGTCGTATAACGTATTAAACCGTATGATAGAATATAAATTACACATTTCAGACCTTGATACACAACGGTAGTCGTATAACGTATTATACCCTAATGATAGAATATAAATTACACATTTCTGATTTTGATACACAACGGTACTAACATAACGTATTATACCGTTATGTTAAAATATAAATTACATATTTCTGACATTGATACAAAACGGTAGTCACATAACTTATTTTTCCCCTAATGTTAGAATATAAATTACACATTTCTGACATTGATACACAACGTTAGTCGTATAACGTATTACACCCTTATGTAAGAAAATAAATTACACATTTCTGATTTTGATACACAACGGTAGTCGTATAACGTATTATACCCTTATGAAAGAATATTAATAACACATTTCTGACATTGATACACAACGGTAGTTGTATAACGTATTATACCCTTATGTTAGAATATATATTACACATTTCTGCCTTTGATACACAACGGTAGTCGTATAACGTATTTTACCCTTATGTTAGAATATAATTGCACAATTTCTGACTTTGATACACAACGGCAGTCGTATAACGCATTATACCCTAATGGTAGAATAAATTACACATTTCTGACATTGATACAAGACGGTAGTGGTATAACGTATTACAACCTTATGTAAGAAAATAAATTACACATTTCTGACATTGATACATAACAGCAGTCGTATAACGTACTATACATTTATGTTAGAAAATAAATTACACTTTTCTGACTTTGATACACCACGGTAGTCGTATAACGTATTATACCCTTATGAAAGAATATTAATTACACATTTCTGACATTGATACACAACGGTAGTCGTATAACGTATTATACTCTTATGAAAGAAAATAAATTACACATATCTGACATTGATACACAACGGTAGTTGTATAACGTATTATACCCTTATGTTAGAATATAAATTTCACATTTCTGACATTGATACACAACGGTAGTCGTAAAGCGTATATACCCTTATGTAAGAATATAAATTACACATTTCTGACTTTAATACGCAACGGTAGTCTTATAACGTATTATACACTTATGTAAAATTATAAATTACACATTTCTGACTTTAATACGCAACAGTAGTCGTATAACGTATTATACTCTTATGAAAGAATATAAATTACACATTTCTGACATTGATACACAACGGTAGTCGTATAACGTATTATACCCTTATGAAAGAATATAAATTACACATTTCTGACTTTAATGCGCAACGATAGTCGTATAGCGTATTATACCCTGATAATAGAATATAAATTACACATTTCTGACTTTGATACGCAACGGTACTAACATAACGTATTATACCGTTATGTTAGAATATAAATTACATATTTCTGACATTGATACACAACGGTAGTCGTATAACGTATTATACCCTTATGAAAGAATATTAATTACACATTTCTGACATTAATACACAACGTTAGTCGAATAACGTATTATACTCTTATGAAAGAATATAAATTACACATTTCTGACTTTAATACGCAACGGTAGTCGTATAACGTATTATACCCTTATGTTAGAATATAAATTACACATTTCTGACTTTTATACACAACGGTAGTCGTTTAACGTATTATACCCTTATGTTAGAATATAAATTGCACAATTTCTGACTTTGATACACAACGGTAGTCGTATAACGTATTATACCCTTATGTTTTGAAATAAATTACACATTTCTGACATTGATACACGACGGTAGGGGTATAACATATTATACCCTTATGTTAGAAAATAAATTTAAGATTTCTGACTTTGATACATGACTTTAGTCGTATAACGTATTATACCCTTATGTAAGAAAATAGATTTAACATTTCTGACTTTGATACACAACGGTAGTCGTATAACGTATTATACTGTTATGTTAGAATATAAATTACACATTTCTGACTTTGATACGCAAGGTTAGTCGTATAACGTATTATACCCTTATGTTAGAATATAAATTACACATTTCTGACATTGATACACAACGGTAGTCGTATAACGTATTATACCCTTATGTTAGAATATAAATTACACATTTCTGCCTTTGATACACAATGGTAGTCGTATTACGTATTATACCCTTATGTTAGAATATAAATAACACATTTCTGACATTGATACACAACGGTAGTCGTATAACGGATTATACCCTTATGTTAGAAAATTTATTACACAATTCCTGACATTGATACACAACGGTAGTCGTATAACGTATTATACCCTTATGTAAGAATGTAAATTACACAATTTCTGACTTTGATACACAACGGTGGTCGTATAACGTATTATACCCTTATGTAAGAATGTAAATTACACAATTTCTGACATTGATACAAAACGGTAGTCGTATAACGTATTATACCCTTTTTAGACCATTACTTCCTTAATTTTTTTTTCTTGTATTTGTTTCATGACAAAAGTATTGGTGCAATTAATCGGCGCTCGGGCGATCGAGAATATTTTTTCATGTTTCCTTTTAGAAGTCATATCGGTAAGCGTATGACCATTATGCATGCTAAGTTTCTTGATAAAGTTTAACTTGTTTTTCTGACAAGTTTATCACGTGTTCAAAGAAAAATATTTATACAGAATCAAACTATGGATAACGATTCTCTTTAAAAAAAAAAGAGATAATATTATGCAAAAAAAAAAAAAAAAAAAAAAAAAAAAAAAAAATAAAAAAAAAAACCCGTTAACTGATTTAACAAACAACAATGTTACTGTTCCAATAAAACACTAGTACATTTCTGCCTTCATTGTTTCCCATTTGTATTCTGGCGTTCGATATTTTTACCATACATGTTTGGGGAATAAACAGATTTGTTTCAGTTTCTTCAGCAGATTTTTTAATAAAAAAAAGTTCAATACATTTTTTAAAATAAGAAAAGAATTGTAACTTAACACGAGATCAGAATTGAGTAAAGTTGTTAACGACGACGTCAAGATCCTTTAACTAACATCGAGGCGGACAGTTCTTAAAGTAACCGGAGAAATTTCCTGGACTTCGGCAAGCAAACAAACAAGCTTTTTAACACCACGATCTGTCCGGTTGGGTTAGAATCTAGGCGGCAAGTAACATTGTTATCCGTTCGCGCGTTTTAAACCACTCGGCCTTTGAGGCTTTTTATAGACGTAAGTAGAAACGCGAAAAGATATGACGCCTGTGGTGTACAATCGGACTCGATGAGGAACAGTCCAAAGTTCCGCTTTAAAACACCCTCAGTGTGTTTCAACACTATCCTATTAAAATTACAATTACTGCATCTTAAAGTGTTTAACCACTTTTCTGATTTTCATTAATAATTAAACCCAAACATTAAAGTCCATACCCAAATCATAATCCCGAAATCAAACCAAAACTTCGTGATCTTCTATCAAGAAATATAGGTGGGATGTTTAAATTATAACATACGTTTTTGAGTTATGTCATGACGTTCAAAAGTAAAATAATACATGTAATGAAAATACCTAATATGTCTACTGTTTGAAGTATGATCAGCGATCATATTTTAGCATTGTCATATTGTTATTACTTATCGTCCTGCACTTCTGTTTTTTTATTACCTCGTTTGTAAATGATTGTGTTTTTTGTTGCAAGTTAAATAGGTATATTAAATCAACTAAAATATACATTTGTAAATCATTTTAATTGTGTTCATTAATCCTAAAATATAAAAGATATATCAATTTTTATGATATATAATATCTTCACAAAAAATAGAATCGTAACGAGAAAGTCGTGATATGTTCTCAAGAAATGTAATTCTCGGGGATTTATTACAGTAACTCTCATTATGTGATAGAATCACCTTGGACCTTAGAGACTTTGTAATCCGAAGGTGTGCCATTCTTTAACAAGTTGATTCTAATAAAACATTTCGGGATACTTGTATTATTGGTTCACTTGTTAACCAAATCGTCTCGTATGTCGCTTTTCGTTAGCTTACATATCCTATTATAGCTAAATGTTTTACTTCCTCACGCTAACTTATTCTTTACTGTTGATTTAATCATTTAAATGGTATAAACAGTTGTCTCACTTGATATTTTCACCAAAAGCTTCACCTACGCAAATTATATTTGAACGAATCTTATACTATAATTATAATATTCATTTACCTCTGAAAAGAAACGATACTTAAATAAATTCCAAATATTGACATTTTGGAGAACCCCGTGTACCTTTTGCTCACTTCTTAGTTTATGGGAATATTTATCGATGGAATTTTTTATCACAGAAACTGATATTGTGACTCATTAAAAAAGAGATAGCAATTTCACACAATAAAAAAGGTTACCACAAAGGTCACAGCCCGAATCTTATCAACTGAAAAAAAATTCGGAAGGGTTTGTGGTTAGCTTAGCGACGCAAAAATAAAAACAATTAATTGAACTGGGCCGAGTAGTAATTGTAAATAAACACTTGTTTCATTGCATAGAGAAAAAAGGCAGCAATTTAAAGTATATCTTTATGTCTGAAGGAACATGAACAGGATAAAAAGACATATTTACTTAGAAAAACTTAGTTTTATAGCAAATACATGGATCTGTATGCATTTTGAAACTTTCTGTGATAAAATATTGAATTATAATGCTGTTTTTATTTATTATAATTTTATTATTTTTTAAGCATTTATAAAAGCCGCGACAACAATTTTTTTAAAAAATTAATAAAAAATGAATAAAACGTATTTTTAAAAAATAAATTAATAAATTAAAAAACAAAAAGCTAAAAAAAAAACTTATTATGATAATTAAGTCCAATGACATTCAAGCTGGTAGGAAACAATATAATGATATAACACCGTGTAATGCTATAGGAGTATTTGCAAAGGTTGTTTAAAAAACCACTGAATGGGTTTGCCTGGGTCACTGGAACTGATAAAGCCTACATTATATTTACTAATTTGCCATATACCATTTTTTAATTTAATCATAAAATACATTAAAAAAGGCATATGACAGATTTAAAATAAATAAAATAGATAAAGATAAAATAACCGTTAATATGATCTTCTATGTATCTTAGTTTCTACTAAATTTTTCGTAAGATACTGAATGTGTTCTCCTGCAAGAGGCATTAATTTTTCTCATTAAACATTTGCATAGGGTAGTTTGACCCCACGTCTTATTTGAAATTTTACTGTTTTGTCATGTGCTGATTTTGAATTTCTATTAAAATAATGCATTCAAAATCAGCACATGATGATTTTGAATGCATTATTTTAATAGAAATTCAAAATCAGCACATGACAGTTTAGTATTTGATAAAAAATACTTAAACTAGCGTCATTTTCCTGCAAAAATACTGTTCGAGTTAAACCCAATATCATCCTTACTATAAACAATACGTTTGAAACATGATATTGCGCTTTGATTTTTGAAGACAATTTTCATATTATTTCGGATATAAGGATGACTAAAAATGGTATAATTTTTCAGTTTTTCATTTTACAAATTTACTTACTTTTTGTTATTCAGAACGAATGTTTTGTAGCAGAACTAAAGAGTTTTTAAATAAAAAACAAAAGCAAGTTCTAAAAGACTTGAAAAAAGAACCTATTTTAGATAGGCACATTAGAGAAGTTACGATGATTAAAAATAATATATTGATATATTGTGGAACAGATGTAACGGATAACAAAGAGTTAAAAAGGGAAAAAATCATCAAGAAGTGACGATAAGAATAAAGTTTGGCTATATTGTAGCCACATGTTACGGATAACAGAAGGGTTAAAAAGGGGATAAGGTGCATTGAAGTGACGATGAGAATAAGGTTTGGCTATGTTGTAGCCACATGTTACGGATAACAGAAGGGTAAGAAAGGGGATAAGGTGCATTGAAGTGACGATAAGAATAAAGTTTGGCTATGTTGTAGCCACATGTTACGGATAACAGAAGGGTTAGAAAAGGGATAAGGTGCATTGAAGTGACGATGAGAATAAGGTTTGGCTATGTTGTAGCCACATGTTACGGATAACAGAAGGGTTAAAAAGGGGATAAGGTGCATTGAAATGACGATGAGAATAAAGTTTGGCTATGTTGTAGCCACATGTTACGGATAACAGAAGGGTTAAAATGGGATAAGGTGCATTGAAGTGACGATGAGAATAACGTTTGGCTTTGTTGTAGCCACATGTTACAGATAAGAGGAGGGTTAGAAAGGGGATAAGGTGCATTGAAGTGACGATGAGAATAAAGTTTGGCTATGTTGTAGCCACATGTTACGGATAACAGAAGGGTTAGAACGGGGATAAGGTGCATTGAAGTGACGATGAGAATAAGGTTTGGCTATGTTGTAGCCACATGTTACGGATAATAGAAGGGTTAGAAAGAGAAAAATTGTGAATTCGAGCAACCACTGCCCGTTTTTTAAGGAGTCTTTGGAAAATTAATAATTATTTTTAAGTTCTTAATGTATAAAGTTTTTACAACTTTTTATATTTTACGACAAAAATGCAGCATGTTAAAATACTATAAACTCTCTATATAAAAATAATCTTTTTTTAAACATTAATAAAACTCCTCATAATAATAATCACTAATGCAAAAAATATTGTTTCATCTGAAACCGGTTGAAAATTAACGTCATGAAATCACGGAAAAATCGGAAACCATTTTCTTGTGATCAAAGGAATGGCTTAACTTTTCACAACCATGATTATCAAATTATTATATAGTTATTGAAAATTACGTTTTTATATCTTTTGATAACTAGGTCAACGTTCCACTTTGTTATTTGTTTGTCTCATTGTTATTTGTATTTGGATCGGGTCGTAAAAATGAAGGTACTTAATGCCAAGTAAACTCCGGAAACAAGAATATATGTCACGTACAAACTCCGCCTGGACAAATATTGATTAACTGTCAAATATGACTGATTTCAAAAATAGCTTACAACTGAGATACAAAATTGGACCGCATGTTTTCATTAGTTCTTGGCGATATTTTCTTGATCTTAAAAAATAAAATCAACATTCAACATTCTTGAAATTAATCAAATATATGATACATGTTTTACATTAAATTTGTCTTGAAGTATCAGAGCAAGTCTAAAACAAATTCAACGTTTACAAAACTATAAGAAAAGTATGTATAAATAACGTTAATAAGAATACTTCTTAAGAAAACAAATTTACAGAATCTAAAACCCCCATCCTCGACTCTGGACTACCACTTCTGATTAATACAGAAATACATAAAGTAGTTTTACGCAAGCACTGTTATTAACTACTCATACAAATCCTTCGGTCTGGCAGATGACTGCTGCATTCAATTTAACCTATTTATTTACTTATTTACTTATATTTATCTTTTTTATCTTTTTATATTGTTTATCATTATTATCGTTTATAAACTGCGCGTTTATTAACAGCACTGAGCAATGTAACAAACATTAATTTTCCGTTTTGTCATTTTGCATCTGTGCATCAATACGGCAGATGGCCGAGTGGTCTAGCACACTAATTCGAGCAGTACCTGTTGTGAGATTTGACAGTCCAATGTTATCACTATCCCATAACTGTCCTCTAAATATTAATGAAAAAAGCCTAAATGTGGCGTAAAAAACCCACTTCATCATCTCACCTTTCAGTATTAATTAGATGGATGTAAATGAAAGCGAGAGAATAAAAAATATTAAACATCTCAAAACTAAAAAAAAAAAAAAAAAAAAATACAATGAGTGATAAAATAAAACATCAAAATTAACAAGTTGTATCTTCTGACAACGAGTAGTTGATGGAACTTCAGACATGGACCAGTAAGTTTGTGTTTTATCATGATGACAAGATAAAAGTCTTTAATCAAACTAAAGATGATATAAGTTTTAATTATTTTGTACTAGCTCTGCTGCATCAATTCTTTGGATTTTATTTCTCATGAATACTGAAAATTTAAATTGATATTGAATTAAATACAATAAATATTGTACACTCGTATATGTGATCAAGAACATGTCGAAACACGGTAACCAGAGAGAATTCAATTGCTTAATTGTGATGAAGTATAATTTATAATATAATATGAGGCTTTTCTGCTGTTTGTAGTTTTTATTGTGGTCTTCCGATGGCTATATTTCCACTCTGTAGCAACAATCTTCAGTGGGACTTCCGCACTATGTAATATGTTGTGTATCTCTCTAAGTGTTGCGGGCGTGTGTGTCGGTTTGCTTACAGGACTACCTTTATATATATTTGAATTTAATTATTGAATATTGTTTATTGCCAGGTAGATCCATAAAACGGTCAAGAGTCATTGACCCTTGTCCTGTCCAAATATGATACCATGCGGTATCTTGTTGTGAATCTTACCTGACAATAATATCTTTAGTAAAATCATAAAATTGTTGAATAACATTTAAGCCAGGTAGATCTCCCCCAGTCATTGACCCCTGTCTTGTATAAAGACAATACCAGGTAGTACCTGGAACTTAGTGATATACCTGACAATAATGTTTTAATAAAGTTATAAAACAAATAGCCAAAGTTAACGAATTGTTAAAAAATATTTTTGATTTTTAATTTCTATAATTTCCAATATCATTACATACGTTCTATGCCCTTCTCAAAAAATAAAATTATTAGATAATTTGATTTTGTGTAGAGAATAGAAAGTTTTTTGATTTTTAATTTTCTTTAATTTCCAATATCATTACATAATTGCTACTGGAATGTCTTAATTTAAAAAAATTGAATAAGTAAATTCTTAAAAATTATTAATAATGACTTAAATATTAATAATAACAATGTAAGTACAAAATTCTAATATTCTTACCTTGAAAAACGAATGCCTTGTGTTAGAAAATCGAACAGCCTATATTCAATACAAAGTATCTTAGTCGTTTGTTTCAGCTACAGCGTATGTCGTCTTCGAAACGACTGATTTATCGTAAAACTTTTATGAACGTAGGCAATGATGTAACACCATCATTATCTATATATATGCTGTAGTGTTTTATTTTATGGCTGAAAGCATCCTTTAACTCTGGTGTTATGAAAGCGGCTGTATATTAAGTAATCATTTAGCATTTTACGTAAGTTTCATCTAGCAATATTCATCGCTACTGAACATTCATTTATTTTAGCTTATATTAAAAATTATACATTGAAAAACATATAATAAATTATGCAATTGGTTTGTATTTTTATCTTTTCTTTTTATTCATTAATTACAATTTTAATAAAACATTAAACTACCGAGATTAATCATTGATAATTTGTTTTTTTTTTCTATACAATCTATTACATACAATTATATATTCAATGTAAACAGTACTTAGTGACTATAAGTATATTTAGAATGGTTACAAGTTACTTATGTTATTTGCGGACACTTAATTGACTAAATTGCTTACAATTTCACTTAGAGTGAGTTAGCTTCTCTATAGTTTTTGTAATTTTACTTTGCTGATCGTAGTATTGTAAAAAGTTACATGAGTAATGTTTTATTAACAAGTTTAATTATCTATAGCGATTAATCTGAGTTTGTGTATGTGTGAGATATGTGTGCGCCTTATTGTTAGTTTGATAGGGTGAACATAAATTCTGAAGATAAACAAACCACTCTTCACCGAGTCACACTATATTATAGCGCCGGGATAAAACAGTTAGTATTATACTCTATTGATAACCCGACCGGGGATCAAACCATTGGCCTTCTCTCGTGGCGGACGCTTTACTAATGAACCAGCAAAGTTTTCGTCAGTTTGAAACAGTGGTATAAAATACTTCTGAATGGTTCCCAAATGTTATCTTTGAATTAAGTACACTCAAAAAATGTTGTTTTTTTTTTACTTATTTTAATGTAAGAGTTGCTTCCCATTTCACAAGAACATACTTGTGATGAAGACAAACACACGTTCCACATCCGTTTGTAATAGCCAAAAGTGGTTGGTATACACACATGTAAAAGGTATTATTATTATAATTATAACATTATGTAATATTATCTATTATCTTAGTGTCTTACTAAGTACACATGCACTAACTTATGATACGCGTATTTGATCTGAACTACCAAGAAAAAAAATCTGATTTGGCGAGTGATTGTAAGGAACCATTTAAAACATTCCTTAGTCTTGGTGATTTTTTAGTAAAAAAAAATTGTCAGGATATATTCATGTTTTAGTGTATATACTGTAACTTGAAAAGGATTCAGCGTGCGAGTTACTAAAATAACACTGGTTGTCAATGCTCTCCCTGTTCAGTAATAAAAGTCACTTTTTGAGAGAAAAAAATGTTTGCATACTGTAAAATCACAAACGTTCGTGGAGATTAAATTTTGCCCTTTTGTTGGATAATGAGATACACGAATTTTACAGTCTTTGAAAATTTTTATTAATCAGAAGCTCTCAATAGGAATTTTATCCGAAATCAATTTAAGCGAAATTATGAAATTATAATTAAACGAATATTTATGATATTATTGTTAAAACGTGACAAAACTATATAAAATTGAATACTTATTTTCACGTAAAAACATTTTTTCTTTAATCTAAATTCTTGTACGTTTAAGTGTAACGGCATTTAAAAATAAAAAGGACATTTATTTTGCTCCCCCTCTCTCTCTCTCTTTCTTTCTCCCTCTCCTCATATTATAGACGAATCGTCTTAACCGCACGCTCAAAGATGACTTGTAAGTCTTTCAACCACATAAGTACAGGCTAGTTTTCACCTACAATATATTTTAGTTCTTTTCGTACAGGTAATTATTCATCGAGGAATTTATTGACCATTTTCTGAGGTGTCTGAACTAAACCGCTTCCGTTTCCTTCTTTGTTTCTATAATTCAAATTATAATTTTTTGAATTTTCTGAAATATTCAAAAATTTATAGTATGGCATTAGGATTGCAATATTACCTTAAGTTAATTTTTGCATCTGATGAAGAAATACATACCAGTCTTTTCAGAAGTACAAATATCTATAAATGATAATTAAATCTTAGTTCTATGGTAATTAGTTTATTGTACTGTGTACTATATGAAGTATATTGTGTACTGTTATAATCACGTCAGTGTAGTAAGGTTATAAGTATGTTGTTGAAGACGAATTACTATAATGTCAGTCCATTGTTTCGCAATCCTTTTAACTTTTCCAATATATTACAATTGTATTATGTTCCGTATATTCTTTTTACTAACGTATTGTTGCCCCTACCCTATTCATATATAAAGATTAAACAAAAATGTCTCAAAGATGTTTTTATTTTCTTTGAAACCCTTGAAAGGAATTAAGAGTTTCGTGTTTGTCTACACTCTGTGTGTGGGTATATAGATAATGTGTCAAAATATGACGTATGTTTAAATTCTTTATACAGCAGTATATCAGTTTTCTGGACTAGGTTTACATCGTTAGAGTAAAAATCAGAAAATTTCCACCACACAATAAAATGTGTGTACAAAAGTTTCTGTTCAGTTATTTTTTCTTTTTAAGGGAGTTATTAACTTAGCACAACATTATTATGCCTGCCAAATACAATTTATCAAAATCTATTCTATGATATTTTCTGTTGATAACAGTAATGCATGTTATGGGAAATAAAGCATTCCTTTTTGTACCCATTTGTTTAATATTAGTCAGTAACAACGTTTATTCAATTCATATGCTTTCTTCTTGCTTATGGAACGCTTTTAACTTTAAATCACACTCTCGTGTAGAGAAAATTTTGGTTACACAGTCATACTGTTCCTACTCAGAAATCGTTTACTAGAATTTCCCCCCGCTTGATGACTGATAAAGCTACAGAACTGACGGCAAAGTGTACAATGTGGACTGGATTGGACCCTTGGATTGGACTGGACTCTTGGATTGAATTGGACTCTTGGTGTGAAATGTGGATTGGATTGGACTCTTGGATTGGGCTGAACTCTTGGATTGAATGTTGGACTCTTTGATTGCACTGTTGGACTGCACTCATGGACGAGTCTCTTGGATTGGTCTTTTGGACTTTTGACTCACGGACTGGTTTCTTGAAAAAACATCTTATTTATGTTTTTTAACTTAATACTAGTTTGTGTAATTTGTTCAATACATATGTTTAATCACAAATACATATGTGATTGGTTTGTTATTACACTTTATCATACTACTGCAGAATTTTAACTCTATCTTTATTATAATGTATTTGTTATTTAATTTCTAAAAGAACGGATTATCAGTTGTTTCTTATCGAGTTAATGTTTTCGTTTCATTTTCAGAAGAGAGTTTGTAGCATTTGAGTGGCATTTTTCACTTTAACCTATAGAGATTATATCAGATTATAGCAGGAGTAACTGTAAACAACAGTTGTAGAAAAGTATTTTTCTAATAAACTAATCTGATCTGGTATAAAAATTGATATTCAAATTTGTCTTTAGGTCTATACGATTTATCGATTTTTTTTACATGATAATGTATATACAATGAATCAAATAGGTGACACTTTACATCCTAAACAGAACAAATTTACGATTAAACTCATAAATACATTTATCATTGAACTATGCCAATTTCATTTTGTGGAATTTTTGTTTAAAAAAATTAAGCTCTGTGCGGATCTCTTAGTGTATGAAGTAACAGTCTAGGTTATAAGAATTAAATATAAAAGAAATACCGGCCAAAAATAATAAATTTTTTCTGTCATTAATTGTGTTTAAATGCTTCACTTTTTCTCTCCATTACAATAATATGATAACTGTTTGTATGTATGATCATTACTACTTCATTTCATTCAAATACCTTTTTGTTATAAGTAATAAAAGTTTTATATAGTACATCAATCATATATTATTAAATTATTGTAATATGTGTTTTGTCACAATATACTTTAAATTTAGGAGATAACTGTTTTGCATTGAAGAGTTCCGACCGTAATACGTGGATTTTACTGTCGCAAATACTGGTTACCTGGCTCCGCAAGCGTCGCCAGGTAAACGTCAATTTGCGACAGTTACGCAGTTTTACGGTCGGAACGCTTCAAATGCAAAACAGTTATCTCAATTCTAATGCAAAATAAATAAAATATACTATAAAATCAGTTTAATTGATTGAAATCCCCACTGCTCCGATCAGACTTTATTTTACAGACGCATCACTAAATCATTAATGTAGACCGATGTCGTTACGCCAAAAATAAAGTACTATTAAGGAAACACTTGATCCATTGATATAATAATTCTATTATTTGAAATAAATAACAGATGCAATCCATTATCCGTTTCTATGACAAAACTTGGCAGTACGGAATCGTCGAAACCATCGGAGTCTGTCATTTTTGTTTTGTAAACAAAAGCACATGTACCGGCGCGTAGGAATACATTACGTAATAGCTACCTAGATAGCAAGCGACATCTTAACTCCGACCGTAAAACAGAGATTTAACTGCGGTCGAGGTCCAATCAAAGTTTTGTTTTTGTTTAGAATGTTACTGCATCATTATGTATATCATAGTTAATGTTATTCTTAAATCAACATAGTACTTTTATCTTACTAGGATCAGATACTGTAGTTCTAAAGTTTCTGCAGATGAGACCAACAATCTGTCCTTATTTCATTTGAAGCATTTAAGAGCTTGTAAAACAAATACTAAAGCTTTTAGGAGAAAAATATGCGACCTTTGACTATGTTTGATATTTTCCAGATAAAACAAACAATAATGTATTTTTTCAGTTTTATAGGGGAATCGTCAGTTCAGATATATGTAAACGATTTGTAGTGATTGATATTATAAGTTTTCACTTTAAAATTATGAAAAAAAAATCATAAGTTCATTTTTAAGTCTAGTCCATGAGTCCAATCTAGTCCAAGAGTCCAATCCATGAGTCCAGTCCAAGAGTCCAATCCAGTCCAACAGTCCTATTCAATTCAGTCCACATTTTACACTTTGCCAGAACTGACAACCCATTGTGCTTTAACAAGAAATCTGTATATAACTTGACGTTGAGTGATGAGATCTTAAAATGATTTGAGATATAAAATTTTGATATATAACTTTAATCATGGTTTTAAAAATTAGTTTCAACCACCACGTATATTTAATTGTATCTATTACAAAAAATATTTTCATATTTTAAAAAATACATTACAAAACATGGTTAAATTTGATTTTTTTAAAAATATTTTTTTACAACTAATGTAAAGGCGATATGTGATCTATCATCTCGCTTTATCAAGACTCCATTAGAAGTAAACATATATACATACTTTTCTCGCATATATGATGGATTTATCCATTTTCCATATCGCACCCGCGTGCGCACGTGTAGCCTATCTCATTTAAACGGGGGCTACATTTTTTTCAATTGACTAGAGTCATAATTTAGTGGAAAATATATTTGAAAACGACAGAAAAGACCTTTTTGATAAATAATATTATTTTTACTAAATAATGTATACATGTATAGAGAAAAAAGATGTTTGTTTTATCGCTTAGGTTCATATTCTGCTGTGAGTGAAACGTCATTTTTTTTATTGTTGCATGTCTTGTATTCATCCGCATGCATAATCTTGCACCGTAATAGTAGGAATTCCGGTATTTGTTCGTAAATTTTATGCGAGAAAAATAACCAATTACTCAATTGAGGTCGGGATGAGGGAATTCCGACCTCGTGGTCAGATTTGTTTTCATCTCAAACTCGGCAGAGCCTCGTTTGAGATGGAAAATCTGACCACTCGATCGGAATTTCCCCATCTCGACCTCAAACTCGTAATAGATTCTCTTTATATATAGTTTTGGTTATTCCTAAGGTGCAGCAAAGATTTCTTGATTATTAAGATATTTCAATAAAGACTAATTGTATTATTCAGTCTATTTTTTTGTGTGTGTTTAAAGACTATTATGGTTAAATAATTAATCTACTTGTTAAAATATTCGGATTAGGGCTTTTTATACTCTTCATTCCACAACACCTGACATGTACTTACGTAGGTGCCTATGAAAACCCGGAAGTTATTTAATCTGTGGTTATATTTCCGGTTTTTCTACTTTTTTCTCTAATTAAGCAAAATTTACTTTTACAACTCACCGTGACTCCAACATCAGACGGTTTCAAATTTTTTATCATTTTCAGTTCTATTCAATATGTTAATGATTTTTCTTGCGAAGTTTAAATATTGCAATGAGTATAAGTCGTCTTCAAGCCTTTAGTTTGAACATGTATTTTTTAATGGGGATTCTTTTTTTCCTCTACCGTAATAATAAAGGTCGTAAGATAAAATTCATTTAAGAGGATCTGATAGACAACAAAAGTTGAATTCGACTACTACGATATAGAGGCCGAGTATAAAAAACTTTATTTTTAATCTTAAGATGCAATATCGATAAGCCAGCTGATTTAAACTCATCTAACCAGAGATCATGTGAGCTTATAGCATGGAACAGCGTGGGTATGCACGTGCGTGCGTCGTTACACAAATTTTCGACTTCTCCTTTGATACTTGACAGATTTCAATGAGACTTGCAATTGGTCAGAAGCATGTCTCGGTCGATGCAATTTAGATTTGTTCATGGAGTTACCATGGCTACTTACACTAGGTCATGGTGCAAAAACATAAATAAATCTTCTTTACCGAAACTGATGATGGAAAAAAAAAACCAAATCTGATGTGATATTTGGCTTCTCTAGGTTCTTAAGCCTGTAGTTTGTTTATTTCATGAAATTCGGTTTAAAAATAGGTTACGCGTTTTTTAAATTTTCGGAATTATCTTAAAAATGGTATATCTTGATTATTTGCAAGGATAATGACATGGGGTAAGTTTTGAGAGGTCACGACTTATTTTTTAACCTTGAGTTTTCAGTACGAAAAGGACATTTATAGCTTATTATATTTTAAAATCATCCAAAAAAGATCCAATGATTTAATATATTTTTAAGAAATCTTTAAGAAATCAGAAGATCATTATCATTATTTTGAGTTATTGAGGCAGAATTTAGTAAATTTTTGCAAAATTTGCCGTTTTTGACATTTTTTGTTTTTGAAAACTTTTATACATGAATGTTCAGCATGACCAGATTTAACACGGTAGCGGTAGCAAGTTTCGTATCTATTTATTTATCTATGTAAAAGTTGTTGCCCATGAAATATTAATTTTCGCAATTATTCCTGTTTTTGACCATTGTCTTGAAGACTGTCATAGATATTTTATAGCAATAAATTGCAAAAATGTTCAGCACAACAAGATATAACGACGCAATAAGTTCCTTATCTATACGTTAATTCATGTAAGAGATGTTGCCCCTGGAATATTAATTTTTTTCAGAAATTTTGCAGTGTTTGACCATTTTTTGTGAATGCAATCTTCAAAATTCAGTTTAAAAATAATACGTTAGCAGTAATTTATCAGGTGAACGTATTAGGCCTTTTTAGCATTTTTAAGAAAATTTTACATTATAATATAAAATGTACCTCTATTCAAGAGAAAATGTTGTATAATTTAAGAAAAATACTTTAATTGACCACAAACGGTAACGGATTGCAACCAAGATCCTAACTTGTAAATACTAACATAAACACTCATTTCTTCTGGATTTTTTGGCGCAGTTCATACACTTGCTGGCAGAAGGCACGGTCAGACCACGACTATTCTGCGCATAGTCGGTCTAGCAGGTCAAAAACTACTAAAAACCAATCATAATACGCACATCCCATCTGTGTAGTCGGCACTGTCAGATCTTCTATGCGTGATGTTAAGGCCTCCAGATAATGTTAATTTATTAATTTATATTTATTTATCTATTTATTTATTTATTTATTTGTTCATTTATATATTTATTTATTTTTTCAACCCTCCACTCCTCTGGACGCATTAACCATACCTACTAAAGAGTACGGGCTGTGTCTAGGATTACAATGCGCATAATCAAGATTGTAGTAGGTCAAAATTACTACCCATTTTTTACCCTAACACATGCAAACACCCACACCAAGGAATACATGAATAGTGTATAGCTGAATAGATGCGGCCCACTCTGGTGCGTATGGAAGCATGGGACAGCGTGAATGCGGCCAGGGGTTTAATGTGGTTTAAAACTCACCTAACTGCTCCCCCGTGTAAATGTGGTATGGCGGCCCAAGCTATTATATGGTTATCCTCGATATGCAAGAACAATGCTAAAAATCAGGAAAAAATTAAAAAAGCAATGTGGCGTCTAATCTTATAACTTATGTCATCTTATGGTGATTGTCTTATCTTATATGTGTATTTGATTTTTAAGGTACTCGCTTTTAATCTATCGGCGCACCTGCTCGCCAACCTCATAAGCTGTCCTTTACAGCGTTCTTTTTCTACCAAGCTGCACTCATAAGCAACATCCAACCCTCTATCTTTATTTTTGCCTCCTTACTATAAGGCCAGGAAACTTATCACTCATACGTGACAGTTCCACTCGGGATATCACAAAGTATCTAAAGTTGATCTATATGCTGGTGAGTCACTGTATTGTGTGATAAATAAATAAACTGTACTATACAATATTTTCTATCTTTTTTTGTTACTTCTGTATGTGTGTGTGTGTGAATGACAAGAGTGCGTCTTTCGGAAGAGACATTAAGCCGTTGGTCCCGTGTACCCGGCTGCACGTTAAAGACTCCCTATGTTTTTTGAAAACAGAGTAGGCGTTTACGCCGACATAAGACCCCCCCCCCCTTATCAAAATCAACATCCAATTTCGGCTCCCCTTTTTCAAAGCTCCTCATCAG
This sequence comes from Tegillarca granosa, assembly GCA_029721355.1. Taxonomy (NCBI): domain Eukaryota; kingdom Metazoa; phylum Mollusca; class Bivalvia; order Arcoida; family Arcidae; genus Tegillarca; species Tegillarca granosa. Next base: position 55,219,092 of record CM056596.1, on the reverse strand, counting down.
ACTACAGGCTTAAAAAAACCCACCCCAACTTTTTAATTTAAGGGCCACATTTAGACGTAAATCTCCTCTAATTTCGTCGTCATTGACAACAAAAATACGTTAAATATAAACTTAAAATCTTAAAAAATTTTGGTACGAATTTGTTAATCAATAGAAGCCTCGTTACATTAAGTACATTTAAGGCACGTGGCGTGTATAGGCACTACATTTTCTCATTATTCTGAACTTGGAACTCATATACAATTCAGGCGTACATATAATAAACTACTGTTACGTACGCTACTCTTTACGAAAAGACAGTAACAATGTTTGCTTCGGGCCAAGTTTTACAAACGTGTTTTCGGAAAAACATTCACGTTTTCCTATTGCTATAAATTTAAGATTAAATAGGTTTTACAAAGAGTTTATACGCTTTATGAGATTCTTTAAATTCACACTATTCCTTAGTGCATTTATTGCAACTTCTTACGCATGTTAAACAAAAATAGTTTCAATCATGCGATTTATCTGAATTTTCTGTGTTTTTTTCTTTGTATAGTTACATTAACCATACAAATATTCAGTTGCCGTGTTTAAAACTTTTTAACATTTCCCTTGTGAAAATCATAGTTAACTTAAACTACAGCCTGAAACAACAAACTCTACATTTATAGATTATCTAAAAAAAATTTAAAGAAACATAAAAAATAAAAAAATGTTTTCTTTTTGTCTTAGAAAATTATGTTTAATAAACTGTAAAGATTAATCACGCGTCAAGAAATCTAATTTAGGAAAGATGTTTGAAATCCGATCGATAAACAGAGGGGATGTTAATCAGACCCGTTACAGCTTAATTGACTTCCTCATATGTTACTTGTATGCTTGAGAGCGGATATTTGGATAATTCAACCATAAGTAGAGTGGGTAAGAGCAATATCTGCAAGTAACACAACACAAAATATGACTTTATTACAGGTTATGACACAATAATTCAGAATTAACGATATCAGACCTTGTAATTAAGAAAGGAGTAACTTTGATTATAACAGAAGAAGAATGATAAAAAGCCCTCCAATGTCACAATAACCACTTCAATGACCCTTAAAAACTCGGAATTTTTATAATTTTTCATGTATCGTTAACTTTTTATTTCATGTCTTGTTTGGTTGTTTCTATTATTACCTTGTATCTTGCAATATTAATGTCTTCTTTGATTTCTTATTAACATAATACTTTTCAAATGACTGACTCTTGTAATTTAATAAAAGAAGAACGGACTGTTTGGGTTCATTATTCTTAATGTCTAGAGGAACAAATCCAGTCTGACCGCGAAATTTTCATCATTTACCTACAAACCAAATTTCTCATGTTAACCAAATCTAATTTTAGTTTTATGACAATGCATTGTTTCATATTGGTTTATATCTGTGTCAAGTTTGATTAAATTGCATTCATTGATGTTCTACAGAGCGACATAAGTAAAAGGAATTCTGAATCTTGGTCGTAAAACACCATGGTTTTATTTGATTACAAACATTAATATATGGTTTTTTGTATCATTTGACGTTTTGTTGGAAAGGTTGCATTTGTTTTCTTAAATAATCTTTAATCAACATTTTATGAAAAACCCTAGAACTAACTGCCAATCAATAACAGTTAAGATAATTTTAGACTTCAATTTGTATTATGTGATTTAAAAAACAGAATACTTGCAAATATGAAAACCACTTTATGTAAAACCGGTAAAGGTAAGAAACAAATTGCTTGAATTATATTTGTCTTTGGTCTAAATTTTTTGTATCAGTGTTTTTTAACAAGCAAACAAAATATCTGTTTTAGTCAAATTATAAGAAATATTAAATACATTTGTGCTAGATGGTAATAAAACATATAAACAACGAATTGAAAATAGAAACATGTAAATATCTAGTTTAAATATTTTTCGTTAGTCTTCGGGAAAAAAGTTGGCTATGAAATGACAGCATATTTGCATAAAAATGTTACTTAAATCAACCACTCGGGGGCAAATGTAACCGAGTGGTCTAAAGCACAGTTCAATAAATCATAACTATTATAACTTCGAGTAAAACTGGAGGTAGAACATAGTGTGAGGTGAGATTTCGGTTGTCTTCTGATGGTCAGTAGCCTTTTTGTGGAACTCATTTCCTTAACAAAACTCTTACTGACCACCTTAGTACATAGGTTCTTAAGCGAGATATTAATCGCACTTAATGCTGTCCATTTTACAACATACAGATTACGTCAAACAAATTCGTTGTGTAAGCTTAACAACTCGGTATTCAGTTTTCATTGAAAATTAAAACCATTTAAGACGATTTAAGTTTTTTTGATATATAATTACAATCCTAACATTCGCTTTTAAATAAATCACAATATCATAACGATCACTGTTACCTTATGCAAGCGAACAATTGTACATTTAAAAACTGCCGAATAATGGCAAATAAAACACTTTCGTTATTTATAGCATTAATAAAACAAATATACCAGATCTTGTCCAAATCACGATCCCCAAAAAAGTTAAAACGTTAAAAGCTGGCAAAATTAGTGATACACGTAAACTTCCATCAAGGAAGTGAGGCCGGGTGCTTAGAACTGGTAGGCACCTCTTGTCTAGCTAGCTACAACTGTCACTTGCAAGTCAATTTTGAGAATAAATGAAACAAAGAAATATGGTAAGTCAAATATATCCAGTATAAGTTTGGATACAGTGACTAGATACTTATCAACAATATTGTGATGACGGCCATAATTTTTTAAAGGCCTTGATCAGCCCAAGCTTGCAATATTCTTGTGTCAACAATTTTATTGTGAGCAGTTTGCTTCGTTGTAGAAAGTCCCCATAGTGGGAACAATTTCTACCAAAACGTTTTAACTGTGAAACGTATACACCATACAAAGGAGAAGCAATGATATTACTGCAAAGAAACGAAAAGTTGACAATAGAAAAATTAAAGTCATCACGTTTGCCGTATAGCTTCAGATGTAACCTTTCGTTGGTATCATAATTATACGCTTCTCCTGCGTATGGTGTATATGTTTCACAGTTAATACGGTACGGTAGAGCTTGCTCCAACTATGGGGACTTCCTGCAACGAAGCAAATTACTTACAATTAAATTGTTGACACAAGGATATTGCAAGCCTAGTCAGGGCCCTGAAAAAGTTTTATGGTCGTCATCACAATATTGTTGATAAGTATGTAGTCACTGTACCCCAACTTATACTGGATAGATTTGACTTACCGTAGTTCTTTGTTCCTTTCATCCTCAAAATTGACTTGCACGTGACGGGTGTAGGTAGACAGGAGGTGCTCACCCTTCCGGAGCACTCGGCCTCACTTCCTTGATAGAAGTTCACGTGTATAACACATTTTGCCAGTTTGCAAAGTTTTTACTTTGTTTTTGGGATTGTGATGTGGACACGGACTGGTATGTTTGTTTTATTAAGTCCAAATATAAACTAGAACAAGGATAATAGGTCGTGTCTTTTATTTCAAGCTCACTTGGATAGATGCATGGCATTAACATATTCTCCACATTTGGGGATTATTTAGAGATAGAACGCCATCTATATATCTATATGTGTAGTTGAATGATTCAGCGGCAGTCTTTTTTTTCCAGATTTGACAAGGTTTTGTAAATATTTGTAAACAAAGAAATATGGTAAGTCAAATATATCCAGTATAAGTTTGGATACAGTGACTAGATACTTATCAACAATATTGTGATGACGGCCATAATTTTTTAAAGGCCTTGATCAGCCCAAGCTTGCAATATTCTTGTGTCAACAATTTTATTGTGAGCAGTTTGCTTCGTTGTAGAAAGTCCCCATAGTGGGAACAATTTCTACCAAAACGTTTTAACTGTGAAACGTATACACCATACACAGGAGAAGCAATGATATTACTGCAAAGAAACGAAAAGTTGACAATAGAAAAATTAAAGTCATCACGTTTGCCGTATAGCTTCAGATGTAACCTTTCGTTGGTATCATAATTATACGCTTCTCCTGCGTATGGTGTATATGTTTCACAGTTAATACGGTACGGTAGAGCTTGCTCCAACTATGGGGACTTCCTGCAACGAAGCAAATTACTTACAATTAAATTGTTGACACAAGGATATTGCCAGCCTAGTCAGGGCCCTGAAAAAGTTTTATGGCCGTCATCACAATATTGTTGATAAGTATGTAGTCACTGTACCCCAAGTTATACTTGATATATTTGACTTACCGTAGTTCTTTGTTCCTTTCATTCTCAAAATTGACTTGCACGTGACGGGTGTAGCTAGACAGGAGGTGTTTACCCTTCCGGAGCACCCGGCCTCACTTCCTTGATAGAAGTTCACGTGTATAACACATTTTGCCAGTTTGCAAAGTTTTTACTTTGATTTTGGGATTGTGATGTGGACACGGACTGGTATGTTTGTTTTATTAAGTCCAAATATAAACTAGAACAAGGATAATAGGTCGTGTCTTTTATTTCAAGCTCACTTGGATAGATGCATGGCATTAACATATTCTCCACATTTTGGGATTATTTAGAGATAGAACGTCATCTATATATCTATATGTAGATGAATGATTCAGTGGCAGTTTTTTTTCAGATTTGACAAGGTTTTGTAAATATTCTGATTTATAAGAATAAAAAAGATGCAGTATGTGCCCATTGGTATACCGATTGTTTGTTAAAAAATTATATTAGCAAACACAACAAATATGTTGTCTATCAAAAATTCTAACATAGGATAGGTGTGTAAAGGGTACAAAAATCAAAAGTTTTTATTAGAAACAAGATGGTTTAGTAGTTCTTTAGAATTTTTGAGAATCAACATTTGGTGGATGCAAGATGTAGAATAAACTTTTTTCTGAATAATTCTGAAGGCCATTTTTGACGATTGTCAAAATTTGTGTTTGAATTACTGATAATGATTTTGTAGCACATTTAGAGGAACCTTCTATATATCTTTCTTTGTATAGATGTTTGTGAAGTTTTGGAATCCAATAAAAGTAAGGCAGGTCAAATTCTTTCTGTTTAAAATTGATACCGAAAGATTTAGGGACTCCCCTATGATTAGAAAGAACTTCATCTTTGGTAAATAAGTTTTCCTATAAGTAGGATTCTCCGATATACTATCTAAACAAAGTTTGTTTATAATTCTTATTATAAATAATTGTGAAACGGATTTAGAAAGGTTGAGCTTATATAAAAGTTCACACAAAACTCGGTAATTTGGTAATACAATTTTTTTCTGAGTTAAAGAAGTTTATGGGTCTGATAAGGTATCTAATGAGACAGTTCGTAGGCGGGGAAAGAAATTTCAGACTGGCAAAGGGTCCGTCAAAGATACAGCAAAATCTGGCCGACACGTGACTGTAATAGGCAAGGCAAAAGTCTCAAAAATCAAGGAATTAATTTAAAGTAATGACAGATAAACCATTCGAGACGTTGTTAAAGCTGTTGGCATAGTTTGATTTTGAAGCATTTTTAAAAGTATGAAAGATTTCTGCCAGATGGATTCCGCATATATTGACAAAACAGGTACAAGTACAAACCCCCGCTAAGCAATTGTTTCAAATGTTTTTAAATGTTATTAAAGGCAATTTGCAAATATTGTTACTGGTGACGAAACATGGTTTTACCTTTCGAACCAATTAGGGTTAGGGTTAGGGTTAGGGTTAGGGGTTAGGGTTAGGGAATTATTGCTAATTATAGCCGTATAAATTCTAAAGCCGAATAGATAGGAAAAGTTTTTTGGGTCGATATTACCGAAATGTTATACTAAAGACGCTTAATAAATATTATCTTAAACAACGGCCTGTGTCAGTATTTAGGAATGTTGGCATAGTTTGATTTTGAAGCATTTTTAAAAGTATGAAAGATTTCTGCCAGATGGATTCCGCATATATTGAAAAACAGGTACAAGTACAAACCCCCACTAAGCAATTGTTTCAAATGTTTTTAAATGTTATTAAAGGCAATTTGCAAATATTGTTACTGGTGACGAACCATGGTTTTACCTTTCGAACCAATTATTGCTAATTATAGCCGTATAAATTCTAAAGCCGAATAGATAGGAAAAGTTTTTTGGGTCGATATTACCGAAATGTTATAATAAAGACGCTTAATAAATATTATCTTAAACAACGGCCTGTGTCAGTATTTAGGAATGTTGGCATAGTTTGATTTTGAAGCATTTTTAAAAGTATGAAAGATTTCTGCCAGATGGATTCCGCATATATTGAAAAACAGGTACAAGTACAAACCCCCGCTAAGCAATTGTTTCAAATGTTTTTAAATGTTATTAAAGGCAATTTGCAAATATTGTTACTGGTGACGAAACATGGTTTTACCTTTCGAACCAATTATTGCTAATTATAGCCTTATAAATTCTAAAGCCGAATAGATAGAAAAAGTTTTATGGTCGATATTACCGAAATGTTATACTAAAGACGCTTAATAAATATTATCTTAAAAACAACGGCCTGTGTCAGTATTTAGGAATGTTCGTCAACTAATGATAATGCTGCATCACATACATCTGAGCTTGTGAAGCAATTTTTAAAGTCAGGGGGTTACTATCTTGCCACGCCCACCATATTCTCCTGTTCTAGCCGAATTCGACTTTCTCCTATTTCCAAAACTTTAAAATTTCTTAAGTAACAGTTTCCGACAAGCCCTTGACGCGGCCATCAGGCAATTTCTCAGATGTCTACCTAAATCAGCGTACCGTCACGCATTTTGGAAGTGGATTAAGAAATTAAAATTTTGTCTTTCAAACCGCGGAGAATACTTTGATAGGAGTTAATGTTTATTTTACTATTAAGTCGAATGCTTTTGAGATATCGTACAATCCATTTTAGATATCGAACAATCCTCGTAATAAAAGTAAATATAAAAGAGGAATTTATTTAAACCGTAAGACGTTAACAGGTGTACATTGAAAATTGTTTTTGGAAAGAAAAAAATCCCTAACTAAAAACATGTACTTAAAGAACAAGATCCATGCAACCAGAAACACAAAGCAAAAAGGATTAATAAAGAGACAGGTAAATATATAACAAATACCAGAACAAATACAAAATCAAATGAAAACCGTGCTTCAAAATGTTAACTTTCAAACAGGTAAAACGAGAAAATTATAGACTCATATGAAAATCTTGCTTCAAAATGCTGACTTTCAAACAGGTAAACGAAAAATACAAACTTATATCAAAAGCACGCTTCAAAATACTAACGAAGCAAATTGCTTACATTTAAATTGTTGACGCAAGAATATGGCAAGCCTAGGCTAATCAAGTCCCTTAAAAAGTTTCACGACCGCGATCAAAATATTGCTGATAATTATGTAGTATCTATATCCGAATTTATACTGGATATATTTAACTCACCATAGTTCCTTGTTCCTTTCATTCTCAAAATTACCTTGCACGTGGCGGGTGTGCTAGACAGGAGGTGCTTACCCTTTCGGAGCATCCGGTCTCACTTCCTTGATGTTAGCTTACGTGTATAACTATATTTGCCAGTTTTCAAAGTTTTTACTCTGTTTTTGGGATTGAGATTTGGACAAGGACTGATATGTTTGTTTTATATGAAACACCTCATTACCGTTCTAAATAACAAGCTAATATGTTTTGGATATTTACTTTTACAAGCGGAACATTAAATATGGAGTAGCAAAAGAAGTCAAGATCATTAACAACAAACAAAAAAATATAACCATGCTAATATAAATTTAATCACTGTTATTTTAACAAAAAACAAATCAAGGAGAGAAAAAGAAAGAAACCAGAGACATTTGACGTCAAAACTGAAACATTAAAAAATGTCATTATTAAATCATATCTAGAAAATTAGATCTCTAGTCATGAAATTAAATAACACAAAAGTGAAAAAATAAGAATTATAAGTTTTCTATATAACATTTCATTGTACGTAATTATTGAAATAAAACAATATCAAATAACTTGATAAAGCAAGTAATAATTGAATACTTACAACCCGATTAATAAACTCATTTTCTCTGGTTTTGCTTTATTGTTGGTAGTGCAGTGTATCATCCCAATGAAACTCCTCATTAATATAATATTTACCCACATATAAATGTTACAAATTTAACAATCCCATTCGACGTTTTGTCGTTTTATACTTCGTTAAACTCAAGAAAAATCGTAAAATTAAACTCCCAATAAAATCTTTAGGAATATATCAGTTTTATGTCTCCAATCATTATTATATCTATTTTTTCAAACAATATATTTTTATATTTATTTAAACATAAGTGTTTTGAGTTATAAGAAAACTGTCAAAAATCAATACTGAAGTCGTGTCAGCTTTTACTGAGTTTCTTTAAAGATATAAAAGGGAACGAGTATTGTAATAAATGTTACTAATCAATTAATAACAATCTTAAAAGCATCAGATATGTTAGGTTTATCATTTCCATTTTAGATTTTACAAATACCCTATCCTTTTAATTTGTATCCATGATCGTGAATTGATATTTTGTTATGATCTATGCAAAAAGCTGTAACAGGTTTTGAAGCAAGTCATATATTTTGGTATTGATATACTTTCAATAATACATTTATTGTACTTACAGTATTAGGAAATGCCTCGAGAGAACAATAAATGTATCTTTTTATATAACCATTTTAAGTTAGATTGAACAATTTATTACATGAAAATATTTGATTTGAACTAGCGATACAACATTTACAACATTCAGAAAAACTGTATAAAATTATTATTGAAACAATTGTTTTTTCCTAAATTTGGAACCAGTCTCAACTTAAGTGAAACTAGGTACAGTTACATACAAGCATACGTATACACGCATATGTGTGTGCGTTTGTGTGTGTGTGTAAGCAAACTATTGATTTAACTGCACTTGTGACGAAGAATACATTGGAATTAATTAATCCTTTTTACAGAAAGGCGTTTTTGTTGATTTTTCTTTGTATTATTCTTATTGAGATCTGAAACATGCAAAATGACTAAACACAAAATTCTGTCTTAGTTCAAGCAATAGCATGATTGAGACTTCTAAAAACGTGTTTAAAGATAATTATAGCGAAGGTAATTGCCTTGTTAAAGAAGGTATTTTGTTGTGTCGACGAAAGAGGTTGATCAATTACGAATTCCTCAGACAGGATATATTTTCGGAAGTCTTGAACAGTTAGATTTATTGGTCAATTTTACAATTTACGTGACTTTGTAAAAAATGTTATCAGAAAGAATAAATAAAATTAGCCTTTAAGAATGGAATATACGTGCGCTATTCCTAAAGTAAGCTCTGAAAAAAAGGAGTTTCACTCTTTATGATGCAAACAAGTTTGTCAGAGATTCTAAATGCGTCTAATTTATGGTTCTTTATTAAAAACTTGTGAAAAAAAACATTATAAAGGGTTGCGATTTCAGATTTTTTTTAAATTCTACTCATTCCCTTGTTTATTAGGCAGCATAGTGAATGCATTAGCCTTTAAACTCAAGGTAAGCAATCTGCTGTTTCGATCCCAGTCGACCACAATTAAGAATATTTACATGCTGAAAACCCCTACTGTTTGGCTTTAAACATTGGTGGTTAATGGTTTTCAAAAATATTGCGGGCGAGATTAGTAGAACTAAAACGGTCGCTAATTGTACATTGTTAGGTTTGCAAAAAATAGCAAAAAAGTTCAATGTGAAAAAAAATTGTTCTTATATTTTGCTTTTTATATTTAAGTATGTGTTTTAGCTCACCTGTGCCTAAGGCTCAAGTGAGCTGTTTCGATCAAAGTTTGTTTGTCGCCGTCATTGTCGTCTGCGGCGTTAACGTTTACATTTTCGACTTTCGCTTCAGCTTTTAGGGCAGACTTTAATGACAATTGGTCAGAAGTATATACGGGTTGGTGAAGTTCAGATTCCTGACGTTGTTATGGCTCCCAAAACTAGGTTTATGTGACCTATGCGTCCAAAAATCTTTAAAAAAAATCTTCTCCAAAAGCAATGATGTGCGAAAAGATCTGATGAGATATTTTGCTTGTCTAGGGTTTTAATCTAATAGATATTTCATCTCGTGAAACTATTCAAAAATAAGGTTACGAGTGTTTTTTGAGTTTATTTTTAAAAAAATATAAATGTAAAATGGCTTATTATTATTATACTTGACTATTTGAACAGATAATGCCATGGATTTTTAGTTTTAACCTTCAAAATAGGGTCAAGGTCAAAGATCAAGCCATGAGCTAGTTTGTGATTTACACAGTTTAAGGCTTTTTTTCTTGAAAACTATAAGAAATATATAACACGAATACCAGTTGAATTTTGTTGTTTATAATCAGATATTGTTTAAATGTTCAGCAAAACAAAATTTAACCGCGGTACCAAATTTTGTAACTGTATGTTTTTTGTATATGCCTTGTGATATATGGTTAAGGTCATATGTTGTAAGGTCAAGGTAAAGCTGCATTAAAGACTGATTTGTTAGTTATCTTATATACTATTAACTTTCTGTATAAGACATGTATAATAGAATATTGTAGGTATTGCAAAGACGATCATTTTGATATAGGGTTTAAGGTCATAGGTTTAAAGATCAATGCATTCATGCAGAAGAAGATTTAAATTGTGCATTAACTTGAATATTACTAACTTTTTATGTAGGCATATAGATTAGAATACTAGGTATTGATAATAGGTATTGATATTACAATCATTTTGACATATGATTCAAGGTCATATGTTTAAAGATCTAGGTCATAGCTGCATTTAAATTTTAACAAGAAGACATTGTCATTCAGATCCCTTGCTCTTCTAACTTTCTATCTGTTACCAATAGTTTCAGTGATTACAACTTCTATTCAATATCATGTTAAACTTATAGAGTCTTTTGTTATCTTAACAATGACTGGAAAACTATAATGTTTTTAAATGACATTTCATATTTTAATCAAAATATCAACAATATCCATAAGTAGTAAACATTTTTCATCAGTAACACATGAATAGAACTTGATTCTTTTTCTCATGTTTTTTTTTTTTTTTTTTTTTTTTTTTTTTTTTTTTTTTTTTTTGAATTTTTGATGTTGATGTTGTTGTTGTTGTATTTATTGAAAACAAAAGTGATTATAAGCTATTAAGGTTTAAATGCATATTTTAAAATATATAACCTCATTTTGAAAAACAGGAAATAATCAAAAAGAAAATTTGTTCATCATCATCATTATCATCATCTCATCATCATCAAAGAGACAAGTTGTTAGTTGAAATATTCCACATGTAATGTGCTATTAATACAAAAATATATATATATATATACAATGTATGTGTGACAATGTAATAATTACTAATATATATCACTTATTTTGCTCACTTAATGATATTCATCACAAGTATGTTCCACTGTGGGAAATTATCAAGAGCAAGTTTTCGTCATCATCATCATCATCAGCATCATCAACACCATCATCATTAAGAAAATTCAACATCATCCCTAGCATAAATTCAACATCATCAGCAGCATACATCATCATCATTGTCATCAGCAGCAGTAGCATTATAATAATCATCCATTTTTTAAATATTTGTATAATAAATAATAAATGTATATTTTTTTCAGAAAAATAAATCCTACACCAAAATACCCACCCAATATAAAGAACTCCATCAAAGATAACAGTAAATTGATAAAAACCACAAAAAAGAATTTCCTCAAAATCAGTATTTTTTTTAAAAATTGACATATTTACCCCAAAATACTGAACAACTTAAAAAACCATGTTTCATGTTAACCTTCTTTTAATAATTACATGATATCTAGAGTTTCTACAGAATCAGCAGCATACATCATCATCATTGTCATCAGCAGCCGTAGCATTATAATCATCATCCCCTTTTTTATTAAAATATTTGTATAATAAATAATAAATGTATATTTTTTTTTCAGAAAATTAAATCCTACACCAAAAATACCCACCCAATATAAAGAACTCCATCAAAGATAACAGTGAATTGATAATAGCCACAAAAAAGAATTTTCACAAAATCAGTGTTTTCTTTTTAAAATTGACATATTTAGCCCAAAAATACTGAACCACTTAAAAAATCATGTATATATGTTAAACTACTTTTAATAATTACATGATATTTAGAGTTTCTACAAAAAATCCTATAAAATAAATTGTCAAGTTCATTTTCTCAAAATGTACATTTTTTATATAAAATATGCATTTTTACCAAGAAAATCTAAAATTGCAGATATTAAAATGTTGCAGAGAAATATGTAACACTTTTGAAGTAATAGCACTATTTTCTTTTGGTATAAATTTATTATTATTAACTTGCTATACTCAAATTAAAATATAAAAACAAGTAGCAAACTTAAACGCAAAAGGTTAACATTGTGTTCTAGATGAGTTTTCTGGTCAATGAAATATGTAAAAACATATACACGTTAAAAAATGAATTAGAATAATAATTTCTTTAAATCGGAATGAAAATGAAAAATTCTGAAGAATTTTAACTGTTTCAAAAACTTTAACGGAAAAACTTAACATTGTACTTGTGACGGACGAAACGGACGAACTGACGGAACCCATTTCTATATCCCCCGCCAACTTCGATGGAGCAGGGAATAAAAATGTTAATTATCACGGATTCTATAAACTTTTGGCATAGGCATTTACACTTGAATATTGTAGGTATTCATATAAAAATCATTTTAATAAATTGTTTAAGGTCATGCATGTACCCCCAAAGGTCAAGGTCATAGCTGCATTAAAAGTTTGAAATTGTTAATAAACTTGAAACTATTAACTTTTTTATATAGGCATGTATATTAGAATATTGTAAGTATTGATATGGCGATCATTTTGATATTTGATTCAAGTTTATATGTTCAGAAGGTAAAGAGCACAGCTGCATTAGTTCTCTGAAATAGTTTATTATCAAAAATTTATCTATTACACTCTAGTTACCACATGCACATTTATTTAGCTTTTTCATTACCAATAACCCTGTCTAAAATAAAATAAGCTCAATTAATTATGCGATACTTGTAAGATAAGAAAAAATTCCGTATATATACAGTTTGTTCTTTCAATAACTTTCAGAAATTTATAGAGTATATCATGACATAATAAAGATAAAAAATCGATATACAGAAAAAAAATTAATCATGACCATCAACGCAAAAAATTGAAAACATATATTCTATTTTTCATTTTTATTTAATTGAATGAGCAAATAAAAATTGCATGCGCAAATAAAAATCAGAATTTTGTGTTTCATTTTTTTTTCAATTTGTCATGACAGCATACATAATAGTCAAACATGTTTTTGTAAAATCGATATTTGTCATTTTGGCACAACAATAAGTCGAATAAGTCCTAAATAGAATTATAAGGACAATACGTGCTCATTATTCTGATACAAAATGAACAGTATTCTTCGTTTCACCGAACAATAAACGAACTTAATAAAGTGATAGTTAATTGAAGTTGTTATTTTTCTCTCCTTATTTACGATGACAGTCTGAATGAATCACTATTAATCAGTGACTATCATGGGGTATACAAGGACTTCACAAAGCCTTACAATAGCATGAACATCTTAATAGCTTGACAGAATACCATTTGAATTGTTTTTGTCGTAGCATGTCCGTAAAAGCTATTAGATAAAAATTGACAAAACGAAGTAAACATTTAAAAATATAAATCATATCAACAGTAACAAAGAGGTCGATGAAGTGTGTTACTTTTTGAATTCTGTATGCACTTCACCATTAACAACTGGTAAACTAGTTAGATACTTGTTTATTAATATATAACACAAATACCAGTTGAATTTTGATGTGCCAGATGTGCACATTTCGGAAATTCATTCCTCAAAAACATAAGCCAAACAGTTGGAAATTAATGAATCTAAAGTTCCAAAATATTGTTAATCCAAATCCAGCTAAGGAATGCGTTGCATGAGGGAACAAACCTTAGTTTTAAACAAATTTTACAATTTCAGGCAGCTGAAAATTTTGCTAAATGGTACATTTTCTGACAGCGCAAAGTACTTGCTTCTGATTAATGGATAACTCAGTAATATAAATAAGAGAGAGTTTATAGGGACATCGAGTAAGTTTTCTTCTAAAGTTGAAATCTAGTAGCATTCCCCATGCACGTGCTCAAAATAGTAAGCTAACTTTTAACTATTGATTTATAACTTCCAACATTTAGTCTTTCAATTAACAGCATTTAAGCAAACAATAACACACGAGCCGTCAAACTTTACAATAAAACAATTTGTAGTTTATTTGAATGCAACACTTGAAAAAACTGACTAATGTGCGTCAATAAATTGTTTATTAAAAAGCCGTTTTAAAAGATGTAAATATTAAATTCTTTTTCAACAAAATTTGATCATGATAAATATGTTTTAAATTTTTGATCAAAGAAGTAAATATTTTGTTCGTCATGGTATTTGTACGTCAAAGAAATAAAACACACAACGTGTGATTGGTACAAGTAATGTTAGAGTCAAAACGTATATATACAAACGCAAAGCAATATTCTCATTTGCATTAATAGGGAAACAAAAGTCATTCATTTCTAAATCAAATAAATAAATATTTAACCAAAATAACTCCGGTTATCTGAAACTCGGATATCTCGAATTTCCGGATATGTCGAACAATTTTTCGTCCCCTTAATTGAAAATCCTAGAAAAATTGCATTAGTTAACTCGAACAAAAAATTTAGTGACTGTCGGCACTTTTGATTTTAAGTCAAAGCAATCATTATTATGAAACTGCACTGACCTCCCGATTCCCTTAATCCGTCAATCATTATACGTTGCATTACCAAACAACCATCAAGAAGATTACTTGGTGTTTTAGTTACTAAAAAGCTTGACATCGTGGTTGTGTGATGTAAACATTAATCAATTTAACCGGAAGCTTTGGGTGATTAAAGTACACAAAGCGAAACCGGTAAAGCGACCAAAGTGTTTGTCGGTAAAATACAAGAGTGCAATCAGTTACTGACTATTTTGTAGCAGGCTTGCTTCTCAAATTTTAAAAAAGATATATAGGCATCGAAAAATAATGAGAATGTTGTAGACATTAGCATCTCTACCATATATATAAACTACCTTATATATGCATATATATACATTATTATATATGTTCGAATACATATGACATATTATATAAATTGATACAGATTTACAAGATAAAACCGGAAGTCAATTCCAATAGGCATGTGCGAGCTACTTCTCTTTCTTAACCTTTTTATAACATCGTATATCTCAAACTCCGGATAAGTCTTATATACTTATAGCTTTTTGCATTTCTCCGTGAAGTTTGACATAATGAGATTCAATTGTATTTTATTAGAAATACAAATCGTTTAAATTATATTTTCAATAATTTTCGAAAGTAAAACACTATATACATATATAAATATATATATATATATATATATATATATATATATATATATATATATATATATATATATAAATATAAATATATATATATTTCAAATAAAACACAAAATACAACAGTGCTTGTCCAAATTACAATTAATAGTCAAATAAAATTCAAAATTTTAAAAAGTGAAAACTGGCCAATTTAGATATACACTTGAGATTTTAAATCGATAATCTTCGTTGCAATAAGGTTTTTCATTAAGGCCAAAATCAAGTTATGCTTGATCAATATATAAAGAATCCAAAAAAACAATCCTTTTTAAATCGCAAATTGATGTTATTGGCAAAAATCTACAGACCCTAGTTCTTTTTATTTCCTAATTTCATTTCCTGACCATTTTCCATCAGGAAATATCCTATTTTAACACCATGAACACAATAATATATATTATCTCTGTAGGGAAAAATTAATAAAAGCCAACTTATATAAGATTATAGATCGTCGTTTTTTCTACCTTTCGATCTATTCAAATGAATCCCTCCTATCGTGTCTCCAACGTTATGAACACAAACATATATTGCATTTTTGTAATAATAGTGAAATGTGCTCTTGTCTTAAAATGATTTAAACTATATCGATTACGTATCAATTCTTAAAACGCAACTAATCTACAAGTAAATCAAGCTTACTACAACATATTAATATTTATATTAATTTGATATCTTTATTTTGTTATTTTTAAATATGTGACTAAAACATGTAGATAACAGTAATTGAAATTGAAAAGGGATTTTTTTAATATATTTTTTTCTTAGATTAAGATCGAACTCCTGTTGATAACAGTGTCGACAAAACTTGAAATATAGTTCATGTAGTACCTTTAAGCTCGCCATATTTAACAGATAAATGCTGTCCAATAAAATTTCAAATAAGGATTTGATATTTACCGCCTGATCAAGTTTGTAATTTGCAAAATAGAAAGTATACGGAAAAACAGAAGAAAAAGGCACCTACCGAATATTTTTCTGACAAAAATTACTGTTTTCTCTGTCTGTTTTAAAAAAATAAAAAATATAAACTCCGACGTGAAAAAAAAGACATTTCTTTCAAAAACAAAAATAAATTAAATATCGATTACTTGGTCATTACATTTTCTCTTGAGACTAAAGTAAAGTTATGCTGGATAAATATATATCACAGTTTGTCCACAGACAATCTTATTGCATTGCAAATTGACGTAAATTTTTTTCAATGTACAGTTTCCAGGTTTTTTATTCCTTTAATCTTTTTACTTACGGTTTACTGTCTGCAAATATATGATTTAGACACAAAAGTCATTAAAAATATATATTTTCTGTAGAAAATATAGTCAAAAGCAACCCGCATTGGATAATGAATCTTCTTTTTAATCTACTTGTCACTGTGTTTAACAAATTGCTTTTGTATATTTAATTATGAACATTCCCGATTCCCTTAATCCGTCAATCATTATACGTTGCATTACCAAACAACCATCAAGAAGATTACTTGGTGTTTTAGTTACTAAAAAGCTTGACATCGTGGTTGTGTGATGTAAACATTAATCAATTTAACCGGAAGCTTTGGGTGATTAAAGTACACAAAGCGAAACCGGTAAAGCGACCAAAGTGTTTGTCGGTAAAATACAAGAGTGCAATCAGTTACTGACTATTTTGTAGCAGGCTTGCTTCTCAAATTTTAAAAAAGATATATAGGCATCGAAAAATAATGAGAATGTTGTAGACATTAGCATCTCTACCATATATATAAACTACCTTATATATGCATATATATACATTATTATATATGTTCGAATACATATGACATATTATATAAATTGATACAGATTTACAAGATAAAACCGGAAGTCAATTCCAATAGGCATGTGCGAGCTACTTCTCTTTCTTAACCCTTTTATAACATCGTTTATCTCAAACTCCGGATAAGTCTTATATACTTATAGCTTTTTGCATTTCTCCGTGAAGTTTGACATAATGAGATTCAATTGTATTTTATTAGAAATACAAATCGTTTAAATTATATTTCAATAATTTTCGAAAGTAAAACACTATATACATATATAAATATATATATATATATATATATATATATATATATATATATATATATATATATATATATATATATATATTTCAAATAAAACACAAAATACAACAGTGCTTGTCCAAATTACAATTAATAGTCAAATAAAATTCAAAATTTTAAAAAGTGAAAACTGGCCAATTTAGATATACACTTGAGATTTTAAATCGATAATCTTCGTTGCAATAAGGTTTTTCATTAAGGCCAAAATCAAGTTATGCTTGATCAATATATAAAGAATCCAAAAAAACAATCCTTTTTAAATCGCAAATTGATGTTATTGGCAAAAGTCTACAGACCCTAGTTCTTTTTATTTCCTAATTTCATTTCCTGACCATTTTCCATCAGGAAATATCCTATTTTAACACCATGAACACAATAATATATATTATCTCTGTAGGGAAAAATTAATAAAAGCCAACTTATATAAGATTATAGATCGTCGTTTTTTCTACCTTTCGATCTATTCAAATGAATCCCTCCTATCGTGTCTCCAACGTTATGAACACAAACATATATTGCATTTTTGTAATAATAGTGAAATGTGCTCTTGTCTTAAAATGATTTAAACTATATCGATTACGTATCAATTCTTAAAACGCAACTAATCTACAAGTAAATCAAGCTTACTACAACATATTAATATTTATATTAATTTGATATCTTTATTTTGTTATTTTTAAATATGTGACTAAAACATGTAGATAACAGTTATTGAAATTGAAAAGGGATTTTTTTAATATATTTTTTTCTTAGATTAAGATCGAACTCCTGTTGATAACAGTGTCGACAAAACTTGAAATATAGTTCATGTAGTACCTTTAAGCTCGCCATATTTAACAGATAAATGCTGTCCAATAAAATTTCAAATAAGGATTTGATATTTACCGCCTGATCAAGTTTGTAATTTGCAAAATAGAAAGTATACGGAAAAACAGAAGAAAAAGGCACCTACCGAATATTTTTCTGACAAAAATTACTGTTTTCTCTGTCTGTTTTAAAAAAATAAAAAATATAAACTCCGACGTGAAAAAAAAGACATTTCTTTCAAAAACAAAAAATAAATTAAATATCGATTACTTGGTCATTACATTTTCTCTTGAGACTAAAGTAAAGTTATGCTGGATAAATATATATCACAGTTTGTCCACAGACAATCTTATTGCATTGCAAATTGACGTAAATTTTTTTCAATGTACAGTTCCCAGGTTTTTTATTCCTTTAATCTTTTTACTTACGGTTTACTGTCTGCAAATATATGATTTAGACACAAAAGTCATTAAAAATATATATTTTCTGTAGAAAATATAGTCAAAAGCAACCCGCATTGGATAATGAATCTTCTTTTTAATCTACTTGTCACTGTGTTTAACAAATTGCTTTTGTATATTTAATTATGAACAAAAATATTTTTGTATAGTGGAATGTTCATTTGTCTTGGAATGCTTTTAAAGCACATCAACTACTTATCAGTTTACAAAAAGAAAATTCTGAAATGGTACATCAGGCATATAACAACATATGGAGAGGCCGTAACTGCAATATCTCATTATAGGGAGGAATATTATTCGTATTTCTGATGAGGTTATTTTAAAAAAAATATCTTAACATCATTAAGCATTTTTTTGTTTTGATAAAAAATATAAACGGAACCATGTATTGAACATAAAAACACAGCGGTTCAGGCAGACTTAATCAAGTCTTCAGTAGTAACCAATGAATTTATTTGAGAAAACTATAGAAATGATTATTTCAGTGTGGTCTTGAGAAAAAATTGCTAACCATTGACCCTAAACTAAAAAAATGCTTCATAACTTGACCTCTGCTTTATGTTGATTGATAAATGGAGTAAGTAACTTGCTGTTTTAAGACGCTTCAGTACTTTTGCACCTAGAAAATGCTTCATGTAGAAAAACACTGCTTAAGCATCAGTTGTAATAAATATTTTTAAATATAATCGAAATCTTTCGTCATATCGTATTCTTATTGTAAAGATATAGCAATTCAAAGGCATAAACTTATACCTTCTAAAATGTAATGTAGATGCAACCAAATAGTTTTAATAAACGGAGTCATCTGAATAACAAGATTGGAAGAAAGTTAAGAGAAAATTTTCAATTCTATGTTTTTAACTTTTTATATATTCGATACAAATTTCAAAGTAATTAAAAACCATTTAACGAAATGACCAATCCGCTATTTACCATGCGATATGAAGTTCTTAAAGTCGGTTCAAATAATAAGGTATTCGATTTTTGTAAAACATTTTTAGGTACCAAGTGTTTTGTAAGAGTACAATATATATTTCAACATATCTGTATAATGAATCGAATCGAGACACTTTTAAGATATTATCATAATGAATGACAACATTGGTGGATTAGTGACAAGCTTTTAGCTCAGTGACTCAACTGGGCAATGTTTTTAACGTGCAACGCCTGTCGTAGTTTTTAAGGTCTCATTCGAAGGACTCCCTGACTTAATTTTCTAAATGCCGAGTGTTTGGCGAAAGACAATCACTACCAATTTTTAAGTCTTGGTCATACCCGGCCAGGATTCCAACCCCCGCTTGATAATATTTCTTAAGCTTTTTAAGTATAATACCTCTTTAATACCGACCTGTAACACATTTGCCCTCGAAGACCGGAACTTGTATGGCTTTTCCATTATAAACAAAGAATGTGCAATAAAACAAGAATTCCACGGAATTAAATGTCTCGCCTGGTTAATTTTTGATCGAGTGGAAAATACATTTTAAGAACTATAAGTTCTATTTTACATAACAAGACAACTTAAATGACATCAAATTCGAAGAAAATATTCACGTTGTAGTAAAAAAAAAATCTTAAAATATGCACATTTTTATTCTAAATCATGAATCTGCCCTAAACCGGTAAAAAATGAACTCTTATACATGGTAAATAACACAGAAACTAATATAGCTTTATAGAGGTAAAATAATTTTGGTTTAGAACAAAATGCATTTTCTCGAAATTTGTATTTTCACATCTAAAATCAGATTTATCCCAAATTTGATTTAAATGATCAACAGGCATTGTATATAATCTAGAAACTAATCACGCAACATTTGAAATGTAATACCTCAATCAAATTTAGATGTACTTTTAAAAAGCTTCTTAAAATGTGTCCTTTCTATTTAAAAAAACAACAAATGCCAATTTAATTAAATATAATTAAATGTATTTGTGTTCTATCTTTGTACATGCTTAATTCAAAATAAGAATAAAATAAAATAGTAAAAATGGGTCTGTAGGAGCATTTTCTAAAAGTTCTCCTTTAACTGTAAAAATGCAAGTTTTGACCCCAAAAATAGTTGAAATATCAGCTTACATACTCAAGTAATCATAGTTAAACTGCATGATTAAACTGCGTTGCAAATGTCATTGAAATAACAATATTAGTTTGAGAGATATCGACTTTCACATAAACTTTCACATTTTCTCAAAATTCCCTTTTTTTAGTAAAAATGCATGTTTTAACCCAAAATAGTTAAAACATAAGCTTATATACTTACGTAAGCTTATTAAACTGCATGGTACAACTGTGCAAATTTCATTTAAATAACAGTAATAGTTTAAGAGATATGGACTTTAACATAAATTTTCAAAATTTGACACCGCCTACGACACCGGAAAAGTAACACCTAAGTCTCGCCTTATGGCGATGTCAGGATCAACGAAAAAACCCACCTTTTTGTGATTCTGCTTCTTTTGGCAATTACAGTCCTACTACCGTGTTTATTTAACCATATTTTGATTTAAATATTATTTGCTTGTTTGAAATAGTGAACCCGTGTTTTGTAAATGTTTGCGAATTGTCTTTGATTGAATTTGAAAATAAAATAGCAATAGCTAAGCGGTTTGTACTCGTACCCGTTTTTGGTAATCTTACCTGTTTCAGTCACATTTCGGCCAGGTATTACTGCATTTTTGACGGACTCTGTGCCTGTCAGAAATTTTCCCACCTACGAACTATTTGATAAAATACCTTATCAGACTAATAAACTTCTCTAATATGGCAAAAAACTACGAGTTTTTAAGCCAATTTTTTAAAAGCTTTAATTTCTTCAATATTTTCTAATGTCTTCAAAATTCTCAACACGTTTCCCAAAAAATTGAAAACAGTGATTTAGTAGTTTAATGACTATAACTTTAAAACTATGTGAAGCTAAAGACACGTGTTTATACTATTGGTTGAAATTAAATAGAGCCAATAAAGCGTACCATTATTATCGAAATCGTGCAAAACGTCATATCGAACAGACCTCGTTAAAGTCTAATTACCATCATCATATATTTTATTTCTTTCTAAACTAAAATAAATAGGATACACGTGTCCATTGAAAATAAATAATGATACCCACCAAATCATTTAAATAATAACCTTAGATACTTTAAATATAGTAAGAGAATTCACCTTCATATTCAAAATAGATAAAAAAATAAATAAATAAATAAATAAGTAAATAACTGATTAAAATTTAAATAGGACATTCTTAATTTAGAAAAGTTTATATATCTTGTACCGGGTTATTACGTTTTCCATTAAGGCTATAGCCAAGTAAATACACCATCAATATATCAATGGTTGTTCCAAGGCAATATTATTAAATTGCAAATTGATATAAATTTGTTTGAATGTACAATTCCCTGCTGTTATTTATTGCTTAATTCTATTTACTGACCATTTGCCGTCAGCAAATATATGATTTAAACATCATGACCATTATAATTTTCTTTTCTGTAGGAAAAAATCGTCTAATGGCAACCCACATTGGATTATATATAAATTGTCTTTTAAATCCTTTTATTTTTTTCCAACAAATTGCTTCTATCTTTACTGCTATGTCTTGGACACAATTTTGGTTTAGTAAAATGAACATTTGCCTTAAAATGCAATCAGCACACTAACATTTAATCAATTTACAAAAAAGTAAGGTATAAAAATAAATCAAAGATATCAAATCAAAGTGATTGTTATTATTTAATTCATAACTTTAATATTGTCAGTATTCTATATCATTGCGAATATACGTGTTTGTAAAAACAATACATTTTCTAAGTTTTACAAATCATATAAATCACAATACACTATTGTTATACAATGCAGTTTTTTATCTCATAATCTGTTAACTTCAATAACAATAATAGATATTTGTACAAAAAAAAACAAAAGTTATTTTTTCAAATATTAGAAAAAACAAAAAAAGCAAAAGGTCGTTGGATCGTCAGTACTCGTTCAAGTAGAATTCAGTTTTAAGTTGGTGATTTAATAAATGCATACTACATTCTCTTGTCTTTTTTAGTTCACCTGAGCTGAAAGCTCAGATGAGCTATTTCTATCCATCTTCGTCCGTCGTGCGTAAACTTTTTACATTTTAATCTTCTCCTCCAAAACCACTGGGCCAAATTGAATGAAACTTGGTAGCCATCATGCCTGGGTTGAGCCCTTTTCGTTTTGCACAAATGAAGGAGTTATGTCCCCTTGGGGAAAATAGTGAAAAACTTCAAAAATCTTCTACTCTGAACCTAAAAAAGATATACCTTAGTTATTTCACTTAGGTCATCTATTTTTAGATTTGCACAAATGGTAGCCATGGGGCTCAAAATGGGGAAATTGTAAGGTACTGAGTAGGGAAATTGCTAAAAATTATATATTTGTCACTGTATCTTGAAAACTATTAACTTTTTGTAGAGGCATGATTATTAGAATATTGTAGATATTGATATGACGATCATTTTGATATATGGTTCAAGGTTATATGTTCAGTTGCTTATTATTTGAAAACTATTAACTTTTTGTACTGACATGTATATAAGAATATTGTAGGTATTGACATGTTGATCATTTTAATAAATGGACCAAGGTCATATGTTCAAAGGTGAAGGACATAGCTGAATAAGTATACTGAGATTGGTTAATGATTTTGAAATTTTTCATTGCACTACAGTTACCTCATGCATGTAAGCTACTTATAAAATCTGAGTGGATTTTTCTGATTAAGTTTTGTGGCAGTTCTTTACTTGAGCAAACTTGTAACGATTCTGTACTTAATATATTGTCTATTGCACATTGCAATCAATTTTAGACATATTCTTAGGTGAGCGTTAAGGCCCATGGGCCTATTGTTTGTATTTTCAACTTAATTTTCTTAAAAGTATTTTAAACGATAAAAAAAAATTAATTACAGTTAATGATTGTTTTAATTTTTTTTTGTTTCTTAACGCAACTAAAACCATATACTGATTACTGAATTAAATAAGTACGCAATAAAGTCTAGAAAGAAACAAAAAGAAACTTCTATTCTATCGTTATTTGTTTAAAACTTTTGTACTGGCGCTGTAAAAAAAAACTTTAAAAACAATCAAATCCATTAACAAATTCATTTATCTCAAAAAGTAAGAGAGAGGCATAAAGTTACTAGGATCAATTCTTAAAAAAGTTTAAAAAGCTAAGAACGTTAAAATACTTTTAAAGTCAAATGAAACGTTTATTGGCGAATACCGTATTATATTACGATTTAAGCATGATAATTTAAAAACAAACGTTAAGTATAAATGAGGTTACTTTCAACATAAATTTTCCCGAAAGGAGGAAGGTTAATCTTGAAAGAAATTTTATTCTAGAAAAGGATTTTAACGGATCAAAATCACTGTTCGTGAAGGCAAACTATACAAAATCGTCTTGCTTGCAACATTTCTCGGGTGGTTCTGATGGTTACCTAAGTCAACCAAGATGTGCTTCTAGCAAATTTTTTATTTAAATGACAAAAACCTAAATATTCAAAGATAATCTGAATGACCTATAATGTTCGGTATATATATGTTTGTCATTATTTTTATATTAAACCAATAAGATAATGAATTTGGCTAAGTTATGTACCTATTTAGTGCAAAAATGTTTATCATGGTTATTCACATTCTTCCTTTTATTTTTTTTTCTCTTACGCATATACGATAAAAGTGGATAAGAATATGATTTGTGTGTTGGACGTTTATTTATGCTTAAAAATCGTAATACACCAATCGTAAGACAAAATTCTCGTTTTCTTTATTTAAACTTAATAAATACAACAAAAACATTTAAGGTTAATTTATGTCCATATTAAATTTATTATACCTTAATAAACCAACAATTACCCCAAATTTAGTATAATCCATGAATGATATCAATACCTGACAGTTTTATTTTCCTTTTTGATTGTGTCATAAACTTTATAAATGTCATATACTCATAAAAATGTAAGATAACGGCGTTATGCAGACTCTTTAGTCGCTAATACTTATTCATATAAAACAAACCTTCACAACAATTTTTTTTCTTAGTGCATAACCAGAAAGGTTTTATATAGGACTTTACTTGGTTTAACTATCGTTGTTCAGGTATTTATGTTAGATATTTCTTGTTTTTGTCATCTTCTTGGTTCAATTTGCTTTTCCGGATCGTATGTTTATCAGCCATTGTTGGATTTAAGAGCCTGTGATACATTGTAAATCTTCATCAGTCGTATTCTATACATTGCAGCAATTCGCAGATAAAGATTAAAAGAGTTAAAATTGACTCTTTTGAAAATCAACATGATGCATTTAATGAATCATGCACATCCCTTATCCCTAGGGCTTCGCAAAAAGACAACTGAACCGGATTTCATATCACATAAAGAAATGTCTGCATAAAAATGATATGTAGTTTTGGATACAACCGCTTATAAACGCTTTCGCACAGTGTCACTCAAAAATATTTTCAAAAGCCTGATAGAAACTTTTAAATTATTTATTAAGATGTCAACGATTGTACTGAAATACAAAACTTTTGTATCAATGACCTTAATTTCATATTGAAATTTGTCATTTGAAAGTTTTCATAAATATGTGTATATCAATTGATAATTAATTGGTATCAACTTTAATATCGTTTGTAATGAACAGAAAAGAACTCTCAAAATAGCTATAAAAATTTCGATACCTTTTTAGTAAAATAATATATATAGCACAACAAGTCTATATCAAAATAAACCACTATGGAACCACAGTTCGCTTTGTATGTGAGTGATCAGGTCTGACAAAGACTTGAATATTGGTAGTCACTGTTCTTAAGCAAAGCACTCGGCATTTAGAAATGAAACTCACGGGGTTCTTTGGTGACATTAAAAGCTAATGCTTCTCGTAAGGCAGGCATGAAAAGCACATTGTTCTTAATGTACTGCAAAGGTAATTATTTCTGCAACTTCATCTATATTGGTGAAGTCTCGATATCAGTATAATATCATGACTGCGGCGTTATACTCCATAAGATTAAAATTATTGTATCCAAACACATTCCTAATTTTTAAAAGTGGTGTAGACAAACGGAAGATAATATTTCATTTTGCACAGATATATAGGCGAAATAAAACCGGCGCTATTGTGAAATGTTATGACTTAGTTTTGAGTGCCTTTCAAAAGTTCTAGGGAAACTTCTTTTGTAACTTTTAAAACGCTTCATTTTTGTGATAGATATGTTTTGAAAAAGTACAAAAACTTTTGATTTTTTTTTAAAACATTAGACCAGTATCCCTCATTCCTAATTGAAAGGACGTCTAAAACAAATTATTCATACGCATTCTTTAACAAAAACTCTAAACCGTGATATAAATTTCTTGCACCCAAGATAGAAATTTCTATATAAAGAGCGGTGCAAGATATTTCAATCTTGCACCCCCGTGCAAAATAGCTTACACGCTCTTTCTCCCGCGAAGATTTATCAATGAAATCAGAGGTGTATCGATACTTTGAGAACCGCTCTAAACCCAAGAATCTGGCATACCTTTGCACAAACAAATAAACGGAACAGTGAGTACTACAGTTTAAATTTAAAATGTAATTTAAAACAAGTTTTATCTGAATCAATTACAAGTTTATTTCATATTACATTAATTTCTATTATCATGTTAAAATAATAACTACACATGATATAGGTATCAAAGCCTTGCCTAAATCGGCTGTTTATTCACACCTTTAACACTAAACACATCAAATATATAGTACAAATAATAAACATAGAATTATCACAAAACAAAATTACCGCAAATATAATACACCCACAGCAGATGTTAACAGACTAGAAGTGAACGAAAGACACCGCTGGCCACCAAACCCCAAACCTTTAAGGAAAAAGGGGAGGTGCATCGGTCCCAAAATGCATGTGTCTAAAATACCGGATTTTTTGTTCACAAATACAATTAAATACCTAATAAAGCAGAAACTGACAAACGCCTACTGATATCATCTTTGACATACATGTCTTTAGCTTTTTCTGATTTCTAACGCCCATGGCTTTTGAACAATCTGTAAGAAACACAGTTATTGGCAGCTGCTGTGGCACCACCAGCCCTCAAAGAATGAGTTCCAAAAAATTTTGAATCATAACCTTAAACTGAAAAAGCCTTTAACATAATCTCTCTGTATCTAGTATAAAATAATTTACTGGAACCTCTAAGAAAATAAGAATCTGACGATTTAAAATATGTCAACTGTCTGAATACACAATCATCAGAGGATGTAGAAATGTTTGCAGTTTGAATATACAGCAAAAGAGCTGAATATGGACATGTCGAATTTCCTGTTTTTGTTATTAAAACCCATTTACCATCTCTGTAAACATCATTTTTGGACTTTTCAACAACAATTTTTACATAAGATGGCTCAAAAACAATATCATGTGCTTTTATACAACAAAGCTCTGCGAATCTAAAGAAACCTAAAAAAGCAATTAAACACATTGCCTTTAACCTGAGATTGGATAAATTATTAATATAAAAATGATCTACTTATTTTTGTAGCATAAGCGGAGTTACTGGCTGCTTTCTATTAGTGCCGTGACCAAGAATTCTACTAGCTGCTTCTTTTACAGATTTTGGCAAAACATCTAACATTGGATCAACATAGCCGGCTAACTTGTGAGCCCATGAAATATAATAAACATTATTTAAACATAATAAAAGAACACGTTTTTATTCTAATTCGTTAAACTAAAACGAATAAAAATTAATTTCTATTATCATGATTAAAAAATAACTACACATGATATAGGTATCAAAGTCTTGGCTAAATCGGCTGAGAGTTAAAGAGCGGGCAAAATGTGCCCGGCACATAACAACAAATGTTTCTGATCTACTTATACATAAAACTGATACACCTGATCAGCAAAATATAAATCTGTTACGCAAACAAATAAATATAACATACCCAGACAAAACGCTGATACTCCCGATCAGTAATACTGATACTCCCGATCAGCAATATTTATTCACCAGATAATTTACAATTGACTATATAAACAGGCTAATGCAACGAACCATTTAACCTTAAAACTACAATGCTGCTTTTAAAAGTTTTTGTTCAAAAAAAACTTGGTACAAAATTAACCGGGTGCTAAAATATGTGTTGTGTCGTCAAAAATCATGCTATTTTCAACAAAA
This sequence comes from Tegillarca granosa, assembly GCA_029721355.1. Classification (NCBI taxonomy): domain Eukaryota; kingdom Metazoa; phylum Mollusca; class Bivalvia; order Arcoida; family Arcidae; genus Tegillarca; species Tegillarca granosa. Next base: position 55,191,091 of record CM056596.1, on the reverse strand, counting down.
GACTTAAATTGCCCATGTGTATTAACCAGTAATGGCCAGTATACACCAGATGACCAGAATGGGATTACCAAAGTACCAACTGCTTTACAAACTAGCACATGTTTAATAGTAGATGAAATTAAAGATACAGGTTGTACCAACAACTTATTATAATTTTTCCAGTCAAATGCGAAAGCATCGATGCCTAGCGAGCCAGGAGTCCAGTATTTTGAATTAAATTTGATAGCTTTTTTGTTATGAAAATCCGCAAATCTGTCAAAATTATGCGGACCCCAAATAGAATCTATATACTCAAAAAATTGTACAGTAATTGACCAGTCATCATAATCAACTATTTTGCTGACGAGATCTGCCTTGTCATTCAAAGACCTAGGCACCCATTCCATAAATATCCTTATGTTGTTTTTTAATGCACTCCTGAAAAATGCCCATAGCTGATTCATGCAAATACATTTCCATGCTGCCATTGCTAACAATATTAACTACATTAGCATTGTCTGTGTACCACTTGCAAACCTGTTTTTTTTTTTTTTAACAAATGAGGAACAGATTTTAATTCGGTCAAAATTGCGTCGAGCTCCCTCCAAGTAGAACTACAAATACTTTCTTTTCGGGCAAAAGATTTAAACACAGGCACATCATCAAAATTAACAACAAAACCACCACAACCAGTACAACTTGCATCTGAATAAACAATTCTGGTTATTTTAGAGTTTTCTTGAAGCCTTTGACCGTTAAGAAAACTTGCATTATTAAGCCAGAATGTAAGCTCAGTGATAACAGCTTCAGGCAAATTAATACGAGTATCCCAATCAGACCTAGCAGCAATTGACATATGCATGTTTCTGGACATAATTCTAACAACTGACCCCATGTCCATGTGCATAGAAATAACTAACCCTGTAATACCGGACAATTTTCTAGCCGAAACAATACAATTGTTTTTAAATACTGCCTTAATATTCTGACACAATTTTATTATCTTTTCGGAAGGAACTGACACAGTACCAGATAACAAATCTATATAATGACCTAACCAAATTAACTGCTGCACTGGAGTCCATATAGACTTTTGAATATTCGGTACGAAACCTGAAGCAGTAAGATCCGCCTTAACCAAGCGGGCAGCACAATAAGTACTGTGATAATCAGAACCAATCCTTAAAACATCATCTAAATATACCACTATCTGAATACCTGATTTACGCCAGTGTTTAACTAGCTCCCTCACAACTTTTGTAAAAATATGACCAGCGTCACACAAACCAAAAAGCAAAACTGAAAAAACAAAATATCTTTTAACACCATCAATATCCCAAGAATAATCTAAATAAGTTTGTGAATTTTGCGCATTATCAATATGATGGTATCCAGATTTGATATCAAAAGAAAAAATAAATGAACCTCGTTTTAAATAAATGAGCGCCGTCTTGAGATCTTCGTATTTTGTTTTTTCTTTCCACACATGCTTTTTTACATGCCTAAGATCTAAAACTAGACGCTTTTTACCTTTTGCATTTATAGCTACAGTTAATGGATTAACCACATGCGGCAAATTAGAAACTTCAAAAACACAAGAGGATTTTAATAATTCATGAATGGCTTCTAATACGAATTCAGCGTTATCTAACGCCGACTTATTGTTTTTTTAAAATAACCTTTTCTGGTGTTCTTTTAAAAGGTATAACAAAACCGTATTTTATAACCTCCAAAATAACTGGACTGGTGCCAATATTTTGCCAAAAATAAAAAGATTTTAGCCTACTTTTTACAGAAATATCTGAGAGGCCTTGTTCATATTCAAAAAATTGCTCAAAATTTCTTTGACCATGATTTTTTAAAGAAGTTTTATTTAAAAAACAACTTAACTTAAAGTCTGCATCATCGTCATTGTTGTGTGACTGTGCTACTTCGTGGTCCTGTAACCTTGCGCTGACCTTGACTGACAAATCCAATCCCAGGGCATTCACTTATACAGTGTCCCTCATGTCCGCAAGCGAAACACAGATCTCCGGGGTGTGGCTTTTGCGAAACACTCTGTCTTGTGGAATACGTGTTACTGAAGGGGCGAAACGAACTGCTAGCAATAGGCACATTTCGTAAAACACGCCCTCTCTGAACATTAACTTTAGTTTGTAAATAAGCAGCTTTTTGCTTTTTCTTGAGTAAAGCTGTAGCTTCGGTCTTCTTGAACTTTTTGTCAGCATCAATGTCCTCAATAAAAAGCTTAGACTCATATTCTTCTGCACAAGCCTAACCGGCATCAGATGTGTAAGCAATCATAATAAGTTTATTTCTGTAATTTAAAGCACTCCTACCTTCTTCTAAAGCGCACTTAGCCTTTTCAATGTTTGGAGGACACTTATCCAGTTCTTCAGAAGCGGTTTAAAATTTTTCCTTCACTTCGTTGTTGAAAGTAAACTGCTTATCATTGTAAATCTTTTTAAACTTGTGTTCAGGAACGGTCTTCAAACGCTTGGAAATCTTTTCAGTGGATTGTTCCAAATATCTCTTAATCGCGTCAAATTTTGAGTCCATATAATGAAGAAGCTTTTCACATAACTTTTCTTCATTGCTAGATGAACCACTGGCTTAATTTTCTTCTTTATCTGACATATTAAAAATTTACAGCCGAATTGTAAGACTGCCAAGCTGAGAATGATATACTCCGTATTAACCCGTGATTTTACATGTAACACGTGATATTTATTGGACCATGAATATAAACGACACTCGTGAACATTATTTTAACATAATAAAAGAACACGTTTTTATTCTTATTCGTTAAACTCAAACGAATAAAAATTAATTTTTAAATGACGTAATGTTAATATGAATTATGACGTCACGCTTGTTCCTGTCTTGTGTATTCACACGTCACTTCCATTATATGTTGTATTTTGATTTTTAATAGAACGTATATATTTTGTGGTGCAAGAAATAGAATCAATCACTACTTTTGGTGTCAGATAGGACAAGATATATTAGAACGAGGGTTTGAGATTTCCCTATCTGGCACCACAAGTAGTGATAGATTCTTTTAATCTAGTGCTAAACAGGGATTCTGGTTATTATGTAAATACTATACAGATTGCAAACAAAAATATACTGAAAATGTTTAAATTGTTGATAGATAACATATTTGTTGTTTTTCGCAAAATAATTTTCCAACAAACTTTCGGTTTACCAGAGGGCACAAATTGTGCATTTTGATGGCTGCGATGTTTCTTTTTTTCATATAAATCAGGACTTTTACAGAACCTTGTCAAATCTGTAGAGAAGACTTTCGCTAAATCATTTACTCCACATTCAGATATATTGATGAAGTTCTGGTTCCAAATAATCTCAAATTTGGAGAATATGTGAATGCCATTTATTCAAGTGTGCTTAGAAAAAAGATACAACTGGTTTTTTATGTTCTGCTTCATATTTGGCCTTATACCTCAATTATTACACCAACCAGCAACCAATATAGATCTTAAAGCTATTACGACAAACGTGATGGCTTCAGTTTTTCTATTTTCAACTTGTCGTTTCTTTTCATTAATATTATCGCTTCTCCAGCGCATGGTGTATATATTTTACAGTTAATACGTTATGTAAGAGCTTGTTTCCACTACGTAGACTTATAACAATGAAGCAAACTGATTACAATTAAATTATTGACTCATGGATATTGCAAACCTTGGCTAATCAAGGTTCTTAAAACAAACGTTTTATGGCCGTCATCACAATATTGTTGATAAGCATGATGTCACTGTATCCAAACTTATACTGGATATATTTGACTTACCATATTCCAGGTTCCTTTCATTTTCAAATTTGACTTTGCACGAACACAAACATACCAATTCATGTCTAAACAACAATTTCCATTCGTCACGTATACAGTCAAATTCGAGAATATATCCAGTATAAGCTCGGATACAGTGACTTCATACTGCATTTCTTATTAACAATATTGTAATGACGGTGATTGGAAACAGCGAAATCATACTTGCATTATCCTCGAGACAACAATTTAATTGTAAGCAGCCTGTTTCGTTGTAGAAAATTTTATAAATTTTATTAAATAAAATAAGGTGGAAGTGCATATAAAAGTGGCTTGTTTTGTACTTGATAAATAAGAGAAACCAACAAACGCATCTGATAACAATTATTACATTAAAAATTAAACAATTTAAGCTAACATAAAAATACAAACAATATTAAATAGGGCAAAGAAAGTCTTATTTTAATCACTGTTAATTCATAATAGACAGGCACTTTACAAGTGACTTTATTTTAGTGTTACTGAATGGCCGCTAACAACCAATTTGTTTAATTTTTAAATATTATTATTTGGATAATGATGAAAAAGGCCATTAAAGTATATATTACTTATAAAATATTGAGAAAAAAAAAAAAAAAAAAAAAAAAATATATATATATATATATATATATATATATATATATATATATATATGAGAGAGAGAGAGAGAGAGAGAGAGAGAGAGAGAGAGTTTTGTAGTGTGCAACATTAAACACAATGTTTCGGCATTTACACTGTCAATATCGTTTTTTAAATGCATTTTTGCCAAGAAATAAAACTAACAATGCATTAAGTTTGATAGAAATAAGGCTTGATACATTGCAAATACATAGCGAATTAGCAATAACATTAATATCAACGTTCAATATGCCAATTTAATCGACTTTCTATTTCTGAAAACGACATCTCATTTTTCTTTAATTCTAAGATTTTTTTCTTTTATCAACTGTCTGTTATGTAAACTTTATAGTAAAAATAAATTACTATAACACAAACCAAATTACTGGACAATAGAATTGACAAGTACGCATTACGCAATACATGCTTATTTAAAAACAAAAATAAATCTTAAAATATACTTACCTTAATTTTGAAATCATGTTTACAGTTTTATACCGTATAATTGTTCTTAAATTTAAAAAAAAACAAACATATATAAAGTCCAACATATAAACCTAAGACAGCTATCTGAAAGATCCAATTAATTTTTAGTCATAAGAAATAACCATTGATTATGTGTAAAAGCAACTTGAGTGTTAAAATAAGACATTACGAATTGCTTGATCATTGTACGTCGGTTTACAAATGAAACCATGAAACCTGCCGGAATAATATAATGTAATAATCCTTGTCAACTCCCACTTATTATTTCATGAAATCCTGTTGTCTTCGTCTCCAGATATATATATATATATATATATATATATATATATATATATATATATATATATATATATATATATATATATATATATACATATATATCTGTAAATTTAATTTTATTATGTACCGGAATGATTGTACGATAAACAAAGAACTTTTTTTGCAAATTGTTTTAGGATTTTTTAAAAATCGCAAAACTATTCAATACGTTTTACATTCTAATAAGCTTTTACAAGCTTTCTCATTAATGTAGACCTAACCCAATAATGTAGGCTTCAAATGGCTGCAATATTGTTCCAAATTAATGTAATTTCATATCGTGTTTTTATATATAAAAAACTGGCTGCTATATATTGTATTTTAGATATTGTTTTAGCTATAATATTATCATGGCTTCTGTAATTATATACCTCTGTCACAATGACATAAAATCACTTTTAAAAATTGACGAGTAATATAAAAAACACAAAACTTCTCTTATTGAATTATTAGTGGAACTAGATGTTACTTCGTTTTATAGAAAAAAAAACTTTTATACTGCACTATCAGTCAATTTCTCTGAACCCGATTGGCAGATCATAACAATTATAACCGCTTAGTTTCGAATCCCACTCAGAAGAGACCCTAGTTGATAAATTCGTTTGTCGAAGTTTAGTGAGTGGTTTCCTCGGGATAGAATTTCCTATATCATCTTTAAACAGGTTACCTTGATACAAGTGAAAAATATCTCAATTGGGGCATCAAACTCTAACATTTGTCTTTATCAAATGGCGTGGAATGACTATTTTTTTGTTTAAAGATTTTACTTTTTGGGAAATTATTAAATAAACCTTAATGTCTTTTGAATATATATATATATATATATATATATATATATATATATATATATATATATATATATATATATATATATGTATATATATATATATATATATATATATATTCTCTTCAAAAAACAAACATAATAATGGAATGTGGTGAAGACGACAGCATACATTTAAATTGAAATCTATCAAACTTTATTCTAATTCTAAATTATTCGAACGTTACAAAAGTTCACAAGCGCTATTAAGTTGATGTATAAAGATGTATGTATATACCTCCTTTACCATCAGTAAACACTATTTGTAAACCATATTCACAAAAACACATGTAAAAGAAAACAAGTGACAGAAGAAACAAAACATTTATGTGAGCGACGGACTGTAAATTCTGAGAAACAATTAAGAAAGCTATTTTTGAACATACTAAAGGAACAATAAACAGTAGCGAAATAGCTTTGATTGATAAAAAATATCCGTCTTGTTCACAGTTATTAAATCTTTCAATGCATCCAAAAAAATTATACATTGCGTTAGAGGTATACTGTTATATAAAGAATTTTAAAAGAACAGTGTATTAGGTTCACTTTGTTCAAACTGAGAAATCACAAACGGTAATATCATAAATCAGTGATTTATATATTTTTGTAATGGTAAGATATGAGTCTTATGAAAGACTTTCGTATGATAATAAGTTTTTTTATCAAAACACGATGGATTTTAAATTTAAGGCAATTAACACATACGACTTTGTTCTCATCAATATTTTTCAAACATTTTTAAAGGCAGACTTACGATATTGTTCTTTAAAACTGATAGCATTGACAAACATGTTTAATTTTTTTTACAACTTAAATGTAAACATGTCTTTTTTAAGTACTAGATCGAACTTATTCACTCGTCTTTGAAGGTAAATGAGAAAAAAATTAAAATCCTTAGTTATTTCTTGACAAATTGAAGTGTTTAAAAGCAAATGAACTGTTACATTTTGGTTAATATTAAAAAAATTATACAAACAATTACATGGTCTTTGTGAAGGTCTATATTTACAGATGGTACTGTAACGAAGATAATTAGTGTCTGTATTTACAGATGGTACTATAACAAAGGCTATCAGTATCTGTATTTCCAGATGATTCTGTAACAGAGGCTTTCAGTGTCTATATTTACAGATGGTACTATAACAAAGGCTATCAGTATCTGTATTTCCAGATGGTACTGCAGTGAAAGTTGTCAGTGTCTATGTTTACAGATGGAACTCTAACGAAAGTTATCAGTGTCTATATTTACAGAGATTACTCTAACTAAAGTTTTCAGTGTTTATATTTACATATGTCACGGTAACGAAGGTTATCACTGTCAGTATTTACAGATTGTTCTATAACAAATGCCATTAGTGGCTATGTTTACAAATGGTACTGTAACGAAGGTTATCATTGTCTGTATTTACAAATGGTAATGTAACGAAGGTTACCAGTGTCTATATTTACTTATGGTATAATAACGACGATTATCATTGTCTGTATTTACAGATGGTACTTTAACGCAGGTTATCAGTGTGTATATTTACAGATTGTACTGAAACGAAGGCTGTTAGTGTCTGTATTTACAGATGGTACTGTAACAAAGGTTATGAGTGTCTGAATTTACAGATGATGCTGTAACGATGGTTGTCAGTGTATGTATTTACAGATGGTACTGTAACAAAGGTTGTAAGAGTCTAAATTTAAAGATGATATTGTAACTTAGGTAATAATTGTCCATTTTTAAGCGGTTAGCGTATACGCTAAACGCTTATAGGCATCGTCTATTTGGAAGTGATAGGTCAAAGCGACTCCTAAGGTTAACCTTAGACCTTTGACCCAAGCTTGTAGAGGCTGTTTGGAGAGATCTACTATGCCATGCCTACTCATAGCAACATTTCTCATGTCAGTGATATACAACATGGTGGATGTTGTCTTTTCATTCACAGGAGAACAATTTGTTATGTTTCAGAATGCAGATAAATGATCGATGTTACGCTATTTCAAACAATCCTCCATGGGGTAAAGAACGTATATCTTTACGGCTGCAAGGAGAATGGTTTTTATGAAATCAAATCCATAGATTTCAAGGATGTCACTCATCACCGACCGTGTTTTCGAAGCATGAAGAAGGTGAATCAAGAAATGACTGTGTCAGTAATAGGTCCAGCTGGTTCATGTGCGGCCTAAATCATTTCATTATTATATTTGAAGAATAAGGTGCGTTGTTGCCATTCAACATATATAATAGGATATCAGGTCAAATCGCCCCACGACAAAATCGCCCCCGTCAAATTCGCACCACTTTCCAAAAATTCGCCCACATATCAAAATCCCCCGTTCTAAAACGCCCCAAGTTTTTGCGATATCGCCCCACTGTCACAATCGCGTCCTGAAAATTCGCCCCCAAATTATTGAAAGATCGCTCCCTTTTCGGAATGACAAAGATATATAACAGAAGAAGTTAAATTTTGATGTGCCAGATGTGCACAATTCAGATATACATATATTCCTCATCAGTGACACAAAGATCGAGGTTTGATAGATAAAATACATAAGCCAAACAGTTGAATATAAATGAATCTAAAGTTCAAAAATTATATAATCCACATCCAGCTAAGGAATGCTTTGCATGATAGAACAAACATTGCCTACTGAGTTATGGATAAAGTGTACCTTTTAATAAGATCAGAATTTTTTGGTGATTAAATTGCACATATTTTGTGTTACTGTTTGTAAATATGATTGTTTGTACTGCAATGCATCATGTGTTGTGCTTTCATACAAATGTATTGACTTTATAATGGTATTTCATACCTTAGAGTACAGATCTGTGTGTTGTGATTACTGAGTTCAGTTAATAAGTGACAGAAAAAATACATCTTTTGTCAGAATTTTATAAATTAATTACAGTGGGTAAAGTAAAAAATAGGTGTAATGCTTTTAAAAGATACTGTTAAGTCGGGATGCAGGAAGTGTTTTCAAGCATACTTTGATCATACTGCAAGAGGCACCAGGTATCCATCTCGAGTGGGATTCAACCCCAGACAGTGAACAGCACTGTGATCTGTAAGCGTGCACTTTTGACCACTAGGCCACTGAGACCACTTACCGGTAATTGATGTAAATGACAAAATGATGTACAGTAATTATATACTCTTTGAGTAAACTGTAATGTCAGTTTACCAATAAAGGAAATTATTATCATTATAATTATTATTATTCAGGTAAATCATCTCAACTGTATAACAGATCAAATCCAGACTGGGCTCCTACTTTTAAAGTAACACAGCTTATCACCAAGAAAGTCACCAAAGAAGGCGAAAAAGGCTAATAAACCATTGACAGGTATTAACAATTTGTAACAACTACTTAGATGTAGAGTGCTGATTCCATCATTCTTATGTAGAATATATTTTTAATACTGACGATGGCCGACTTGAAGTTGAGGTTGAAAACTTTTACAAGTGAACAGAAACATGTGACTTTTTTAATTTATTGCCTAGGTAGAACTGCAGTAACTAAGTGTAAAGTACAAGGTTAACCAAATTTATTATGGAAAATGGAGTAAAAATTTCATAGGAAAAATGAATTTGAATAATTTGAATTACAGAAATAATATATTTCATACCAAGATATCAGCATATAGCAAGTTTCTATTTTAAAGTATGATCCCAGTGAAATGTTTTTCTACTCTGCTATCGCCTTTCCAAAAATGTACATATACATATTTTCACTTTTATATGTTGACAATAACTTGAGAGTTACTGGGCAATGAAATTAGTTAAAGAGTTTTTATATACATGTACATAATTTATATCATGTACATTCATTTTCTAATTATCTAAATCATGAAGGTTTTTTGATTTAATACACACAACCACTGTACAGGAAGCATTTTGGTAGAATAACAATGAAACAGAACATTATTAGCTCTGGCCTTAATCTAGGACAATCACGGGTCATATTGCTGATTTGCCTTTCTATGCATAGTAAACAGGTTACATGAATAAAAAAGTTCACGACATACACTTATGCTTTACATGGAAAAAATGTGCGAGTTAAGAGACTAAGTCAATTTGCCATCATTGCAAAATTTCTCATTAGTGCTGAATAATCAAAAATTTATATGGAAAGATTAAGTATACAATGCATATTGGGTCGAGTGATTGTAAATACATTTTATCAAGAAAATAAAAATCCCTTTCAGAAGTTTAATGTTTACAGACAGATAACTGAGTGTAAAACATTTCTGATTATACTTTAGTTTGAGACGTCTCATTGTAAGTAAAATATATTGCACAACTTTATAACAGTAACACCAAGATTAAATGATTTTTCTTCATTAATAATGTTTTTAACCTATTTTTGCTACGCCAAGTTATACTCAAAGGTCTCGATATACTTTTTTCAAGTAAATGCATATTTCAATATTTTCTCAGGAATGTTAAATACAGATCATTTTTCAAACTCTTTTAAAAAAATTGTTTTTATTTGAAAAGTTTATGTATTTGTGATTTTTTTCTTTTCAGAAATAACAGACTGAAGGAGCAACAAGCAAATAAAGAAAAACCTCATGCTGCTAAGGCTGTTCAGGATTTATTTGAAAAAAATAGTCGAACATTGCAGTAGATTTGAACAAGATTCCATAAACCAGAATGCACCCAGATTTGTAAAAATGGACACCTTTGAACTAGACAAGATACAATTCTTGAAATCGGTTACAGAATATCCATCTATTGACAAGAGTCAAATTGACAATGAAATGCATTGATAACAGAAAATGCCCACGATTATCAAAGCAAGGTTATTTTATTTTGTATTCTTGAAAGTAAATCCTGTAAAAAGACAAACTGTGCTTTTTCTGAATACACAAGTGATATCTTTTCAGACATATTGAGTCTATTTAACTTAACTTTTAGATGGATTTTTTTTTATATCAAATGGTCATATGTCCTTAATGAATATATGTCCTTTTGTAACAGTATAAAAATTAAGAAAATAAATAAAACAAATTAACATGATTTGGAACTTGTTTTTATTGGCAATATTTTTTTTCATGTCGTTGTTAATGAAAATTTTCTCAAGAAATTTCTTTTCATGTTATTAAAGTACCCTAACATGAGGGCCTTGGTGGGCAAGTGGTCTAGGTCACATGTTTACATAGTTATGGTTGCTCAGTTGGTAGGGTCCTCGATTTGTATGTTGGATGTCGGGGTTCGAACCCAGACTGGGGCTGACCAAGACTAGAAAACTGATAGTTACTATTCTTTTGCCAAGTACTTGCCATTTAGAAATGAAAATCACAGGGTCCTTCAGAGTAGACCTTAAAAATTGGTGTCCAATGTCAGGACATACATGGCACACTAAAGAACCCTCCCTACAAATAGCCCTAAGCACACTGCAAAGGTAAATATTTCTGCCGCTTCACCTGCAGCTGGTGACGTCTTGATATAAGCGAAATATTCTTGACTGGGATGTAAAGCCCCATTAGATGAAATAAAATCACATGCTTAAAGATCAAAGTACATCTCACATAGTAGGTTTGAATCCCACAGTGACAGAACCTAGTATAAGAAAGTTTTTCACTTGCTCGTCGAAAGCCTTTTTCTCCCATCCCCCTAAGTTTGAGATAATAATTTCCAATGGAAGAAACGGTGGAAGAAATTGCTATCTTCACCTCCTCGTACTGTTTATCTTCACCTCCTCGTGCGGCCGGAATTACTTTTTTAACTTCTCGTAACTTCCTCCACTGACAGGAGCAAGTTTAATCAGAATTTATTTCAATAATATTATTAAAATGTTTTATCTGTTATAATTTTTCCAGTTTTCATGTCGCAGCCAAGCTAATTTTCACGTTATGTATGCACTACATACTACTTGCGGAATAAGATGTACTTTTAAGTATAGCTATATCTTATATAGGCAAAGCTGCGGAGTAATATATTTTTTAAAAATACTCCCCGACAGCTGATCATGATTGTTTTTCCCTTTTTAAAGTGATTATGTAAGAATTCCCGTTTTTTTTTCAGCATACCGCTGGTATGCTAGGATTCGAAGCCGGTCTTTTTAATGGTGGTATTCTTTTTCTGATTAAGACGGTCATTTAAGAGATAGGAATTTCTGTCAGTCATTCGTGTTTTGGGTTAAATTTGCCCAAAATTGTTAATGGGATGGGAGAAAAAGAATCAATCATATGTGTCAGTGGTAGATAGAGGTATCCCACCCTCGTGGGCAGATTTTTGTGTCTGGAACTCGGGTGGGATACCTCTATCTACCACTGACGCATATGATAGATTTTATTAGTCTATCTCCAGGCACTCCAGTTTACTCCATCAGCTTAAGACAGACTGCCTTGATATTTATGTGAAAGAATCGGTATCTTAAAGGGTTCAAAAACACCATTTGCCCCCTCCACTCCGGTATACCCTATATAAAAATCAAAGTTGGCATATAATATCAGAAAACCAAAGAATATTGGCTACTTAAACAACAGACTGCATAATTTTCTCCTTCATACAACCTAGGGCGAATAATGATAGAGACAAACATGCAGCATTAGTTTTTCAATTACTGATATCAACTTATTTATGTATTTAACTTTAAGATTTGCTTCCAAAAACATTTTAACTGCCCTACATGGTTTGTGTAAAGACCAAACAGCTCTTGATGAATCAAAAACTTTTTATTCGATACGTGTGACACATACATGTAGTATCAAATTTCATAGTAGAAAGCTACGAAATACAAAAAACGAACTTTACAATTTGTCGTATCAAATTATGCTACGCAAACATATATGTATGTAATAAGATAAAATTGTATCAAAAATATATGAAATACCAATCACGCTTCATACCGCATACAACAATAATAAATTTAAGCGTAAACTTACACTATGGGGCATCACAATAAGACCAACAAATGCCTTCATCCACATGTGCACAACATATCATCTCGACACAGACACGGACTTCTTGGATCTGCTATACAAATTAGGAGCACGGGTATATATACAACGGTTTTCTAAACAAGGGCGATAACTCGCGACCTGTATATTGTAAAATTCAAAATGGTAACGTTGCACTCCCCGCTTGACACATATATTGTGTCACCACAACACACAAACAAAAATCACTTTGTAATAAGAAAATGTCACTTGTTCTAAAATCACTAGTGAATTCTTTTCACTTATTGACTGAAAATCATAAACTGCATAACATATCAATATTTATCTTAAGCTTGAAAATAATTTCACTATTTCACTGACAGGGCGAACATACACTGCTGACTTGTTATCTTTAACCACACGAACCTCAACCTTTCTCACCAATCCATCCGTACTTGAAAACACTCGTTCAACAATTCCAACTGGCCAATAATTACGAGCAACATCTTGATCACGGAGTAAGATTATATCACCTTTCCGGATATTTGAAGCGGTTTGGAGCCATTTTTGCCTAACCTGTAACTGCGGTAAGTATTCTCGTCTCCAACGAGTCCAGAATACTTCAGCAAGAACTTGTACATATTTCCACTGAGACTTGTACATATCGCGTTCGTTCAGATGCTGGAATTGATCGGCCACGTTTGAAGTTTTCTGTGTGAGCAGTATAGACGGAGTAAGTATGAATGGTGACTCAGAATCGGACGATACGGGTACAATCGGACGGTTATTAATAACGGCAGTTACTTCGGCCAAAAGGGTCACAAGTACTTCATGAGTCAAATGCTTGTACTTTGCGTCAGAGAGCATTGCATCAAGGATACGCCTTGTTACGCCTATCAGCCGTTCCAAAGAACCTCCCATGTGGGACGCATACGGCGGGTTGAACTTCCAGACTGTACCGGAGTCGTACAGTAGCTTACCAACTGAAGCATCTTCGACATTTATGGAGTTTATCTGGAGATCATCAACAGCACTGACAAAGTTCGTGCCGCGATCGGAACGGAACTTCTTTACTACTCCACGTATCGAGTAAAACCGACGTAGAGCGTTTATAAATGATGAAATCATTTCTTCAATAACTTCTAAGTGCACCGCTTGACACGATAGACAAGTAAAAAGCACACACCATCTTTTAGAATTGGCAGCTCCGCCGCGGGTTCTACGCTTTACTACATTCCAAGGTCCCATTACGTCGACACCTACGAAAGTAAATGGTGGGGCCAGAGACAATCTGTCTAACGGAAGATCCGACATTTTCTGTGTGCATAAACGACCACGCAATTTCCTACACTTCACACATTTGAACAAAAGCGATGAAACTATACGCTTTTCTCCGGTGATCCAAAAACCTGCGGCGCGTATCGCCCCTTTAGTAAAATGACGCCCCTGGTGTTGGACCGATTCATGAAAGTGACGAGTAAGCAATAAAGCTATGTAATGACGTCCTGGTATTAAAATCGGCGTTTTTTCTTCTAACGGAAGTTCGGAAACCTTCAACCGACCACCAACCCGCAAAATACCATTTTCGTCCAAAAATGGAGACAAAGACAGTATAGGACTGTTTCGAGGCAACTGTTTGCCTTCACGCAATGCGTCAATTTCCTTAATATAACATTCCGCTTGCACCTCTTTGATTACAAACTGTTCGGCTTTACGGTAAGATTCTACACTTCTGTACAAAGAACAACTGTGCCATCCGCGACACTTATCGCGTTGCAAATGAAAACAGTAAGCGATATGCCGAAGACGCGAAATAGTGTTAACTAAACAATTCCATTTAGATAATCTCTGAAAGCGCTTAGTCCCAAGACGGTTAAATGATTCGACACTTGTTTTATGAACTTCCACTTCCGGTCGCAGTTCAGAATCGTCCTCTGGGTTCACTAAAGGAAACGTTTCCTTATATGAGCAACCGTCGTCGCGCCTAAGGAAAGACGGACCATAAAACCAAGAACATTCGTGTAATTGGTGCGCAGCGACAGGTCTAGTTCCATGATCGGCGGGATTATGTTCTGTAGAGACATAAAACCACTGTTGCGAAACGGAAAACTTGCGTATTTTTGCGACCCTATTGCTAACATAGACATAAAACCGGCGGGTCTCATTTTGTAAGTAGCCTAAAACTACTTTACTATCGGTATAATAGCATATTTGACTTAACGGAATACTTAACTGTTCTGACACAATTTCGCAAACTTCTGCAGCAAGTACTGCCGCGCATAACTCTAATCGCGGAATCGTATGTCCATGTTTTGGGGCTAATTTGGACTTTGCCTTCACGAATCCGACGTGCACTTCACCGTCGCTGTTTACGGTCTTAACGTACGCAACTGTCGCAATGGCTTTTTCCGAAGAATCTGAAAAAATATGGACTTGTCTATCAACACAACTGCTGAAAGAGGTAGGAACATATGCACGTGGTATATCAAGTCCCTCGAGCGTTTTAAGTGAATCTGTCCACTCCCGCCATCTCTGATGATACTTTTCGGGTAACGGGGTATCCCAATCAACAGTTTCGTTTTCTATGTCGCGCATAAGAATTCTCCCTTGTATAATTACTGGTGCGATAAAACCAAGCGGATCGAATAAGCTGTTCACTGTTGACAGTACACCTCGGCGGGTAATAGGCATCTGTACATTAGAAATCTTATATGTAAATGAATCCGAGTTGATATTCCAACACATACCAAGACTTTGTTGCATAGGTAAGTCGTCGTTATCAAATTCGAGATTTCCTAGATCTTTAGCTAGATCTTTGGGCGGAAAAGCACGCATGACTGATTTATCGTTCGATGCTATTTTGTGCAACCTTAACTTCCCTTCTGTAGCTAGAGCTAATTGCGTTCTCTTATATACATCAATAGCTTGCGACGCGTTCGGAAAAGATGCGAGACCATCGTCGACGTAAAAATTCTTCTCTACTAATTCTTTAACATCAGATCCATATTTTGACTCGTTCTCGACGCATTTTCGAAGAGCGTATGTGGCTACTGCTGGTGAAGGACAGTTGCCGAAAACGTGGACGCACATTCGGTACTCCAGAAGACCGTCATTAATGTTGTTATTTTTATACCAAAAGAACCTAAGTTAATTGCGGTGTTCCGGTACTACGTAAAATCCGTAAACATTTGCTGGATGTCTCCAATAATCGCAAAAGGTTCTTTCCTAAAACGAAGTAGTACACCAACTAAATTTTTAGTCAGGTCGGGGCCCGACATCAATACGTTATTTAACGATATGTCGTTGTGCTTCGCCGATGAATCGAACACGACACGGATTTTATCCTTCTTTTTAGGGTGGTATACCCCAAAAAGTGGCAGATACCAGCATTCCTCGTTCTCCCGAAGAGGTGGTGCTTCCTAAGCGTGTCCATTTTCTAAGATACGTTGCATGAACGTTATGAAATGTTCTGATTTTTTAGGATCTTTACGCAAACTAGATTCGAGAATACGAGCTCGCCTGAGTGCTCGACAACGATTGTTAGGCAATCGACGCCTCTCATTGCGAAAGGGGAGAGGTGCCGTAAAATGACCATTGTCGCTCATCACAAATTCCCTATCCATAATTTTTAAAAATTTTCGATCCTTAAATGACAGTCCTATTTTATCATCCTTGCGTGATTTCTGGAAAATATCCGACTCGAGCTCACGGGATTCATAAATCTCGAACTTATTGTCACACCGCTGAAATAACGTCGGGCGACCGTTGCCTAAAACGCACGTTTTTTAGACGTTGACTGCGTCGGGTTTGTGGGTTTTCCCTAAACAGACGTCACCAATAACTACCCATCCAAGATTGAGACGCTGTGCGAAAGGCGAGTCTTTAAGACCGGTGCATTGTTCGTACACGTGGTGTGCCTCAATAAGATCTCTTCCGATTAACATCAGAATATCGGCTTCCGGATCTAATTGTGCAATCGGTACTGCGTTTAAATGTTTGTGATAACGAGTAACATCTGGTGTTGGAATTTCATCCCGCACGACCGGAATCTCGGTGCATTCAATTATCGGCGGAAGTTCAATTTTTGTACTTCGTTCGATGGACTCTATAATATAACCCGTAGCAAACCTCCCAACGGCCGGAATCTGTCCCGAACATGACGTAAGCATATAGTTACGAGTTTTCGTTTTAGAAACGTTCATTCTATCGAAAAACTTGGGCCGACCTAATGTCCGAATACTCTGATCGTCTATTAGGGCATATAGCTTAATAAAGTCTTGCGGCTTGACGATAGGATATACTTTAACCAATATAGTTTTCGAGCACGATCTACCTGTGAAACCTAGACCGCAAACATTTACGCATCTCGCAGCAATCGGAGTTTCCACTTCCTCCCTGCCATCAGATAATACGGTTTTTTGACGTAGTTGACACACTATTTAGTTGCGACTGATTTGACTTATCGGTGTGCATAGCTCTAGAATGATCTGAACTTCCACATTCAGAACATTTGACGACAACTTTGCAATCCTTGTACATGTGAGTGTCGGTGTCACAGCATTTGTAACATATGCGGTTGTTTCTTAAAAAACGTCTACGTTCTTCGAGTGATTTCTTTCAAAATGTTTTGCATTCGTTTAACGAGTGATTTGAATTATGAACCGGGCAACGTTTTTGTACAGGCTTCGGGCTGGATGGGTCAGGCCTTTCAATATCAGTTTTCTTCGCAGAGACGGCTAATGTGGTTCGAGACGGTTTCGTTCTAACCGGTGGTTCCCTATTATTGTGTGCTCATTTCACGAATAAACTGAACAAAGAATTTAAATGGAGGAAAAGAGACACCGTGTGTACTTTTATACTCCATAGCCCTGTCCGTCCATTTGCCTTGCAAATGATATTGCAGCTTATCTACCACCTGCCTTACCCCGACGACGCGTCAAAAATAACCAAGAAGCTTTGAATATTTCGGATTTTCTTTGACGCACTCGATTTCCGAAAGTAAGTCCGATAACTCGTACAACCGTTTATGATCTCTATTTGTAAGCTTAGGAATTAATCCAATTTATATTTCAATGCGGATTCTACCATTTCCGGTCTACCGAATCGCTCTTCTAAGCGATCCCAAATCCTGTCCAACGCTTTTTCCGGATCATTGGCGTTAGCGATGCGCAAACTTAACGCGAATTTGGCGGACTCCGGACCAAGCCATTTTATTAATAAATCGAGTTCTTCTCGTGCGCTTCCATCGAGCTCGATTGTCAAATCAAGGAAGGAAGCTTTCCAAATAGGATATGACTCTGCTTGGTCATTGTACTTAGTAAAACATGACATTAAGAGATCTTTCTTTAGAAGAAACTTTGTAACTTATTAACAATCATACCACTATGCAGCCCAACATTACTACCATCCGGGAAAGGTGTTGACAGCACTTGTTTATTGTTTGCCCTAGCATTAGGTTGTGTACCAATAGGGGATTGCAAAGACACATCTTTTCTATTATTACCTAAAATATGTTGACCATCCAAACCTGAACACGAAACCTTGTTCTCACTCTCACTAGCACACTTATTTCTATCACACTGATTTCCACCTGTCATGTTATCATTCTCATTACTTACAGACCGACTATCATTAGGATTTTGATAACTTTTTACACTATTTCGATTACATATTTCAAATGGACTTTCATAAGGATTTAATGTTTTTGGATTCAAATTTTCATGATAAGAGTCACTGTTTATGTAACGAAATTCTGGTTTATAGTGTGAAAAAGATACATTTTCTGATTTTACGACAGGATAATGTACTGAATTCTGGTCCATCACATATTGTTTCGTACGAAATGAATTGTCAGCTATAGCTATAGAATGTTCATCTGACGCCTCTGAATCAGAAAATCCATTTTACTTAATTCCTCTTTGACGACTTTTAACTCTGCATCTGCGACAGCAGCTTCTTTTTGAACCAACAATACATCCATGTTAAGTTTTAGTTCTGATTGTTCACGCACTAAATCTGCTCTATGACGCTCGATTTCAGCTTCCCTCTGTACGAATTCTAATCTTTTCTTTGCGGCCTCCGCTTTGATACGTTGCTTAAGTAGTAATGAACTAGAACTACACGCGGATGAACTTGACCTTGACCTGCGAACGCTAGTGCTACGAGAATCGTATTTAACCTGTTTTGTCACTTGATTTAGTTCTTCGAAAAACGATGGTATTCTTGTTTTAAGATCCTGTAAATTTGACCGTTGTAAATCAATCTCACATTCACTTTGGACTGTTTTCTTTCTTTCTAAGAAATCAATAAAGTCTTGAAATTTCGATTTATACTTCGTGATAAGTTTGTTTATATCCTCCTTACACGTGGATATCAGGTCAAAAGTTTTTGTTGACTGATAAAAGTTTTGAAACACAGAATTTATTTTACTTCTAATTTTATACAATTTTTGTGAGAATTGTGCAACATTGTCATTGTAAGCTTGCTCAGCTTTTTCAGTCAAAACTATTTGACGTCGATTCTGAAGATTATCTTCACCTTCGTCGACCTTGACCTCGGGTGACTCGAGCGTGTCGTTAGTTTGTGACATGCTTCTCGTGAAGAATTCTTAGTCTTTCTACTGTAAAGACCAAAGAACTCTTATTGAATCAAAAGCCTTTTATTCGATACGTGTGACACATACATGTAGTATCAAATTTCATAGTAGAAAGCTACAAAATACAAAAAACGAACTTTACAATTTGTCGTATCAAATTATGCTACGCATACATATATGTATGTAATAAGATAAAATTGTATCAAAAATATATGAAATACCAATCACGCTTCATACCGCATACAACAATAATAAATTTAAGCATATACTTACACTATGGGCATCACAATAAGACCAACAAATGCCTTCATCCACATGTGCACAACATATCATCTCGACACAGACACGGACTTCTTGGATCTGCTATACAAATATATAACACAAATACCAGTTGAATTTTTGATGTGCCAGATGTGCACATTTTAGAAATTCATTCCTCATCAGTGACACTAAGACCGAAAAGTTTGATAATAGAAAACATAAGCCAAACAGTTGGAAATTAATGAATCTAAAGTTCCAAAATTATATTAATCCAAATCCAGCTAAGGAATGTTTTGCATGAGGGAACAAACCTTAGTTTGAAACAAATTTTACCATTTAAGGCAGCTGAAAATTTGGTTAAATGGTACATTTTCTGACAGCACAAAGTACTGCCTACTGAGTTATGGATACCCTCGGGGAGTTTTACTCCACCAGCAGCGGCACCCGCTCAGGAGTAGTAAATATATAACACAAATACCAGTTGAATTTTGATGTGCCAGATATGCACATTTCGGAAATTCATTCCTCATCAGTGACACTAAGACCGAAAAGTTTGATAATAGAAAACATAAACCAAACAGTTGGAAATTAATGAATCTAAAGTTCCAAAATTATATTAATCCAAATCCAGCTAAGGAATGTTTTGCATGAGGGAACAAACCTTAGTTTGAAACAAATTTTACAATTTAAGGCAGCTAAAAATTTGGTTAAATGGTACATTTTCTGACAGCACAAAGTACTGCCTACTGAGTTATGGATATCCTCGGGGAGTTTTACTCCACCAACAGCTGCACGCGCTCAGGAGTAGTAAATATATAACACAAATACCAGTTGACTTTTGATGTGCTAGATATGTACATTTCGGAAATTCATTCCTCATCAGTGACACTAAGACCGAAAAGTTTGATAATAGAAAACATAAGCCAAACAGCTTGAAATTAATGAATCTAAAGTTCCAAAATTATATTAATCCAAATCCAGCTAAGGAATGTTTTGCATGAGGGAACAAACCTTAGTTTGAAACAAATTTTACAATTTAAGGCAGCTGAAAATTTGGTTAAATGGTACATTTTCTGACAGCACAAAAACTGCCTACTGAGTTATGGATATCCTCGGGGAGTTTTACTCCATCAAATTAGGAGCACGGGTATATATACAACGGAGTTCTTAACAAGGGCGATAACTCGCGACCTGTATATTGTAAAATTCAAAATGGTAACGTTACAGTTTGATAACAATCAATGAAAGGCATAATTTCTATTTCAAATTGATCAGGAACAACTAATTGTAACAATTCCACCATGGTTTTTTACTCATCTACAGATTTATTTCATGAAAACATTTTTCTAATTATTTCTTTCATGAGTTGCATGTTATGTAATTTGTCTGTATTCAATAAGTTTTTTGCCTTTACTGAAGAAATTGGGTTCAAACAAATACTCTTAAGCATTAAATGAGAGGTTTGTTTGTTGTAATGCTGTTTTATGTTGCTGTAGCAATTTTTCAGCCAGTAAGTAAGACAAGAGTATGTTTCTTAATTTCTTAGGATAAATTAAAGTAGAAGTTTGTGCATGTGCATGTGCAAGATGTGGAAGTGTGTTTTACTGTTTACCATACTTGGCATTTTCCACATGCTAGCTCCTAGAGTCAGTCTGCTTCAGACAAGTACCCAACCCTTATTCACAGTATGACAATGTGTCAACAGTCAGTACTCTCTACTCAAATTTAAGTCTTATGTTTTACCTGGCAAGGGATTGAACCAACACCCCAACCTACACTCCTTCCCTCCCTGCTTTTGAAGAAAATTTGCTGCCTCTGAACCATCAAGTCTGTATTCAGTTGGTGTTGGCCTAGTGGTCTGAAGTGCCAGCTTGCAAATCAGAGTGCCTTACCTCTGAAGTGTTAGCTCCTCTGTCATTTGTTAAGTTTTTCTAACAGCACTAGTCTAGTGATTTTTTTAGAAACTTCTTTTACCATTGTCAATCAATTTGATTGCTTAAACTTATCCTTGCCAGGTTGTTAAATGTCATCAACATAGCACAGCACAGTATAAGTGGCTAAATAGTTTAGTGTCAGTTTGTACGTCTCTTAATCTTTTCTTTAAAACTGTTAACTTTTTTATAACCATGAATATGAAAATATTGTAGGTAATGATATGACAATCATTTTGATATATGTTTCTAGGTCATACATTCAAAGGTCAAGGTCATAGCAGCATAAGAAGTCTTAAATTGTTAATTATCTTGAAAACTATAAACTTATTAAATAGGCAGGCGTAATAGAATATTGTTGGTTTTATTATACTGATTATCTTTATATATGACTCAAGGTCATAGGTATAAAGGTCAAGGTCACAGCTGCAAAAATAAAGGAAAAAGGTAAATTACCTTGAAAACTATTAACTTCTTGTATAAACGTGTATATTAAAACATTGCAGGTTTTGATATGACGATCATTTTGATATAAGGCTGAGGGTCATATGTTCAAATGTCAAGGTCATAGCTGCATAAGAAGTGTGAAACCGTTAATTATCTTGAAATCTATTCACATTTGTAAAGCCATGTATATTAGAGTATTGTAGGTTTTGATATGAAGACCATTTTGATATGTTTCAAGGTCAGTGTTACAAAGTTTTAGGTCATAGCTGCATAAGAAGGCTGAAATTGATAATTATCTTGAAAACTTTTTTATTGGAATGTATATTCAATTAATGTAGGTTTTGATATGATGAACATTTAGATATATGGTTCAAGGTCATAGGTTCAAAGGTCAAAATCAAAACTGCATAAGTAAAATGAAATGGTTAATGTATTAGAAATTATTCATTGTTTTATAGTTCATGTGTGCTTATTAGCTACTTATGAATTAGCTTTGAAATGACTTAGATATTTCTTATCAATTATTGATTTTTCAACGTTTCCAATAGTTTTCCATAAATGTTTATAGTGTGTATACCTTGCCTGAAGACAAAATAAATATAAATACGACCTTCTATGAATGTTAACAATAACAGCAGTCATGTTATAATCTGCAATGATAAATTATCTCTGCTCAAATGACTGAACAGATCTCAGTTAAACTTCAATGACCAATATCAAATGCAAGATCATGGCATAGTTTTTTACCTTCGTACTTTTGCGACTTTTTAAACGTTTTTTGGAAAAAAAAACTTTTCGATGTATTGAGGCATGTAATGAAGCCGAGTCAAGGTTTGTAAGTAAAAGAACTAGGATGTTGGTCTTCCTGTATTAAGGTGGTTATTTTGATACAAGTCTTACTGAATAAGATTTTTTGTTGAGAGATATTTTGCTACACAGTTTCAATTAATATTTATTTTGTTTAATGCAACTTTCAAAATATCATAAAGAGGATTTTATTTTGTATAAAAACACTTTTACCGATCATTTTCTATAAGGTGGGCCTATTTGATCCCTTATTTCACAATAAAACTGAGAAATGGAGTAATGGTGTTTTACAAAATCCAATCAAAAGGCTGTACATTTTTTTGAGAAATCGAATTTCTACGGAGACTTTCTGTTGAAAAGTTACATAATCAAAATTTATTCTAACTTTCCGAGCTATCAGGCTAATTGCTTTCCAGTACTTTCATTACTTTGATTACAGATGGTACTGTATTTAAAATTGTCAGTGTCTATATTTACAAATGGTACGGTTACGAAGGTTATTGTGTGTGTATTTTTAGATGGCACTAAAATGAAGGTTAAAAGTGTCTCTCTTTACAAATGGTATAATAACGAAGATTATTATTGTCTCTATTTACAGATGGTATTGTAGCGAAGGTTATCAGTGTCTGTTTTTACAGATTGTACTGTAACGAAGGTTATCAGTGTCTGTATTTACTTATGGTACTCTGACAAAGGTTATCAGTGTCTGATTTTACAAGTGGTATTGTAACAAAGGTTATCAGTTTCTGTATTTACAGATGGTACTGTAACGAAGCTTGTTCATGTTTCTATTTTTACAGATGGTACTGTAACGAAGGTTGTAAGGGTCTAAATTTACAGATGATATTGTAACGAAGGTAATAAGTGTCTGTATTTACAGATGGTACTGTTACGAAGGTTATAAGTGTGTGTATTTACAGATGGTACTGTAATGAAGGTTATTAGTGTGTGTATTTACAGATGATACTGTAACGAATTTTATCAGTGTCTGTATTAACAGATGGTACTGAAACGAAGGTTCTCGGTGTTGGTATTTACAGATGGTACTAAAAAGCGAAGGTTATCAGTTTCTGTATTTGCAGACGGCATGTAACGAAGGTTATCAGTGTCTGTATTTGCAGATGGTACTTTAACGAAGGGGGTAAGTGTCTTTTTTTCAGATGGTACTGTAAAGAAGGTTGTCAGTGACTGTATTTACAGATGGTACTGTAAGAAAGTTGTTAGTGTCTGTATTTACAAATTGTATTGTAACGAAGGTTGTAAGGGTCTAAATTTACAGATTATATTGTAACGAAGGTTATAAGTGTCTTTATTTAA
This sequence comes from Tegillarca granosa, assembly GCA_029721355.1. Lineage (NCBI taxonomy): Eukaryota > Metazoa > Mollusca > Bivalvia > Arcoida > Arcidae > Tegillarca > Tegillarca granosa. The sequence goes on along the minus strand of CM056596.1, from coordinate 55,166,806 downwards.
CGATGGTACTGTATTGAAACTTGTCAGTGTTTATAGTTACAGATGGTACTGTTACAAAGGTTATAAGTGTGTGTATTTACAGATGGTACTATAATGAAGGTTATAAGTGTGTGTATTTACAGATGTTACTATAATGAAGGTTATAAGTGTGTATTTACAGATGGTACAGTAACGAATTTTATCAGTGTCTGTATTAACAGATGGTACTGTAACGAAGTATATCAGTGTTTTTATTTACAGACGGAACTGTGTCTAATGTTGTTTGTGTCTGTATTTACTGAGACGAAGGTTTTTAGTGTCTGTATTTACAGATGGTACTGTAACGAAGATTATCTGTGTCTGTATTTACAAATGTTACTGTAACGAAGGCTGTCAGTGTCTGTATTTACAGATTGCACTATAACGCGTAGTTGATCAGTGTCTATATTTACATATTGTACTATAGCAAAAGTTATTATTTACAGATGGTAATGTAATAAAATAAAACAAACATACCAGTCCGTGTCCACATCACAATCCCAAAAACAAAGTAAAAACTTGGCAAACTGGCAAAATATGTGGCATACACGTGAACTTCCATTAAAGAAGTGAGGCCGGGTGCTCCGGAAGGGTAAGCACCTCCTGTCTAGCAAGCTACACCCGTAGCGAAGATTATCATTGTCTATATTTACAAATGCAACTCTGACAATGGTTATCAGTGTCTGATTTTACAGATGGTACTGTTACGAATGTTATTAGTGTCTGTATTTACAAGTGGTACTTTAACGAAGGTTATCCGTGTCTGTATTTACAGATGGTACTGTAACAAAGGTTATCAGTATGTGCATTTACAGTTGGTACTGTATTTAAGGTTTTCAGTGTCTGTAACTACATATGGCAATGTAAGGAAGGTTATCAGTATCTATATTTCCAGATGTTACTATAACAAAGGTTATCAGTGTGTGTATTTACAGATGTTACTATTACGAAGGTTATCAGTGTTTGTATTTACAGATGGTACTGTAAAGGTGGTTGTTACTGTCTGTATTTACAGATAGTACTGTAAGGAAGGTTATCAGTGTCTGCATTTACAGATGGTACTAAAGCGAAGGTTGTTAGTGTCTGTATTTACAGATGGTACTGTAACGAAGGTTGTTTTTGTCTGTGTTTACGGATGGCACTCTAACAAAGATAATCAGTGTGTGTATTTACAGGAGGTACTGTAACGAAAGTTATCAGTGTGTGTATTTACAGATGGTACTGAAACGAAGGTTATCATTGTCTATTTTACAGATGGTACTATAACGAAGGTTGTGAGTGTCTGTATTTACTAATGGTACTCTGACAAAGGTTATCAGTGTCTGATTTTACACATGGTATTGTAACGAAAGTTGTTATTTTTTCTTTTTACAAATGGTACTGTAACGCAGGTTATCAGTGTGTGAATTTACAGATGATACTGTTACGCAGGTTATCAGTGTGTATTTACAAATTGTACTGTAACGAAGGTTATCTGTGTCTGTATTTACAGATGGTAATGTAACGAAGTTTATCATTGTCTGTATTTACAGATGGTATTGTCACGAAGGTTATCATTGTCTGTATTTACAGATTATACTGTAACGAAGGTTATCTGTGTCTGTATTTACAGATGGTTATGTAACGAAGTTTATCATTGTCTGTATTTACAGATGCTATTGTCACGAAGGTTATCATTGTCTGTATTTACAGACTGTACTGTAACGAAGGTTATCTGTGACTGTATTTACAGATGGTACTGTAACGAAGATTATCATTGTCTGTATTTACAGATGGTATTGTAACGAAGGTTATCATTGTCTGTATTTACAGATTGTACTCTGACAAAGGTTATAAGTGTCTGTATTTACAGATGGTATTGTAACGAAGATTGTTAGTGTCTCTATTTACAAATGGTACTGTAACAAAGATTATCAGTGTTTTAATTTACAGATGGTACTCAAACGAAGGTTATCAGTGTGTATATTTACTGATGGTACTATAACAAATAGTGTTAGTGTCTAAATTTACAGATTGCACGGTAAATAAAGTTATCAGTGTCTGTATTTACAGATGGTACTGTAACGAAGGTTATCAGTGTGTGTATTTACAGATGGTACTGTAACGAAGGTTATCAGTGTGTGTATTTACAGATGGTACTGTAACTAAAGTTATCAGTGTGTGTATTTACAGATGGTACTGTAACGAAGGTTATCAGTGCGTGTATTAACAGATGGTACTGTAACGAAGGTTATCAGTGTGTGTATTTACAGATGGTACTGTAACGCAGGTTATCAGTGTGTGTATTTACAGATGGTACTGTAACGAAGGTTATCAGTGTGTGTATTTACAGATGGTACTGTAACGAAGGTTATCAGTGCGTGTATTAACAGATGGTACTGTAACGAAGGTTATCAGTGTGTGTATTTACAAATGGTACTGTTACAAAAGTTATCAGTGTGTGTATTTACAGATTGTACTGTAACGAAAGTTATCAGTGTGTGTATTTACAGATGGTACTGTAACGAAGGTTATCAGTGTGTGTATTTACAGATGGTACTGTAACGAAGGTTATAAGTGTGTGTATTTACAGATGGTACTGTAACGAAAGTTATCAGTGTGTGTATTTTCAGATGGTACTGTAACGAAGTTTATCATTGTCTGTATTTTCAGATGGTATTGAAACAAAGAGTATCAGTGTCTGCATTTACAAATGGTACTGTAACTAAAGTTATCAGTGCGTGTATTTACAGGTGGTACTGTAACTCAAGTTATCAGTGCGATTATTTACAGATGGTACTGTGACGAAGGTTATCAGTGTCTGTATTTACAGATGGTACTGTGACGAAAGTTATCAGTGTCTGTATTTACAGATGGTATTGAAACAAAGAGTATCAGTGTCTGTATTTACAGATGGTACTGTAACTAAAGTTATCAGTGCGTGTATTTACAGATGGTACTGTAACGAAGGTTATCAGTGTGTGTATTTACAGATGGTATTGTGCCTAAAGTTATCAGTGTCTGTATTTACAGTTGGTTCTGTAACGAAAGTTATCAGTGTCTGATTTTAGAGATGGTACTGTTACTAAAGTTATCAGTGCGTGTATTAACAGATGGTACTGTAGCTAAAGTTATCAGTGCTTGTATTTACAGATGGTACTGTAACTAAAGTTATCAGTGTCTGTATTTACAAATGGTACTGTAACTAAAGTTATCAGTGTGTGTATTTACAGATGGTACTGTAACTAAAGTTATCAGTGTATTTACAGATGGTTCTGTAACCAAAGTTATCAGTGTCTGTATTTACAAATAGTACTGTAACTAAAGTTATCAGTGTCTGTATTTACAAATGGTACTGTAACTAAAGTTATCAGTGTGTGTATGTTCAGATGGTATTGTCACTAAAGTTATCAGTGTGTGTATTTACAAATGGTATTGTAACTAAAGTTATCAGTGTCTGTATTTACAGATGGTACTGTAACGAAGGTTATCAGTGCGTGTATTAACAGATGGTACTGTAACGAAGGTTATCAGTGTGTGTATTTACAAATGGTACTGTTACAAAAGTTATCAGTGTGTGTATTTACAGATTGTACTGTAACGAAAGTTATCAGTGTTTGTATTTACAGATGGTACTGTAACGAAGGTTATCAGTGTGTGTATTTACAGATGGTACTGTAACGAAGGTTATAAGTGTGTGTATTTACAGATGGTACTGTAACGAAAGTTATCAGTGTGTGTATTTTCAGATGGTACTGTAACGAAGTTTATCATTGTCTGTATTTTCAGATGGTATTGAAACAAAGAGTATCAGTGTCTGCATTTACAAATGGTACTGTAACTAAAGTTATCAGTGCGTGTATTTACAGGTGGTACTGTAACTCAAGTTATCAGTGCGATTATTTACAGATGGTACTGTGACGAAGGTTATCAGTGTCTGTATTTACAGATGGTACTGTGACGAAAGTTATCAGTGTCTGTATTTACAGATGGTATTGAAACAAAGAGTATCAGTGTCTGTATTTACAGATGGTACTGTAACGAAGGTTATCAGTGTGTGTATTTACAGATGGTACTGTAACGAAGGTTATCAGTGCGTGTATTAACAGATGGTACTGTAACGAAGGTTATCAGTGTGTGTATTTACAAATGGTACTGTTACAAAAGTTATCAGTGTGTGTATTTACAGATTGTACTGTAACGAAAGTTATCAGTGTGTGTATTTACAGATGGTACTGTAACGAAGGTTATCAGTGTGTGTATTTACAGATGGTACTGTAACGAAGGTTATAAGTGTGTGTATTTACAGATGGTACTGTAACGAAAGTTATCAGTGTGTGTATTTTCAGATGGTACTGTAACGAAGTTTATCATTGTCTGTATTTTCAGATGGTATTGAAACAAAGAGTATCAGTGTCTGCATTTACAAATGGTACTGTAACTAAAGTTATCAGTGCGTGTATTTACAGGTGGTACTGTAACTCAAGTTATCAGTGCGATTATTTACAGATGGTACTGTGACGAAGGTTATCAGTGTCTGTATTTACAGATGGTACTGTGACGAAAGTTATCAGTGTCTGTATTTACAGATGGTATTGAAACAAAGAGTATCAGTGTCTGTATTTACAGATGGTACTGTAACTAAAGTTATCAGTGCGTGTATTTACAGATGGTACTGTAACGAAGGTTATCAGTGTGTGTATTTACAGATGGTATTGTGCCTAAAGTTATCAGTGTCTGTATTTACAGTTGGTTCTGTAACGAAAGTTATCAGTGTCTGATTTTAGAGATGGTACTGTTACTAAAGTTATCAGTGCGTGTATTAACAGATGGTACTGTAGCTAAAGTTATCAGTGCTTGTATTTACAGATGGTACTGTAACTAAAGTTATCAGTGTCTGTATTTACAAATGGTACTGTAACTAAAGTTATCAGTGTGTGTATTTACAGATGGTACTGTAACTAAAGTTATCAGTGTATTTACAGATGGTTCTGTAACCAAAGTTATCAGTGTCTGTATTTACAAATAGTACTGTAACTAAAGTTATCAGTGTCTGTATTTACAAATGGTACTGTAACTAAAGTTATCAGTGTGTGTATGTTCAGATGGTATTGTCACTAAAGTTATCAGTGTGTGTATTTACAAATGGTATTGTAACTAAAGTTATCAGTGTCTGTATTTACAGATGGTACTGTAACGAAAGTTATCAGGTTATTTACTTATCTTTATAATTGTGATCTAAGTGTGATCTAAGTGTTTCAATTTTCTTTTTATTATACAATGAAATCAAATGCACAATTATCTACAATCGGTTTACCAAAAAGTCGTTTATATTCATTTACTGCATCAGAATTTTACTATGTTGTTTATGCATAAAGCAATGATTTATAAAATGCATTATATTTCAAAGGTATCTCATCAGCTTTGTTCAAAGATATCAAATCTTCAGATTTACAACTTGTTAAGGATAATGGTTTTTACAAAACATTTATGAATAGGCATAGTCACGTTACTTCCTCTATTTCTATCTTTTTAACTGAACTGGAAATAGCAATATCCCGTTGAAGTATGACTAAATGAATGAAGAATTATTATTATTATTATTATTATAATTATTATTATTCAAGACATCATTGTGGAATTTTGAATTTACCTTTATCATTCAAAATTTCAATTTTTACCAAACTATGAAAGTTAAAAACAAATCATCTTCTTGGCGCAGTTTTTTTTATTAAATATATTAAAACAAAAAAACATATTTTATTAACAAGCTGTTTGAACTGAAAACCAGGTAGCATGTAGTTTTAAAAACATAAATGATATTTCATGCTATAAATGAATTAACAAATTAAACTACGTTTTCTGTCCCCAGTTATTTATTAACAGATTCTCTGCTTAAGAGTATAATAATTTTTATTAAATTTATTTTTTATAATCTAACGGAATTTGCAGTGCTTGAGGCGTCTTTTATTAAAAACTGTCTGTGTCATATTACATCATTAGATTTTATAATTTACATATTGAGGAACAATAAAACCGATGATACAAATCAAAGTCGATATTTTCTGTAAACTTATTTACAAGAGTTTTTTTATATCTAATATAATGATAAAATTTTATTGGAAAAAATTGAAAATAAATTGCAAAGATGGATTTCGTCCTTTAACTGTAGGACAAGACATAACTTTCAGTTACAATCAATTTATATTTTAAGATCTTATTCATCAGTGAAGAGTCTAAAAGCTTAAAAGTCATATCCTAATTTTCCGTTGTAGAAAGACTTTCTAAGCCAATAAAAATAGCTGTTTTCTCTTGCTATTACTCGTATTATAACCTGACAGTCTAAAATCTTGCAAATGATCTCAAAAGATATCCATTGCTTTAAACCTAACAAAATTGTCTGATCTCAGCATAAATTATAAAAAAGTAATACATAAAAAATTGTATAGCATCTGTTCAAGCTATTATTTCTTCATGTCTTCATATACAACAACTGCTTGAGCCGTCTTTACTTCTAATACAACATCTGCTTAAGCCGTCATTACTTTATATCAAATTTCTGCTTGAATTGTCACTACTTTATATCCAATTCCTGCTTAAATTGTCACTACTTTATATCAAATTTCTGCTTGAATTGTCACTACTTTATATCCAATTCCTGCTTGAATTGTCACTACTTTATATCAAATTTCTGCTTGAATTGTCACTTCTTTATTTCCAATTACTGCTTGAATTGTCACTTCTTTATATCCAATTTCTGCTTGAATTGTCATTACTTTATATCAAATTTCTGCTTGAACTGTCATTACTTCTTATCCAATATCTGCGTGAATTCTCATTACTTCATATCCAATTTCTGCTTGAATTGTCATTACTTCATATCAAATATTTGCTTGAATTGTCATTACTTCATATTCAATATTTGCTTAAATTGTCATTTTTTATATCCAATTTCTGCTTGAATTGTCACTTCCTTATATCTACATTCTGCTTGAATTTTCATCACTTCTTATTCAATGTCTGCTTGAATTGTCATTACTTCATATCCAATAATTGCTTGAATTGTCATTTCTTCATATCCAATATTTGCTTGAGTTGTCAATACTTCATATCCAATATTTGCTTGAATTATCATTTTTTAAAATCAAATTTCTGCTTGAATTGTCATTACTTCATATCCAATTTCTGCACTTTAAATCCAATTTCTGCTTGAATTGTCATTACTTCATATCCAATTTCTGCTTGAATTGTCATTAATTTATTTCCAATTTCTGCTTGAATTGTCATTACTTAATATCCAATTTCTGCTTGAATTGTCACTTCTTTATATCCAATTCCTGCTTGAATTGTCACTACTTTATATCCAATTTCTGCTTGAATTGTCACTATTTTAAATCAAATTTCTGCTTGAATTGTCATTACTTTATATCCAGTTTCTGCTTGAATTGTCATTACTTCATATCCAATATTTGCAGGAATTGTCATTACTTTATATCCAATTTCTGCTTGAATTGTCATTATTTAATTTGAATTGTCATTACTTCTTATACAATATCTGCTTGGATTGTCATTACTTCTTATCCAATATCTGCCTGAATTGTCATTAATTTATTTCCAATTTCTGCTTGAATTGTCATTACCTCATATCCAATATTTGCTTGAATTATCATTACTTCATATCGAATTTCTGCTTAAATTGTGATTACTTTATATCCAATTTCTTCTTGAATTGTCACTTCTTTATATCCAATTTCTGCTTGAATTGTCACTTCTTTATATCTAATTTCTTCTTGAATTGTCACTTCTTTATATCCAATTTCTGCTTGAATTGTCATTACTTCATATCCAATATCTGCTTGAATTGTTATTACTTCTTATCCAATATCTGCCTGAATTGTCATTAATTTATTTCCAATTTCTGCTTGAATTGTCATCACCTCATATCCAATATTTGCTTGAAATATCATTACTTTATATCGAATTTCTGCTTGAATTTACATAACTTCATATCCAATTTCTGCTTGAATTGTCATTACTTAATATCCAATTTCTGCTTGTATTGTCACTTCTTAATATCCAATTCCTGCTTAAATTGTCATTACTTCATATCCAATTTCTGCTTGAATTCTCATTATTTTATATCCAATTTCTGCTTGAATTGTCACTACTTTATATCAAATTTCTGCTTGAATTGTCATTACTTTATATCAAATTTCTGCTTGAATTGTCATTACTTTATATCCAATATTTGCTTGAATTTTCATTACTTTATATCCAATTTCTGCTTGAATTGTCATTATTTCATTTGAATTGTCATTACTTCATATCCAATATCTGCTTGAATTGTCATTACTTCTTATCCAATTTCTGCCTGAATTGTCATTGATTTATTTCCAATTTCTGCTTGAATTGTCATAACTTCATATCCAATATTTGCTTGAATTATCATTACTTCATATCGAATTTCTGCTTGAATTTTCATTACTTTATATTCAATTTCTGCTTGAATTGTCACTACTTTATATGCAATTTCTGCTTGAATTGTCACTTCTTTATATCGAATTTCTGCTTGAATTTTAATTACTTTATATTCAATTTCTGCTTGAATTGTCACTACTTTATATGCAATTTCTGCTTGAATTGTCACTTCTTTATATCTAATTTCTTCTGGAATTGTCATTATTTTGTATCAAATTTCTGCTTGAATTTTCATTACTTCATATCCAATTTCTGCTTGAATTGTCACTACTTTATATCCAATTTCTACTTGAATTGTCATTATTTCATTTGAATTGTCACTACTTTGTATCCAATATCTGCTTGAATTGTCACTTCTTTATATCCAATTTCTGCTTCAATTGTCATTATTTTATATCCAATTTCTGCTTGAATTGTCATTAATTCATATCCAATACTTGCTTGAATTGTCATTATTTTATATTCAATTTCTGCCTAAATTGTCATAACTTTATATCCAATATCTGCTTGAATGTCATTACATCCAATATCTGCTTGAATGTCATTACTTTATATCCAATATCTGCTTGAATTGTCATTACTTTATATTCAATTTCTGCTTAAATTGTCATAACTTTATATCCAATATCTGCTTGAATTGTCACTACTTTATATCCAATATTTGCTTGAAATATCATTACTTTATATCCGATTTCTGCTTGAATTGTCATTACTTTATATCCAATTTCTACTTGAACTGTCATTAATTCATTTTCAACATCTTCTTGAGCTGGCATTACATTATTATTTAACATCTGCTTGAGCTGCCATTAATTCTTATTCAACATCTGTTTCAAATGTCATTCCTTAATATGTTTATCTACTTGAGCTGTCATTGGTTTTGCAAATGTCATTGACATGCCCATTCCCAAGCTCTACATTAGTTGTTTGTTCCTGACAAGTTCTTTCACGTTGATGTATCGGCCGGATATCGGACGTGTTCAACCAAACTTCCACCAAAATGGTGAAAAAAACGGAGTGCCCAATTACACCACTGACATTCGGCAAGCAAACTGAATTTCTAATACAATGATCTGCCCGACTGTGATTCGAACCATTAGAGAAAAGAGTTACTGCTTTTCTTGAACAAGCGCTTAATCTCACTCGCAAAAATGTTTCTTGAAAGATTAGCCCACCAAAAAAGTCCTTGAAAAGTAAGCAATTTGGTGTTTTTTAAGGCGCGTCAGCAATGTTGATACCATAGTATCGATAATTTACTTAATAAAGTAAAATTCAATGGTTTAAGATTAAACTTAAAATTACACTTTTATTTAAATAATTTACCGGTACTCCACAATCGAAGCAGACAAACATAATTAGACTTGTTTCTCAGAGTGTATTGTGTCAATTTTATCGCAATAAAATTGAATATTGAAACTAGAATAAGAACATGAAATATAAATAAAACATGAAATAACAAATAACAATAATAATATCCCTACATTTACAAATTTATGCGATTTTATTTTTTTTCCTATTTTTGTTTGTTCATTAACGACAGCAACGAAGTGCGTGTAAATTTTTATCATGAACAATATAGTTCAAATATTGTATCAATTTATTAAGTTATATATTTTAATTTTTACAAAATTAATTTATTGATCAAACTAAACAATGTGACGTGACATTTGGCATGATAAAAAATCTACGAATCTTTACCTGTCCTAAAAAAAATCCGCTAACACTGAAAAAAGGGTTTTTCGTCTTATTTTAAGCCCAATCTGTTAGAAACGATAATTTCTTTCAACCATTCTCTGAAATATACAGATTGCAGCAGAGAGAGAGAGAGAGAGAGAATAAATAAAATTAGAACTATAAGTTAGAAATATAATACAAATACCTGTTAAATTTTGGTGTCCAATATGTCCACATTTCGAGACATCATTTCTCATTAGTGACACTATTGGCCGAAAGTTTAATAGATAAAAAAACGTAAGCCAAACATTTGATAATTGACGAATCTTAAGTTCTAAAATTATATGAATCCAAATCCAGCTAAGGAATGTTTTACATGAGGGAACTAACCTTAGTTTAAAATAAATTTCAAAAATTAAGACAGCTGGAAATTTTGATAAATTGTATATTTATTGACAGCACAAAGTACTGCCTACTGAGTTATGGATACCCTCGGGGATTTACTCTACCAGCAGCGGTACCCGCAAATACCAGTTGTATGTAGATGTGCCATATGTGCACAAAATGAAATCATTTAGGAATAACGTTTTTTACGACACCATACTTCAGTCAATTCTGAACAAGGATGGCTGATGCGTGTAGTTTTCTAGAATAAAGACGTAGTTAAAAAAGCAATCTTATAAAACAAATAAATTTTTTGACGGAAATGGGGCTAAAACAACTATTTCATGTTTTAAAATATTTGCAATTAAGTCAATATTTATGTAGTAATCTCAGATTTTTCTTTTTCGTAATTCTTTTATTGCCATCTCTTTCACTTTTTTAGCAACAAGAGAAATCTGGTTGTGGGCTTAAATCACATTTTAATCCCTTAGATACTAAACCTAAATTTAAGTGTCCATTTTATAAATCAATAGTTTATATGATTTCTCTTCCCGCTTATTATGCAACTTATATTAAATCCTTTAAAGATTGTTAAAAAGCTTGAGCAATTCTACATATTTAATACTGCAATGTTGTGTTAAAGAAGACTTTTAAAATAATTATTTCTTCAGATCAAAATAGCTTGAAAACTTAGCATCAGAAGTGTTGTATACCGTAGCTGAAAGCAGATAAGTGATAATGTTTTTAGTTTGCTTAATGCGTCATCAGGGAAATGCGTGTGCTGGGGTCAAAAGTGTCAATTAATTTTTCTTTTTACTTTTCTCGTCCATAGTTTTAAAAGCATATTTAGAATTCAATAAAGTTGATATTTTGTAGGTATGACAATAAAAGCTTGAAATTATAACCACATAACTTGGTTCTGTAAATCTCCGTAAATCCAACAATTCAGAAACAAAATATACATTACTACAATTAAAGTAAATGTACAAAATTCTAAAGTAGTATGATATCAAAATATGTTACCGATACCGTTTTTTAAGTTTAAATACCTTGATTTTGTTGTAGTAGAAATATAAAAAAATTTTTGATTGATGTTAATATGCATCATGAAGGCGAAAAGGGTTGTTAGTTGATAGTTTGATAACATTATTAATTGAGGAACATTAAATACCACAAGTCGCAATTAAGTAGGTTAGTAAGGACTAATAAAAATAATACAGTATTATACCCCAGTGCCCGTCTAAAATCAAGAATATATTGATTAATTATCCAAGTATCTATATGTCGTTTCTAACTCTTGTTTGGATGTTTAATTATTACCATTTTGTAGCACCCGTACTCACTTCAATGGTTGAATTTACGTGCTTTACCAGTTATCAAAGTTCTAACTTTGATTTTGGGACCATGATTTAGAAATCGATTGGTATGTTTGTGTTAATTTTTATATTAACTGGCTGTTGTCAATTATGCTTTTCGGTTATAAAATTTTTTACTGTTTATGAACGTGTTGTTTACACCACAGTTCATAATATCGTTTGATATATAAGATTTACTAAAAAAACCCATCAGAATCCAAGACGCGAATAGCAGCAAAAACGCTTATGCCACAAACATACAAAATCGGAACATTTAACTCTCCGATCAAAAAGAAAAAAGATTCAACTCACAGATCTATTACAATGAAAAATATCAACACAAAATTAACAAGATAGCGAAAAACGAACGCAACACAATTTCTTTAAATTTAATTTGTCTATTATTTTAAGAAACCCATTGGTTGATAATATACGCTAAAGATGTTTTATACTTTAAATTAAACTATTTTAAAAAAATGTAAAAATCATTGAGTCCGGCTATTCATTGGATGATTGTTTTTTCTAAATACTTTAGTCAAAATCAAGAAACTCTGATGGACAAAATCGTTACTTTACAGCAGCTTTCTAAAATACGTGATTTTACATATGTAATATAAATATGTTTGAAATATAAAATTTTAATTTCAAAAATAAATAAATCAATCAATAAAATAAAAATAAATGACTAAATAAATCATTAAATCATACACAAAATGAAATTAAAAAGTGTTAGAAAAAAAATTGGTGAAAAATTTTTCAAATTCAAATTTAGTTAAAATTACTGAAATTTGTTGTCAAGTACAATAAATTATAAAATACAAAGTAAATGTTGTTAAAAATAAGAACATAGGGTACGAATCAATTCAGATTTCATAACTGATTGATCAGAAACAATTTAATATTAAAGTACAGAAAAGGAATTGAAATAAGCGTTGCTTTTAATTTAAGTTATTGATTTTAGTTGTACTTTGCATTTTACAAAAGCTATATTTTTTCTGTTTAAGTTGTTACCACAGAAAAAAAGAATCAGTATAAATGTTTTTGGTTGGCAAAATAACGATGTTCTTGGAGCGTTTTCACTTCGAATACATCTACAGTTCTAGAACATACAGGTTATCAATATAGAATCGTTTAAATGTTATTAATGGCAAAATTTTCAGCCGTCTTAACTTTTGAAATTTATTTACAAGTAACATTTATTCCCTCATGCAAAGTATTTCTTAGCTGGATTTGTAGTCATATGATTTTGGAACTTTGAATTCAATAATTTACAAATGTTTTGATTATTTTTTTTATCTATCTACTTTTCGACCCCTAGTGTCATTGATGAAGAGTAATTTCCGAAATGTGCAAATTCGGCACAGCAAAATTAAACGGGTATTTTTGTGAATTATATATATATAATATAAAGCTTTTTGTACAACTGGTCTCATATTTATGTAGTTATTAAACAGATATTTGTAAACAATATCGATGACATAACAATAATAATACAACTGTTATAAAATTTGTTCCATCAACCAGACTTTTTAAAATATATATCTCTACCTCTTTGAAAAACCATTCAATATGCATCTCATGTTTAGTAATATTTGATATATTGTTGTAATTATTATTAAAGTAAATGTATATTAAATGCGAATTAAGAAAAAACAAATCCAAAAATATATTTTAATTAAATGTTTAAAAAAGATATGAAGAAGTTTTATTTATTTTGGTATTGTTATCTATTATTATGGTAATTAACTATAATTGGAGCTTGTTCTTAAATATCGGAAAATTACCTGCAAAAATAATATTTATTTTCTGTTCGAAACGTTTAAATTACTTTTATGTTTTTTATAGAAAGTGTGATAATATTTTTTTAAAAATAACCCATTTTCTAGGAAACGTATAAAATTATTTAAATACTTTTATATCGGAAGTATGATTAGAAATTATAAACAGAATCCAACTTATGATTGAAAATCAAACACACTTCGATTACAAGTCTCTTGTCACGGCAAACATACCGATAACTATTAATGGAATAATAACGGGTCAGCTTAAAGCTCTACAAAAGTAAGATATTTCATTAATGTCTCTTTTCTGCTGTCGATCAAACATTGCTTGTTCTTATTTCTTCTTTCTAAAACACTAAGCATTGAGGAATGCAAGCCACAGTGGAGACCTTAAAATCAGGAGTCAAGTGAACACGGATTGCAGTAATGTAATCACTTGTGCGCGTCATAACCAAGGTATTTAATTAACACTGTGACCTAAAATTCAAAACCCGATCAAAATTACTGGATTTTGTATTCTGAACAAAAAAATTTCACATTCCTCCCGGCTTTTTTTTTTTATTTTTATTTTTTTTTTTTTATTTATTTTTTATTTTATTATTTTTTTTGTATATGTCATATGTTATGCACTTTTAAATTGTTTGTTTTAAGAACGAGAATTGACAATAAATTTGAATATTTCGATCCTTTTAAATCTGAAGATATAAAATCTTAATTATTTTTCGTTTCGTTAAAAGCTCCGTTATAAAATTAGCTTAATATAAAGTCACGTTGAATAAACGTTCATTATATAACTTAAAGTGTGTTACATACTTAACGGGAAATTGATGTTGTTGTTCTCAAAATGTATCAAGCTGGTAGCTATCTAGTCAATAACCGTAAAGGTGACATCTCTACCTTTCTAAACAATGCTTAACATGCACTGTGGGGATTTTAAAACCAAACATTGACAATATTTTCAATAAAATTGCCTCAAAAAAGTCAAATAGTTAAAAAAAACTATCAACTACTAGATTTCTACATCTTTATTGTTATAATTATATAATTTACACATTTGGAAAAATTTGATAATAACAACTTAGGTTATAAATCTGAACAATTTAATATTCGCTGATTAGTAACAAAGCTACTTGGACATAACAATATGACAAACTCTGATATAAAACAAATAGGCGCCAATCGATAATGAAATAATTTGGAGAATACTGTAGCTTAAAACTTATCTTACAGATGCCATATAAGGGGATCGAAATAACTGCAGTCCACACTGGAATTACAGAGAAATTGTGCCCTAATCAGCAAGAGCTAAAGAAGAATTGAATTTTGATACTAGGGTTATTTTCTATGTATTATTTTTTCAATTTTATTTAGGGAGGCAAATGACATTAACAAAGAAAATAATTTATACAATAGGAATTAAAGAATGTTAAATGTCAATTGATAATACCTTATTTCGATAATTCCAATTCTTTTATTGCTTAATATGCATTATCAACACAACCAGATGCACGGCATAGAAGTTATCAGAGCAATGAAACGCGAAACGTGATACAACAATATGTACATCTTTATTGGTTTTGAAAGCATTAAAAACGATTAACTGACAACATAACATCATCTTATACATTTAGATTAGATTTTTTAACATTGGCTAAGCATTTCATAATCTAAATTCAATTAAAACGGAAGCGCAATAAACATTGTTGTCTAACTTTTCATGCAAGGATACTTTTTTGTATTGTTTTGTAGAACGCGAATTTAAATATCAGTCATTTTAAATTCATATAAGATTGCTTTTTTGTTATTGCGAATGCAGCTATGATCAAACAATAAGCATGATTTCATTAACAATTTTTATCTATTTTCTAAATACGGGAAATACGTTTTTACCATAAAAGAACTGGTAAGCTCTATGTAAGTAAAAGAATTTTAATGAGGTTTATAAACACAACTACTCTGCCAACATGTCACTGCCTATAAAACGATAAAAAAGCATTCAGAAACATAACAGGTATTCAATATGCAATAAATATTTTACCGCCATGGATTAAAATGTTTAGCGCCACCATGTCGGTCAAAAATAAAGGAATATTAATTATAACAAACATTACCACTAACATTAACAGTTTCTTTTTCTTTATTACCTAAGAAACTAATGGTTTACTTAATTTTTCAATTTGCATTTAATTTGTTCCAGTTACAAACCGTTTTCGTTTTAGGTTGATAGAGTCATTGGATTATTATTTAAAGCCAAATCAGCATTATTGCAGCTATTCGCAGCTAGAGAAGGTAAAAATTCAATAAAGCATTTAATAATTGGAGAAAATATGATTATTAAAAATAATACTAAACTGATAAAATGCAATAGAATAGCAGACGAGTAAAGCAACTGTGAAATATATGAAAAACCAATTTTATTAAACAAGTTATTTTTCGAAAAAAGTTATTAAACAAGTTTATTTCCCGCGCAATTTTAAATTCGATGTCGGTTACATTACCAAAAAGATATTGCATTTATGATGTTGAATGAGAAGTATCCCTTGTAGGTCCAAACTCAACACAATCTAGCAAAATATATTGAAAAGACTATTGAACTTGACAATAAACACATCTAGGTAGTAACGATTCCTTCCAAAAGATAGTAAAGGATATATCCGCTTGGAATGTCAAGGGTTTTTTCGAATCAATTACCTCTAAATTAGACTTTATAAGCAGAACAGCGATGTATAATAACAAAAATGAAAAGAGACTTTATTTGTATTCTTCAGAAACTGCAAATGCGATCTAATTACAGACTTTAGACTTGAACACAGATTTGTCAAGCTTTAAAAATGCCTGATATTCCTTTATGTAAAACATTGAACTATTAGCCACGCGAAATACAATTAGCAAGGGATAAAAAAAATAATACATTTTCTGTTTCACCCTCTTTTTACCTTTCCCATTAAACAAATAACAATAACTAGAATATTTGCGCGCTTGTGTGTATATGTGTGTCATTGACATCTATTTTAAACTTCCGTGCAGATTTAGATGAAACTTTTTCAGAGGCCTATAAAGACTGCTGCAATAAAAATTTGCTTATAACGTTGTCATGACTACTAAAACTACGTAAAAGTGACCTAGTGTGCAAAAATCTTCTCCGAAACCAAGGGCTAGAGAAAATATTAATGGGAAATTTGGCATCTATACGTCTTAAAACTAAGGGTTGTTTATTTCGTGAAATTTGGTGAAAGAGGGTTACGCGTTTTTTCGTTTACATTTTAAAATAATCTTTAAAAGGCTATATTTCTAATATTTTCAGAAATACTGGCACGGGGCTTTTGGTTTTTATATCGACTTGAAATGTTCTTTAAAATGAAGTCAAGGTCAAGATGAGATTTTTTGTACCAAATAAGCTGGTTTTTTTTTTAAATTTATGCATATTTGTTGTAAAATGATGAACATAGTAAGATCAATGATAATGTTTTTAAAAAATCAGAAAGTTGCTTTTAATTTTTGGCCCCGGAATATGAAATTGTTTCCAAATTTTGCAGTTGTAAGATAGGTAATAAAAATTTAGTACAAGATGTTTCTAATGACAAGATCTATCAAGGTAACAAATTTCGTTACAATGTAACCCACATAGGAGTTCTTGTTCCTGAATTATACATTTTTGGCAAATTAAGCTGTTTTTAACATTTACTTGAAAACGTATAGAGAAAGATAAATAAATTGCAAAAAAGTTTGTCCTGATAATATTTAACAAAGTTTCAAGTTTTGTTACGATATTTTAATCAATATGAATTTTATGTAAATTTAGCTGTTTTGACCATTGTCTTGAAAACTATTTCAGAAAGTTACATTACAAAAAAAAAAAAAAAACAAATGCAAAAAAACGATTAAAATGACAAAACTTTACAAGAGAACTCATTTTGTAAATTTTGGCAATATATGTGGAATTTGTCAGGCCTAAATTGCCGCTTTTTTGCAGGTTTTGTATATCATTGTCTCGGAATTATCAGAGAAAGATAAAAACAACAAATTTCCAAAATGACCAACATGACAAGATCTAACAGGGTAGCAAGTGTATGAGAAGCAAATATATAATTATCTGTGTAGGAGTTAATTCCCATGAAATGTCATTTTTTAGAACTTTGCTATTAAATATTTTCTTCAAATCTATCATAGATACAAAAATAAATTGCAAAAAAGTATCAAGAGGACAAGATTTAACAAAGAAGAAAGATTTGTAACTGAATATATGATAATTCATGTAGTAGCTGTTTCCCCTGAAATGTAACTTTTTGTGAATTTGGCATTATTAGCTATTGTTATGAACAGAATTATAGTTTGAAAGGATAAATTGTTACCATAGAAATATTTATATTTTGAGAATTTTGAAATAATTGACTATTTTTGTTTTTTGCTACAAAAAAAAACTTTTATAATCAATAGTATGTGTTAGCATTGAAGGATATGTTAAAAGATGGAATTACATGCAAAAAATGGTTGTGATCAACATACCTTTGCCTTTACGTCTCACGATCAGATCTCAAACTGATTTTTGATATATTATTTATGATTCCCCTCCAAAAACTTTCTTTTTAAAAAACACATTGATTCAATTAATTACACAGATCTAATTAAATATTTCAAAGGAAATTTTAAAAAGATAGTTTATCAATGGAAACTAATGAGTCCGTCTCATTTGCTTTTTGGAAGAGCGGGGTTGAGTTATAGTGTTTAACGCTTCAGTCAATTTTTTTTACTATATATTGAAGCAGTCGGTTCTGGAATGGTCAAATAAACATGTGTCCCTAGAAAAATACCAACTTTCAACAAACTCTCTAGGATATGTCCGAGCGAGATCGGAAATCCATACGATGAGTGGCACAGGTTTCTTTAAGCGCGCTTTAGACCACTCAGCCCCAGAGACAAATTATTATTTGCAAACCTAATAAATCCACATTGGATTGTTTTTGAAAGTACAAAGATAAAACCAAATATTTTTGAACACCTGATTTTAACATTCTCGACATTAGAAGAATGTCAAATGGGACCCCTTTAAAATTCTACTTATTAGGATAATCAGGTTAAATAAGCCAATGTCTACACAAAAAAATTAATAAAAACAAAAATAAAAAAACAACAACTCTCCTGTAAGATACAAATAATAAGTTAAAGAAAATACTAACATACTAACATAGCAAAATGTTTCATTTAGTCGCTTACAACATGCAATAAATTGAAGTGTTTATTCCGCAAGTACAACAAAAAATTTTGATATGCAAAGAACAATACAATATTCAGTAAGATTGGATAAGCTTAAAATGTTGCATAAAGAAATATATTACTAAAATGACCGGAACGTAGCATCGTATATTAAATCTATACTGTCTTGATTTGGACATAGCAATTTAATCAAAACTTTAACAACAGCTAAATCAATTATTCCTTGTCAATTTTGTCTTCCTATTTAGTATATGCAGTTTTTCTTCAATTGATTATTAAGACAAAATTTATGATTGGTAATTTGATGTCCAGACAGACAGTCTGTTCATATATACTTGATTTGTGATTTATCTACTTGGAAACAAGTAGATGGTCAACAACGATTTATGTTACCAATTTATTTAAACAAAAAACATTGACATGTTCTAGAAATTCCTTTTGACTGTTACATTTAAGTATGGGTCAATTTTCTTTTGCCAATCAAATTATATTTTTTAAAAAGCCTGCATCAGTTACCTCTTCTATCGAAACTACATCTTAGCAGCTTTTCAAAATTATTTTTTAATACATTCGATGTGAAGACACTTGCAAATTAATTTTTACGTCCATCTTTAACTTACTGTTAAAAGAATATAGTCACTGCATTGTTATTTGATTAACAGCTTTGTGAGTGTTTTAGCGAATTGCATGCAATTTAAAAAATTAATTCTAAAACAAAACTTGGATGCATTAAATCTTTTCATTGAACCTAAATCAGATGTATTTAAAAAAAACTTTTATAATCAATACTATGTGTTAGCATTGAAGGATATGTTAAAAAATGGAATTACAAGCAAAAAATGGTTGTGATCAACATACCTTTGCCTTTACGTCTCACGATCAGATCTCAAACTTATTTTTGATATATTATTTATGATTCCTCTCCAAAAACTTAAAAAAAAAAAAAAATTGATACAATTAATTTCACAGGTCTAAGTACATATTTCAAAAGGAAATTTTAAAAAGATAGTTTATAAATGGAAACTAATGAGTCTCTGTCTCATTTGCTTTTTGAAGAGCGGAGTTGAGTTATGGTGTTTAACGCTTTAGTCAAAATTTTTTACTAAATATTGAGGCAGTCAGTTCTGGAATGGTCAAATAAACATGTGTACCTAGAAAAATAACAACTTTCAACAAACTCTCAAGGATATGTCCGAGCGAGATCGGAAATCCATGCGATGAGTGGCACAGTGGAACAAAAAACAAAAACAAAACCAAAAAACAAAAGCCAGAACTCTCCTGTAAGATACAAAAAATAAGTTAAAGAAAATACTAACATAGCAAAATGTTTCATTTAGTCGCTTACAACATGTAATAAATTGAAGTGTTTATTCCGCAAGTAGTACAACAAAAAATTTTGATATGCAAAGAACAATACAATATTCAGTAAGATTGAATAAGCTTATCATGTTGCATAAAGAAATATATTACCAAAATGACTGCTACGTAGCATCGTATATTAAATCTATACTGTCTTGATTTAGACATAGCAATTTAATCAAAACTTTAACAACAGCTAAATTAATTATTCCTTGTCAATTTTGTCTTCCTATTTAGTATATGCAATTTTTCTTCACTGGATTATTGAGACAAAATTGATGATTGGTAATTTGATGTCCAGACAGACAGTCTGTTCATATATACTTGATTTGTGATTTATCTACTTGGAAATATTCTGAATGTGATATGATAATCGTAAGTACAGTTAGAAGTACGTAAAGTAATACAGTTACGTTAAAGATAAGGTAACAGAGAACATATCTTCGCTTACTTTTTGTAAATAAAGCAAAACAACTTGTCAGATTTGAATATGAAGCGAAATGTTCGTGTTCGATTCTGTTTATCCAACAAAACATGATAAAAGAATAATGAGAATTTATTTTAAGCTGCTTCGGTATTAATGCAACTATTGGTGGCTAGAAAAAGTTGAGAGAGACAATAGTAACACTATATTATCTAATGTTAAACTACAGAAGTTAACAAAATTGTCACAAAAATCTACGCGTATTCATACAAATAAGTTTTCAATAAAAAAGAAGTTGAATAAAGAACTGTAAATCAATGAAATAATTAGTAATATTGTGTGAAAAAAGTTGACCTTAAACAGACGTTAAAATAAAAAAAACTGAGAAATGGAATAACACCATGTCATTTACAAAACAATTTTTAGACAATGAGCTCTAGTTATAAACTTAATACCGTTTTATCTTCAGTGTATTTTTATACGATTTTCTTGTATGTGACCTCCCGTGTTTCTTGAGAGTTTTTACTCATTTTCACGCAACTAAAGAATATAAGTCTGGTTAACTGATTAATAAAATCTCGATTGATATTGTTGTCAAAACCTGATTAGATTTCACATAATTTTATACTGACAAAGCAATTTCCTTTTATGTAGTTGTGTTAAGACAAAACTGTTATTCTTATCGGACGTTATTACTTTAAATCATTAATAATATCGGACATTAACACTAGTATCTATCGAATCAAGTCTAGTCTTTTCGATATGTGTGTGTGTGTGTGCGTTTGTCTGTAACATGAGGGAGCAAAAACGTAACTACGGATTGACGCCTGTACTTCCAGGTGATACGCAAACACTCTGTGGAACGCTGTTATCACATTTATTGAAATACATTAACGAAAATGAATTAAAGGAATTTCTACTTAACGTTCGTTGAAGTACAATATCGGTCGTTAAAGTACTTTAACGGATAAAAGTGACTTTGGCGAATATAAACGAAATCAATTAACAGAATTCCTTTTAACGCTTAACGCGATAATGAAAATAAAAACAACCAATCAGAGGCCTCGTTACATAACCGTATTCATCACTTCTTGGATACCACCATTTTCAAAAAAAAAAAAAAAAAATCAAGATCAAAGTCTGCAAAGATCTCATCAATCTTCAATCTATAGTGTTCCAGGTCGTATTTCTAACATAATTAGAAATTGTAAAGTATAATTGTACCTTGCGCAGAAAAATGATTATTATATATTCAGGTTAAATATTATTGAATAGTAAATGATAATAAAGAAGTTGGAAAAATACAATTAACAACATGTTTTTTACTGCTTGATGTCACATTTTTAAAATACTTGACAGGCCTTAGATGTTTGATTTAATTTATATTATCATTTTACCAATTTTACATACATCATTTATTATAGGTGTGGAATGTTTTGCCTACCAGCTTAGTTTGAATCCTGCTGAAACAGATCTTTGGGTGTAAGTTGGCCGTTTACTCGCTTTATAATGAGATGTGCGCTCGCCGTAGACCACTCGGCAACCGAGGTCCCCAGAGTGTAGGCTTACCTTGCTCATCCATAATTCTCTTGGAAGTGCCTGACAGCAAAACAGTTGATTTCTTAGGTGGAGCAATGTACGAGCAATTGGAAACAGGTCCAATTGGATGGAGGAAAAGACCAAACGACGATGCAAAAATCCATGACTTTTGTTTTGTCAATTTTAATTTATGAAAGGTTGACTCTTTGACTAAGCAAATACGATGTATTTGTAAGATTTCGTTTGTGTATTCAGGAGTTCTGAATTGAATGAACGTATCATCGTATTTATGTGGCTATAAATAACGAACCCTCTTTAAAACGAACATGTTCGTTACTAAATAAAGAAATTGCTATTTTAAAGAAATAATGACATACATTATGAGTTTTCTCCCTTAAAAATTCAAGGTGCTTTTTCTATATGCACTAAGAATAGGGATAATTTGAGCAATTTTAACAAATAAAAAAAACTGAAAATGAATTTACAACATTGGAATTTAAAAGTATGGTAAAGTTCATATATATTCTAAATTTGAAATTTTTCTGAAACTAGTTTTTTCTAATGCATGAGTCGACATACACATCCAAGTAATCACTTCACATTAAAATATTCTGAACTGGTTGTTTTAAACTCTAGATCAAGAATATTATTGGCAAATTCATAGTTATAAAAACAATTTGGAATTTTAATAAATCAGTAACTACTATAATGACATTTAAAAGAACATCAGTTTTGATTTTGTTTAATGATTATCCTATTACTATACAATTCATTAAAATGTTGATTAATTAGCTATTAATCTCTTAATCTGTTGTAACACAAGCTTCACTCATGGTTCATTAATCAATCTTAAGGAAATTAAAACTTTAGTAAAAGTATTTGTTACACTCATTTCATAGGTGTGATTTTTATCACACATAACTGAACCAGCTAAAAGATTAAATTGATGTTTTGTCATTGTAAAGAATTTTTATATGTAACATGCACATTTGTTCCCCAAATTCACTGTCTGTGCTGGAAGCTGTAAATGTCGTTATAAAGAGGGCAAAATGCACTGTATGTTAGTTCCTGATAAGTGTAAATGTAGTTGTAAAGAAGGTCGTTATAAAGAGGGTCCTCTGTATACAATTACAATAAGTTTAAATAGGTCTGTATCAAAAATACTAACATACGCGATAGAACCTGTTTTTTATTCATGATACGTTAAAAACATTACATCATACAAAATTAAAAAGGAATATAATAATTATTAGAAAGTTTTCCAAAATGAACTATTTGAGAGCCAAGAAGTATGGAAGGCCATTTGTAAATTAATCAAACAGCCAATGAAAAGTTATGTAACAGAAGAGTAAGGAAGTACCCTAATTAACTTAAAAATATTCATTAACGGTTAACGAATAATAATGTACGATTCGTTAATTCATTTCCGTTAATGTGCGCCAAAAAAAAAATATTGGTAATTTCATTCAAAATACACGATCAGAATCTAGTTTCATTTTAGAAATAGGGGATTTTGAAATCAGAAAACTATCAAGCAATACTAAATATATATTCCTTCCTTTTAAAATCTATAAATTGTAATTCCTGCATAATGAGTAACGATTTAAGCCCTCTTTTTCCATACACACTGGTAAAAAAACCGAATACGATTGAGACGAAATGTTGAGTATAAGATTTGGCGGAAGAATTTTAAAATAAAAAGATATTCTATTGCCCAAAATACATATAAAATCAAAATCATCGAATAATGTCGAGAAAAACATGACATTTTTAAAAAGTGTACGTACAATGCTTGATGACTGCGGTCCATCTGAAATGTGTGGTTTCAATTATGGAAATGAAGGTTAGTATAAGTTATATTGTATACATTCGGTGAATAAATGTTCACATTAATTCAATTTCCTCTGAACCCTAGGTCAACTGTCTATCCAATATTAGAGACAGTTTTATTCCCAGTACACTTGTTATGTCACTTGCCGAAGGTCGCTGACAGCAACTTATTATAAAAAAAGTTGACTTGGGCAAAAAACACCAGTACTTTATTCTATATCGTTTTACATCCTAGTCTAGACTTTTTATTTTATATCAAATAAAAATTATCAATGTATCAAACCGTTGAAGAGGACAAAAGTAGGATTCAAAAAAAAAGAAGAGAAAATTAAGACATCTTGCCGAATTAAAAAAAATCATTCTTAAGAAATAATTAAAAAAGGCTTGTTACGATCTTTCGAGAAAAAAAATTGTCATGTAATAAAATTTACAAAAGTATAGTCAAAAGAGTATTCTTGTACTCGGAACTACAGTTCATTGCATATAAGAGTTCTTGGATAATTAATGCGTATACCAGACGTCACATTCAAATTTTTGAGTCATCTCACCGGTCTCAAAATACTCGTGTAGAGGAATTCAGACAAATACTGATTATTATGTATATGTAGCAAAGATTGTTAATAAAGGTAAAATATATGAACTTGCAATTTTAACCTATACTTAGATGCGTGCAGATAAAATTGTGTGAATACGCGAGTGACCACTTTAAGTCGCAACCATGTTATTGCAGCTATTTGCCGCTAGAAAATGTAATGGATACAATAGAATAAATAGCAAAAATATAACACAAATACCAGTTGAATTTTGATGTGCCACATGTGCACATTTAGGAAATTCATTCCTCATCAGTGACACTAAGACCAAAAAGTTAGACAATATAAAAATATATAAGCCAAACAGTTGGAAATTAATGAATCTAAAGTTCCAAAATTATATTAATCCAAATCCGCTAAGGAATGCTTTGCATGAGGGAACAAACCTAAGTTTTAAACAAATTTTACAAGGCAGCTGAAAATGTGCTTAAATGGTACATTTTCTGACAGCACAGTACTGCCTACTGAGTTATGGATACCCTCGGGGAGTAAAGTTGTAAATGTCATCTACAGCATTATAGTATGAATTATGTCTTTGATGCAATAGCTCCTTTCCTGTCTCTTTAGTTTTTTTTAACGTACAATTTAATAAATTAACGTTTGATATTAATAAGTGAGTGTAAACTACTAATACAATGCGAAATCTTATAGCTTTTAATCTGCAGATTGTATACATTGTAACGCAATTATTACTTGTCACATGATATTTTTCTTTGTTACTCTCAACTTTAAAGTTTTCTTTTATGATCACCTTCTACTTAAATTAAGTAATTAAAATAAACTTATTTCAATAAGTACAAAATATGTACTTTAGAAGAAACAGACTTCTTGTTATGAATTTCAACTTCAGATATCAAAACCATGAAAAGTTATAAAATGAAATTTGCAATTTAAAACAGTTACATGATTAATCAAATATTAGGACAAAAAAATTAGGAATATCGATAAAAGAAGTGTTATCGAGAATAATTAATGACAAGCTGTTGGAAATTTGTCGAATTACTTTTTGGTCTGTTTGAGAATTATAGGTATGTGTCAAGAGGCAAATTATAGGGATCACTGGGATTTTTCATGCTTACGTATCATGATACTTCACCTGTATTATTAATTTTTTTGATAAATGAAAGATCAACACGATAAATTGAAAAAAAAAAAACTTTTGAAAATCTTTTTGGCCAAATTTAAAGTAGGAATTTCTATCTGAATGATCTTGAAAAAAGTTATAGTGACTTCTTTTCTTTAGTTTGATTTAAGTTAAACACTTATAAAAACATTGAATGGACACTGTGTATCGGAACTATCATATAATTTAATAAACCTTAATTTTTGAATTGGAATCACATATAAATATATTTATGATTATGAATATCAAATATATTGATTGGCACTACATAAAAAAATATGACAGATTATATATTTTAAAAATCGGCGGTACTTAAACAAACGTATGCTACGAGAGCACACTTAAGCCACTACGGGACCACCCGCTTTTGTCTTGCTTTCTTATAAAACTAAAGTGAATAATTTACAAATTTATTACAAAACAAACATGAAAAATTTTTAAAGAGAGTGTACTTTTTATCTTGAACCTAGCTTCATTTCTAAAGTTTAGGTGTCTTCACCAATACCACATATTGTTTCATTCTATAACTTGTTACTGATTTGCCATACTGTTGTTCAATAAGGTCTTCCGATAGAGTTTGGTTTTATTTTTTCTCTAACTTACGTGCTGCGATATTTGTTCTGTTTAATTTTAATGTGCTAATAAGCATTGTATTCATCTAATCTTTAAATTGACATGGTCTTGTGTTAGTCTTATTTTCCTAGCATTTACTTTTTTACAACTTTCGACTTTTCTTCTTCCTCTTTGAAAATGTTTGTCCTTTTTTTATCTATTTTATTTATAATTCCAATTTCAACCGGTCTAAAGTATAAGTGGAGAAGCAAGTGAGCTTTATTTTCTCGTGTACTAACCACTCTCAATTCCCGTTCTTGTAGCTTTTTCTTTGTCTAATTAATAAAATTGCCCGTTTTTCAGATAATATTTTACTTTTTGACTTTCTCACTAATAGCTTTGAGTGAGTGAGTGAGTGAGTAATGGTGTTTTACGTCCCAGTCAAGAATATTTCACTTATATCGAGACGTCGCCAGCTATAGGCGAAAGTGCAAAAATTTTGCCTGTGCGTTGCGCTGATGGCATTATACAGCAGGGTTCTTTATCGTGCCACGCCGTGACACGGGACTTCGTTTATTTTAAGTTCCCATCCGAAAGAACCGTGACTTTCATTTCGTAATGCCGAGTGCTTGGCGAAAGAACAGTCACTACCCACTTTCAAGTCTTGGGTCAGACCCGGCCGGGGTTCGAACCCACGACCTCCTACTTACGGAGCGAGCATCCTACCAACTGAGCTACAGGTTAAGGACAATTTTCGGAAATGCGGACCAAAACAAACTGATATCGTTTGACTTACTGGTTGTCATTCTACTTGGGATGACGTTAGGGTAATTTTAACCATTTAGGTGGTAAAATATATACACGTTATTTTTTCATATAAATTGATTTATTTTCGTAAGAAATACAACAAACATACAATTCCTTGTCAGATCGCAATCCCAAAAAACAAAGTAAAAACTTAGGTCAATTTTCGGAATTGCTGACCAAAATAAACTGATATCGTTTGATTTACTGGGTGTTTTCTTCTTGGGATGACGTTATGGTAATTTGAAACATTTAGGGTCAAATACATACATGTTATTTTTTCATATAATTTTATTTATTTCTGTACAAAATAAAGCAAACATACAAGTCCTTGTCCAGATCGCAATCCCCCCAAAAAACAAAGTAAAAACTTTGAAATCTGGCAAAATTAGTCAAACACGTGAACTTCCATCAAGGAAGCGAGGCCGGGTGCTCCGGAAGGGTAAGCACCTCCTGTCTAGCTAGTTACACCAGTTACGTGCAAGTCAATTTTGAGCATGAAAGGAACAAAGAACTATGGTAAGTCAAAAATATATCCAGTAAATGTTTAAATATAGTGATACATACTTATCAACAATATTGTGATGACGGCCATTATACTTTTAAGGGCCTTGATTAGTCTAGGCTTGCAATATTCTTGCGTCTTTCGTCAACAATTTTATGTAAGCAGTTTGCATCGTTGTTAAAATAGTGAGAACAAGCTCTACAATACCGTATTTACTGCGAAACATACACACAATACGTAGGAAAAACATGAATATAACTGTTAAGAATGGAAATTTGACATTAGAAAAATTGAAGTCATCACTTTTGTCGTATAGCTTCAGATGTAACCTTTCGTTGGTGTCATAATTGAGGTATAAGTCAAAATATGACGTAGAACATAGCAAATATGTCAAGTCTTTTATTTCAAGCTCACTTGGATAGATTGCATTCACTAATTCTCTAAATTTGGGATTATTTAGAGATAGAACGTCATCTATATATGTGTATTTGTAGTTGATATATAATACAAATACCAGTTAAATTTTGATGTGCCAGATGTGCACATTTCGGAAATTAATTCCTCACCAGTGACACTAAGAACAAAAAGTTTGATACATTAAAATATATAAGCCAAACAGTTGAAAATAATGAATATAAAGTTTCAAAATTATATAAATCCAAATCCAGCTAAGGAATGCTTTGCATGAGGGAACAAACTTTAGTTTTAAATAAATTTCAAATTTTACACGACTTTAAATTTTGCTAAATGGTACATTTTCTGACAGCACAAAGTACTGCCTACTGAGTTATGGATACCCTCGGGGAGTTTTACTCCACCAGCAGCGGTACCCGCTCAGGGGTAGTAAATATATAATACAAATACCAGTTAAATTTTGATGTGCCAGATGTGCACATTTCGGAAATTAATTGAATGATTCAGCAACAGTCTTTTCTCCAGATATGACAAGGTTTTGTAAAAATTTTGATTTATATGAATAAAGTACCAAACTTGGAAGCAAAGGTGCAGAGATCGTGCCCATTGGTATACCGATTGTTTGTTGAAAGATTATATTGCCAAAAATAACAAATCAAAAACTCAAATATTTTGTTGATGATATCTTCTGTATATTTTTGTTTGCAGTCTGTGTGGTGTTTTACAAAATAACCAGAATCCCTGTTGAGCACTAGATATTTATATCTTGGTTTTCCGTCTTTGAAAAAGAATGAACAATGAATGATTTGTTTAAGACGTTTTTTTTAATTCAGAATGAGGTATAATGGTGTAAAGGGTAGAAAAATCAAAAGTTTTTATTCTTTTTACCGAAGTTAGAGTATTAGAAACATGATGGTCAAGTAGTTCTTTAGAATTTTTGAGAATCCAAATTTGGTTGATGCCAGATGAAGAATAGACTTTTCTGAATAAGTCTGAAGGTCATCTTTGACGACTGTCAAAATTTGTGTTAGAATTACTGATAATGATTTAGAAGTATATTTAGAGGAACCTGCTATATACATTTCCTTGTATGGGTTTTTGTGAAGTTTTGGAATCCAATGCAAGTACGGCATGTCAAGTTCTCCCTGTTTTAATGCGATACCGAAAACGAAAATAATGTAGTTAGAAGCTTTTTCAACTGGGACAACAACATACCTGTTATGTATGCCCGTAAGGATTGCAGAAATCTCAGGATCTCTAAGCAATTAGAAGTTTTAGTACCCATAGACCCCTAAATTTTGGCAAACCTTTACTTCATTAAATTTCTAATTGTCCTTATCCAGTCGGGTAAAGTATCAAGCTCTACGTCTTCTACTTAAGCCCAACCTCTAGCATACTCCTCCACAGAATCAAAAATAATTTTGAAATTCTGTCCCCAAGAAAAAGGTTAAGCCTCCCTATATTTAGGGCCTTTTGAAAGGAGACTTCTTAATTAAGTGTTTTCAATTATATTGAGATCATCTGTTACTACATGCCCAGCTGGTTTACAAATATATGGGGAGCAGGTAGGTGTAGTAAAGTTATGGAAGTTAAAGCACTGCAAAGTTTGTTTATAGTTGAAGATTTTGGATGCAATGGGTTTATTGTAGGAGTAGGAAACTAGAGGTTGCGAGTTATATTTGAAATAAGTAGGGGCTTTAGATTATACTTGTTTATTAAGAAGTACATTAGAAATTTTAATAGCATCCATGCTCTTGTTTGCAGAATGTAATTTAAGAAATTTGCGACTGTTGTCGTTCTGTTTATTTTGTTCCTGTGCAGGTTTAAATGACTTTTATATGCAATATCCATGATTTAGTGTAAGTTTAAACTTAGTAGTTTTGTATATGCATTTATCTTGTAACTGACTAAGATGGGAAAGTGGTAAAGAGTATATTTTGGTTCAAATATGGTGTAATCCGAGAGGTTTTAAAATTAATGGTAAAATACTTGAAAAACTAACATCATGGATATTGTGTTTGTTGTAACTTCGATGTCCATCACTTCCTTTGTTAAAGTGGCAAAGGTAAATACAGAGTTGGAGCTGCAGTTTGAACTAGTAAAAGGTTTCTTTAAAATAACCCTATTTAGCGTTGCAATTTTTTTGTTTAAATAATTTTTTTTTTCAAAATACCGTAAAATGTAATATTAAATCAAAGCTAAAAATTTTAAATGCTTTTTTCCAGTTCTCTATGATGACCGTCTACAATGCGCAGCCGCTTTAAAGAACTCTTCACGAGGGCTGAATAACACGGCGCTTTTTCGTATTGCGCATTCGAAAAAAACTTTAAATTAATATTAGAAACAAAACAAAACTTGAAAACATCAGTAAATGTCGAAATATCAATACTATTTAACCATACATTAATTTTTATTAGCATATTTTCATTTTTCATTGTTAATGTGTTCGATGGATACAATCTGTAAAAAAATACATTGTAGTAGGACTTGACGTCGAAATCCAAAAAAGTCGAGTTCATTAATGTGACTGTCACTGATAAATATTGTCATTGGAATGTATTCAAGACCTATTATTTTTTAAATTCTCACCCCGTAATCTACTTTTAAATAATTGAAACTTATGCAAATGCATCCTTAAAATCGACTAGCGTTTTCATTTTCTTTAAAACAGATAAAAGAACAATTAGCCACTAATTCACAATAAAGTACTTGCTGATGAAATCCCTACTTTTTTGTCATATAGAGTCTCTTTAAGTCTTAACACTTTACTACAATAAATACTTCAAGCTATAGTTAAATTATACAATTTGTAAGCCATTTATATGCTTTAACTGAGAAGTTTGAACTTTATTTCATAATACATTTTAATTCTGGAAATTTTCACTAATTAAATTGGATAGATTTCTTCATTTCTTACGCTTATAGATGTTCACATATGCTAATAAAATGTAGTTTGTATGGGGGAAAAATTCATAAAACTTTAATAAAGCTTTTTAAGAACGTTCGATATTGTCTTATAATGCATATAATGGATAGTCTGAAAAACAACAACTATCGTTTTACTTAATGTTAACGCTTTTTTGTAAAAAAAAAACTGATTTTAATCCAATGTCTACGGTTAGGCAATGGAATATTCAATTAAGTATCGAAAAATGAATAAAATTTTGTCAGAGGCCGAATTTGACATCTTTTTCATCAATTAAACTACATCATTTTCATCGATCCCGATTTTCTATAAATCAGAATTTGAGTGCAACTGCTATTTTAATAATCTTTTCCATAATACTTGTTCAAAGATAACATTTTTCGGTATTTCATATAACTATATAGAGTTTTCTAGCCAAATAAAAAAAGTAAATAATGAAGAGTAGAATATATTTAATGCGTAGAGTTGAAAGCTAATGCATTTTTGCTTTTCCTAATTACTTACTTTAAAACAGCCATAAAAATGGCGCTTTTAACCTTTTTATTTTATACCGTAAACTCTTTTATGAAAAACAAGAAATTGCATTTCCATTTTTAGAATTTCCAGTTTTAGTGGCATTTCTAATACGGTCTTAAGTGATCAGTCACACTAGTTATAGGGTATATATAACACGTAAAGACAATTTACATTTTTACATATACCTGGTATTATGTCTTAAAATATACTGTCAATAACATGATAGGGAAAAAAGCCTTATCTTTACCCAGAAATATTAATTATATGTAATATATGCTCATATATATATATATATATATATATATATATATATATATATATATATATATATATATATATATATATATATATATAATGCATTTACCGATTAATGAAATGTAGCTGTCTTTAATCTTCCATATCTGAAGTAAATATGAATCAAACCTTGGGATATATAACTTGTTGCATTTAAAATTTAATACAATTCTGTGTTTTCTGAACTACTTGCATGGAGAGAGCATTTGAATTATTGGCAAACAAGTATTCAGTTGTTGTTTATAATAGTTTCCATAAGTAGTACTATCAAACTTATTTTTACCAGTAAATTTCATATTCGTCATGTAACTTAACACAGCCCTAAAACAAAAAAAAAAAAAACGAATCAAGCCAAAGGTGCTTAATTATACCTCTTTCTCTGTTTTTATAAGCAAAGTACAATAGCACTCGAGTTTTCTAAATAATGTTCAAAAAACCATTTATAGTGTATAAATAACCGATTTTATTCTGGCTAAAAATTTATACCACTTACTTAAAGCCAGCAGTAATTTAACCGAATTTGACATCACCGGAAACTTCTTTACAACAGTATTACACACAATTAATTTCTTAACGATATAATCAATACCATAATTGCTATTCCATTCAGTACGCATCAAGTACATTACACCAGAAAGGCTATATATGCCTATAAATGTCATTATATATTACGTCGATACTGTCAATTTACCACGGTAAAGGCCATTAGTCATTTCTGTCTCAAAAAAATCAGTTTGAGGCAAAATGAACCAAAACTAAAATAAACTAAGAAAAAAGATATCCAAAGTTTACACCATATGTTTATTTTTACTCCGAAAATTGATACATGTGATATCTAGGCTTTTTGACATCTAAAATAATTTAGTAGATAGAATTCTCATTAGAAAATCTATGGTGTATTTTGCTGTTATTACTTGAAGAAAGTCCTTTTTACAGTTCCATTCTCTTAAAAAAAAATTTTACTTTTTATTTCATATTGTTTTAAGATTTCAAGCAATTATATATAACTCGTCCGAGGAAGTAGAAAAATTGACAATTAAAAAAATACAAACGATTTTGATTATTAATCAAATGCCGCCCTCTGAAAAAAACTTTAAATACAACTCTCAATTAAGATAGAATGATGTCTTTTTTTTTTAAAGTGTTTGTGCTTTATTTTATAGAAATTCACATACCTTCACACTTACGTGTGAGTGTATAATACAAACAATATTTATTAATATAACAAATATATTATCTTACAAATTACATAATACAAAACTATATCGTTCAAACATAAATATAATTCTATAGAAAAAATGTGGTGCATGTGTACGTATGTGTGTATGTATGTATGTATGCAGTCATGTCTGTAAGTTGAGATAGTTCACGGTCTGATGACATTGATTATATACGCGGGCGATTCAAACCACACGAAAACGCAATAACCGCGGTTAATAATACTGTATATTCACGCATTCTTTATTTTACATAACGTTTTAATAATAAAGTTGACCCGATATAAACACTGTCATCAGACTTAGAACGGCTTGTGTGTGTGTGTGTGTGTGTGTGTGTGTGAGAGAGAGAGAGAGAGAGAGAGAGAGAGAGAGAGAGAGAGAGAGAGAGAGAGAGAGATACCAAACAGCCTTGTGAGTGCTAAAGCACTGAGTTATAGCGCATGGATAAGCCGTGCGTAGTTGCACGAGGTCGAAAGTTAGGGTAATGCTTGTAGTGATTTTGGATGTTATATTTATTATTATTATTTGTTGTGTTTGTGATAAATTTTGATATGGATTGTATTTCTATCAAGGAAAGATTTTGTAATGTAAGTTGGATTTTCTTTTCTTTAGTATTACTTTTGATAACAACTACTTCACATATGAAACGCTCAACACTACTAGAATATATATATATATATATATATATATATATATATATATATATATATATATATATATATATATATATATATATAGAAAAGTAGGATATAAAAAAATATTATGAAGGTTCAATTTCAAAAATATTTTCTAGTAAAATCCAATATTCATAATAATCATTCTGTTTACAATTTTTAAATAAAATATATTTTTCAGCTGCCAATTTGGTTTCAATATAGGATTTTAGCGACTTTATATTTGGCTTTTATTTTTGTACTCTATTCATATAAATAAAACATTTAGTATTTAATATTAACCAGTTGAGTATTTTGTTTTCTTGGTTAGCATTCTCTATGCCAAAAATTATTGTGCGTTTATCTAACGGTATTATTTTTTTAAATTTATCATGAATCACTTTTTGTAAACAGTCCCATATTTTGCTTGTGTAACTACATTGGGAAAAAAATGTTCTGTAGTTTTACAATGGTTATTGTAGAAAGTACACAAATTTGAATTAATTTGTTTGATTTTTTGCAAAAGTGAATTAGTAGCCAAAATTCTGTGCAAGATTCTATTTTGTAGCCACTGTACAGCAGTTTCTTGGCAGCATTTAAAAGATATCGTGTAATTTATTTTCCATTGTTCTTGTTAAAAATCATATCTTAATCCTTCCCATTTAGACTGGGATGTGGGAATATTGTTGCATTTGCATACAATGCCATAAATTGATTTGACACCCGACTTGTGGGTTGTCAAGATCTTAACATTTTGGGGAATAAAAAGATGTAGTGCTTTATAAACCGCATTATTAGTATTATTTCTAAATAAAAAGACTTTAATTGCTTTTATCAATGAAGAATACTCCAAAAAAATTTGTTTTAATTTTATAAACCCTCTTGAAACTTTCGAAATTAAGAATCTTTCCATTTTCGTTTAAAATATCATTTATGTATCTAATTCCAGCTTTCCAATATTCATTACAAAATAGTGTTTTACCCCCTACTGTTATGTCTTTATTATACCATATGTTATGTAATTCTAAGTTACCTTTGTCTGATAATTTTATCTTATTTTGTACTTTATTCCAGCTGTACAAAACATCTTTCCAAAACAGGTTTTTGGTTTTTCTCATCAGTAAATAGGTATAATCGTTTCCAAAACTTACAAATTTCTTGGATGTTGTATACGTTACTGACTCAAAAAAATATTTCCATTTTGATTCATTAAAAATTAATCTTTTTATCCATGATGTTTTAAGTGCAATCATAAAATTATGAATATTGATCATTTTTAACCCTCCGTCTTCATAGCTTATGTTCAATGTATTTCGTTTAATTTTTTCTATCTTTGATTGCTATATAAAGTTATAGAAAAGTTTGTTTAACTCTTTTAGAAATTTAACTGATGGGTTTGGCAGGGAAATAAGTAAATGGATCATTTGAGAAATTACTAATGTTTTAATACCGTTATTCTACCAATAACTGTTAATTTTCTTTTGCTCCACTGATTCATAATATTTTTCATTTTCTGGAGTATTAGTGTGTAATTTAAATCACTTATCTTAAATAAGTCAACTGAAAGGTTTATACCTAAAACTATCAGACCCCCCATTCTAACTTCCATCTGTCGTGGTGATAAACCTCCCTTGAAATTTTTTTCTTTCCTATCCATAAAACTTTAGTTTTTCAAATATTAATACATAATCCAGACAATTGAGCAAATAAATCTAATATTTGAAGTGCGCTGTTTAGAGACTTGGGAGACCCATCTAAAATGAGACTTGTGTCATCTGCATACTTCGAAATTTTGAATTCTTCTCCGTTTATTTCAATACCTTTAATATTTTTTGAATTTCTTACTAATATGGCCATTACCTCTGCACAAAGAATGTGTAAGGCGATAATGGATCGCCTTGTCTACATCCTCATTCTAAAAAGAAACTTTCAGACAAAAACCCATGCATTTTGTAGAACCGCTGAATTGGAATTATTTAAAAAAGTAGTAACCCAGTTTAAAATTGACTCTTTAAAATTAAAAAATTTTAAAACTTCCATTATAAATTCCCAAGACACCGAGTCAATTGCTTTCTTGAAATCAATCAGTAGTAATAGTCCAGGTATGTCATTTTTCTCAGTATAGTGCATAATGTCATTAATTAATCTATTTTCTCCAATATATCGGCCTTTCAGAAAACCAGTTTGATCTTAATTCATAAGATTGTCTAATACTCTTTTTTGATTCTGTTTGCTATACACCCGCTTGCAATCTTGTAAGAAACATTTAGAAAACTAATGGGTCTCCAGTTTTTAATATATTTTTTTGGTTTATTTGGTTTTGGTAAACATGTTATTATTCCATATTTTTGTGTAAAGCCCCTTTTTTATTTCCATGGTTTATGGCACGGACTAAAAAAATCCCTATATTTTTCCCAAAAAAATTAAAAAGTTCTGCACTATAGCCATCAGAACCCGGACTCTTATTGTTTTTCATAGTCTTTAGAAATTCAGTTGCTTCTGTATATGTAATTTCCCCCTCAAACTCTAACGCTTCTAGATCACTTATTTTTTTAAAAGAACAGTTTTGTTAGATGTTAAGCAAATTGTCAATATTATTTCTGTCTCTTGAAGAATATAATTTTTTATAGAAACTTCTTACTTCTTTTAGTATATCATTCTGTTTCGTTATCAAAATTCCATTTTCTGTCTCTAAATTTAATATCAATTATTTGTGTAATTTCTAGACTCTAGGCTAAAAAATATTTAGTTGGTTTTCTCCATCTTCTATAAACTGAGCCCTTGATCTTATCAAATGCCCCTTAATTCTATTTTGTCTTATCGTTTTTAATTCTTCACGTTTATTTTCCAAGATATCAGATTGTACAGTTTTATCATTCTGTTCTAATTTACCTATTTCTTCTATAAGTTTACTTTCATTTAATTTGTTCTGTTTGTTTTTAAAGGTAGAATATGCTATTGTTTTAGATCTTATTTCTAAAAGTAGCATTTCGAAAAATAATTAATCATCGATTCTTAACTGTAATTCGCTGTCTAATATGTTATTTATGTTTTCAATATTGTGTACTGGTATTATATATTGAATCTTTCTTTTTTCAATGAGCTCCGTGATTGTTTTAACATACTTTTGATCTTTTAAGAGAGAATTATTAAATTTCCATAGGCCTGGTCCCCGTTTGAATTTATCAAGTTGTATAAATAATACTACCCCGGAGTGATCAGATCTGTAACTATTTTCTTTTTTAACATTTTCTACATCTGGGATTAAATTGTCACTTATTTAGATAAAAGTCTAATCTTGCTCGTTTTAATGGGTTTCTTTTCCTCCAGGTATATATTCTTTTTTCTGGAAAAAGTTCCCTAAATGGATCCCTGAAGTTATTTAAATTTTTACATTCTTTAATGACTTGTTTTGCTTTTTTATTATTTTCTTGTTTATAACTCATTGTGTCAAGATTTTGTTTGAGAACTAAGATAAAATCTCCGCAGATTACAGTATAACTATTTTCAAAATTTTCAATATCTGCAAACAGTTTTACATAAAAATTTGGATGTCTTCATTGTCTAAGCTAAAGAGAATTTTAAAAAAATTAAATTAAATAAGAAATATTAAATAGAATTTAATTAAATCATACAAAAAATAATATATATATATATATATATATATATATATATATATATATATATATATATATATATATATATTCTCAGAATTTGTATTATTCCATTTACTTATTTATTTTCAACGTTTAATTTCGTTTTGTGTTACATATTTTTAAAACTAGATTTGACCAATCCCGGGTTAAAAGGTAAAATTATGCTTTGAACACTCAATAGTATATAAAATCTAAAGCTCGCGTGAATTTCACGGTTTTAAAATGAGTAAGAAAAGAAATCCAAATTATTCAGAGACTGAAATTCAAATTTTAGTTGCTGAAGTTGAAAAAATAAGAAATGGACCTCTTATGCGAGCACAACAAAGAAGAAAGTTGCGTTAAATAGACCGGAGGCACGAAGGACGGATGTTGGTCCATCTCCAGAACAAATTTCTTCATTGGAGGATAAAGTTGTGGGTATCATAGGGGATAATGTTATTAAAGGTGTAAAAGCGAAACAGATATCGGAATTGATGATGAAGATGATACTGGCATGTGTTACTTTTGAATTTTTATAAAATAATACAATTCAAAAGTAGCACATGACAAAACAATGGCCAAATCTAAAAATCAAACCTCATCATCCCTAAATAGTAAGTGTGCAAATTGCATTACCTGAATATACTCATGTCCCTGTCATGTGCATTATTTTTAATTCTGCATGTTTTAAATTATTTGAAACAAGAGACACGATTACACAAATATGAACCAAAGTGTAACAAAGAGACACAAACAACTTAAAAAGTAATAATAACAGTAGATGTAGCTTAAATATGTATTTCGAAATTTAAATTAATTAAACTGCTTAAAGAGAATCCACCATTTTAAAAATGCACGAAGACCAATAACGTTTGTATGTACTCTTTATGTAGTTTTTAAATCCTGTCTAGTTTTCAAAGGATCTAATTGTCCCTTAATCATTACATAAACCTTAAGGTTTGTTTTATTGTCGAGATTTAATGGAATTCTGATGATATGATACGTAATATGTAATCTAAAAATATGCATAAAATGCAAAATTTAAATGTACATGAACTCAACCTTTAAAGTATATATGACAAATTAAACGTTACAAAAAATGAAATAAACTGATGCATTTAATTATTACAAATTTGAAAATGAGCTATGTCAAAAAATGTTACAATTATCTTAAGATTGTCTTTAGACACCTAACTCGCTGTCTTAAATTTATGATAGATTTGAAGACATGTCGCAAATTAAGACACCGTTGTAAACATGACTTAAGACTAAGATATGTCGTAAGACCATCATAAGATATATCTTAGTCCTAGGACACTTTCATAAACATGCCCCCTGGTAAAATGGATCAGAAACAGCGTGTTTTTTTCGCATTTACTCTCCCATAATATAGTATGCGATTCAAAACCGGTCCTATATTCTAACAGATTCCATTTTAAACCGTAAATTTATATGATAATACATTATTTGACGTTTACGGGATTCATATTCATGTTAATATTTACAATACATATATACGATATATAGTGTACTCAAGTAAGATCGCCCATGACACTTTGGAATGTCATATTTAGTTTAGAGCGCTAAATAATCATAATGTCGTGAATATTTAGTTATATTATTTGGTACTGAAATCTTATTATATCAATCAACTATTGTGATATATATGACATATGAAAGTATCATAAACGGTTTTACCAGCACTGTCGCTCACTTGCAAAAATAGTAAGTTTAATAGTTCAGGAGATATATATATATATATATATATATATATATATATATATATATATATATATATATATATATATATATATATATATATTGTTACTGTCTAATTACGGTATAAAATAGTCAGTTATACCCGGTATGTACCATTGAAATCACAGATTATTAACTGCTTCCCTGCCTACTTCAACTATGTGTTTAAACCTTAAAGGTCCAAGTTTTTCCCCAGACAGTCGTGACAACAACAAGTTTATTTTCAACATTATTTTCTTGTAAATATTTAAGAAAAGCCGAACCTGCGCCGAATTCCCCGTCGTCGTCGAAACCATCATGTATACGACCTTCTCTATCAACGAAACGATATGCTGTTATATTGTGATCTGCGCGTATTGTTAACTGGTCACGTAGGATTTGCGTGTTTCGTGATATGTGTTTGTTGTAACTGCTCTACCAGTAAACTCGTTTCCTCTGTCTCGCAATGGTTTACTTTCACTTATGTGATCTAATTTTATATCAATTTTTTCGGGATCTAAAAATTCCGAGGCTTTTTGGATCGACACTTTATTTTCATAAACATTTCCGTTTTCAGTGAAAATTAACTTATCTCCTCTGATTTTGGTTTTCACATTTTTTTTCATATTTTTTTTTGAAGAGCATACATACTTTTGCGTTTTTAGCGTATTTCATCTGGAAATTGTGGGTATATTTTAACCGGATCTATTTCTGATCTTCTTTCCCTTGCTGTATTCAGTAATAATTCTTTTTCATTATAGTCATGGAATTTTGCTACTATAGATCTTGGACGGGGAGATTTTCCTTTTTGTTTTTGTCCAAACCTATGTATTCTATCAATCCTGATATTTTCTTTTATTCCTAACTTTACTTTAACAAATTGTGCAAATTTTTCTTTTAAGTTTTCATTTTCTTCTTCTTTCAATCCTTTTATGATAATGTTCTCTCTCATATTTCTACCTATTATGTCAGTAATCTGTTTTTGTTGGGATTTCACTTTATGTTCTAATTTTTCAATGTACCCTTTCATAATACTCATTTCTTTTATTAGATGTTTGTTTTGTTCTTGAAGGACATTAACCACACTACCAATGTGATCACTTTCATCAATCACACACTGTAATCTGTCTTCTACTCCCCCTGCCCTGTGTATATCGTTTGACAATTCATCAAATTTTCATTTTGTGCATCAAATTTGGTGTTTATCTTATTAACTGTTAATTGTACATATAAAATAAGGCGCATGAGACTTTCATTTGATGTTAAAGAGCTAAGACTGACACTATCGGCTTTCTCTTGGACACTGTCCAAAGACGCAATGTTTTCTTTGTTGTTTATATTTTTTCTTGACTCACCACTTTGTTCACGTTTTCTTTTCCTTTCCTTTCGGAGTTGCCTGATATATTATTCATATTCCATGTTTTTGATTAACAATTCTGACACATTTGGGATATCTTGTTACTCTATTCGACAGTAGTTAAGTCTCCTTTTTGACCTTCGTTGTGCAGAGCTAAAAAAGTGCGTCCTTTGACCAGTTCGCCATATTGTTTTTTCCATGATGTCTTTTTTTTATTATGTATTTGCGCTCGAATCATAATTTTTATCGATCTGCATTTATTTCAATAAATAGATAACACAAATAACTGTTAAATCTTGATGTGTCATTTGTGCACATTTTGGAAAGTCTTTCCTCATCAGTGACACTAGGGGCTGAAAAATGTGATGGATAAAAACAGTTGAAAATTGATGAATCTAAAATTCCAAAATTATATAAATTGCATAATATTGTAATAAGAATATTTTTAAATACCGTAAATGATGAAACAATTTTCCTGACATGGCGACAGGTAATTATGGATGTCATTTTATTTCTGGGACAATATAGCACTGACATAAATGCTTATTTACTGATATAACTTAAATGTCATTAGCAAAACACAAAAACTAAAAAAAACTGGCATTCGAGTTTCATTAAAAGTAACAAATTCATATAAAATAGTAATAATCTTTTCACTACATCTTATGTTGATGTCTTATGTATTCCCTTTCCTTGTTTGTTATGTCTTGTCAAATTCTCTCACCATAAATTAGACTTTTCGATTGAACTTTCCAAAAAACATAGCATATTTCGTGCACTAGTAATTAAAAATTAATTCAGCAAAAATAATTCTTGTTTTAATTTAATGCAGGGCACTACTAGGGGATTTATGTAAGACGTAGAGGATAATGTCGGTATTTATCAGGGATTCTTTCCTTCTTTTCATTAAAATTCTTTCTTCGAAGCCTTATAAACTCGGCTTTGTAGCCAGTCTGTACGAATGGTTGCCAATCAATAAACAGAAATTGCTTTTATAGCATAATGTTTGATTATTCTAGAACCATTTTTTTGTATTAAAAATTAAATGTTAACTGCTGGAGCTTCTTTTATTATTAAAAATTTTATTCAGAAATGGTTTTAAAATTCTTAGTTTAAAAGTGAAGATATCAGTGTTGTTATTTTTTGCCACATTAAATGCTGTTATGTATTTCATGCAAATCAACAAAACAACTTCATTGACTATTGATTGTATTTATCGCA
Source organism: Tegillarca granosa (assembly GCA_029721355.1). NCBI lineage: Eukaryota > Metazoa > Mollusca > Bivalvia > Arcoida > Arcidae > Tegillarca > Tegillarca granosa. Next base: position 55,125,221 of record CM056596.1, on the reverse strand, counting down.
CAGCAGCATGTGATAAAAGATAACGTCATACACATTCAAGCATTTTGCAAGATCAATAAACAATTACGCAGAAGAAATGCATTACTGAATTATACGTTTTGTACAAGACAGAAAGAGAAAAGACATGCATGTAAGAGCAACATATTGGTAAATACCAGCACTAAAAAATAAAGTAAGAAAACAACTTTTGAACTGGAAAACATCGAGCGTAACCATACATTCATGTGTACCCTTGTCTTTGATTGTTATACTTGTAAGGATCCAACCTCAAAAATATTTCTTGTACTTTATATTTTAATTGATAATAAAACTGAACGTCGTCTAGACGAAATTAAATTGGAGATTTAATCTAATTACTTTGACATTTACAATTCGGAAATGAAGATAAATACGTTGGTTGTAATTTGTAGATCAAAAGACTATACCAAGATCATGAATAATGAAAAATATTAAGGAGTTCGAAAATATAATTAATATAAAACAAATACCAGTTAAATTTTGATGTGCCAGATGTGCACATTTCGGAAATTCATTCCTCATCAGTGACACTAAGGCCGAAAAGTTTGATAGATAAAAAACATAAGCCAAACAGTTAAAAATAATGAATCTAAAGCTCCAAAATCATATAAATCCAAATCCAGCTAAGGAATGCTTTGCATGAGGGAACAGACCTTAGTTTTAAACAAATTTCAAATTTAGACGGCTGACAAATTTGCTAAATGGTACAATTTCTGACAGCACGAAGTACTGCCTACTGAGTTATGGATACCCTCGGGGAGTTTTACTCCACCAGCAGCGGTACCCGCTCAGGGGTAGTAAATATAAAACAAATACCAGTTAAATTTTGATGTGCCAGATGTGCACATTTCGGAAATTCATTCCTCATCAGTGACACTAAGACCGAAAAGTTTGATAGATAAAAAACATAAGCCAAACAGTTAAAAATAATGAATCTAAAGCTCCAAAATCATATAAATCCAAATCCAGCTAAGGAATGCTTTGCATGAGGGAACAGACCTTAGTTTTAAACAAATTTCAAATTTAGACGGCTGACAAATTTGCTAAATGGTACAATTTCTGACAGCACGAAGTACTGCCTACTGAGTTATGGATACCCTCGGGGAGTTTTACTCCACCAGCAGCGGTACCCGCTCAGGGGTAGTAAATATAAAACAAATACCAGTTAAATTTTGATGTGCCAGATGTGCACATTTCGGAAATTCATTCCTCATCAGTGACACTAAGACCGAAAAGTTTGATAGATAAAAAACATAAGCCAAACAGTTAAAAATAATGAATCTAAAGCTCCAAAATCATATAAATCCAAATCCAGCTAAGGAATGCTTTGCATGAGGGAACAGACCTTAGTTTTAAACAAATTTCAAATTTAGACGGCTGACAAATTTGCTAAATGGTACAATTTCTGACAGCACGAAGTACTGCCTACTGAGTTATGGATACCCTCGGGGAGTTTTACTCCACCAGCAGCGGTACCAGTAAATCTATACAATTTTAAATGGCTTAGGGGTTTGAGAGAGATCGGTTCTTATAAGTTTTATTTATTCTTTTACGAGAACAAGTGCACGGTAAGTTGTATAAAAGACACACTACATGTTATTATCCTTGTAGAGGATATCAACAGCAAACATACCCTTTATTTTACAACTGCTGAACTGGACCTTCCGACAAGTGTGAAAGAGTTTCTACTGGTGCATTACGTTTTTAGAATATTTGTGAGAACAAAATGTTTTAGATATAAAAAAAAAAAATTACAAAATTAACATCCCTTGAAAACTGTTTTTACTTTTCTAAGTTAAATTGACTTGAATATCATACGTACATATAACGCTAAAGTATATAAAATAGTATATTTAAACATCGCAGCTTGCAAGATTTAACAGGCAAACGGCTGGTACTGTCACGTATATGACATGGAGTGCCCCAAGGTTATCAAATTATTTAAAAAGCACCATTTCCGACAAAACATTCCAAAAGCAGACATTTCGGTTTTGTAAAAATACACGGCCGGTTAATTTTAATTTTTAGTTTCAATGACTTATACTAATATATTCAATATAGCACGCTGTAATTTTCCAATTGTTCATTTGTTTAAGAAAGTGCAAAACTATATATATATATATATATATATATATATATATATATATATATATATATATATATATATATATATATATATATTGTTGCTGTTTAGGCGTTCTCTCGATGCCTAGAAAATGATTGTAGCACAATATTATTTATTGTTTGTACTTTAATTTTAAAAAATAAACATCATAGTGGTATTTTATAATAACGTTATTTCTTTTTATTTTTAAGCGGAATTATAAATTGTTGTAAAAATTTAAAAAATTTGTATAAAGATACAAATCAATATCTCATTAGTTATGTTTTATTCATTAAAAAGTACTTAAAAGGTTCACGAAATTCAAAGAAGCTGTAGATTTGTTTTACATTTCTTGGCAGAGCTATCTGCTTTGTATGATTTGAATGCTCTTGATTCTTCATTAGATGATTATCACAATTTTTCAGACTTAAGATTTTGAACACGTGTTTGTTTACTGTTTTGTTGTTCCCATGAGGGCAATTTGTAATACTTTACTGCCTAGTTATATTGTATGCATATATGTTACTTTAAAACTGCTTAAAACAAAGTATCATTATGTACTAGTATTAGCGTTTGGTTAATCAATAAAAAGGTAACGATAATAGAATATGTTGAAGCAATTAGTCAACTTTTCAGCAGTTAACATCGTAAATCGTGTTTAGCGATCACACGAAATCGATTGAGACGCATTTTTATTGTTTTTAAACAAAAAACCTTCAAGTACATTACTAAAAGCAAACTTACTGCTGTAATAAATTTGAGAAAAAAGATACAATAAAATGCGGAATCCATTGGTGTCCAAAGGATTTATAATGGAAATTTTAAAAAAAAATGTATAAAAAGACGGGAAAAGACATCAGGATGATAAAATGTTATGAACTAACACAGGTCAACCATGTTCTTTTCTTTCTCAGCGCTTTTATGTGGCTGGTGTATCTGGCTAAACAGTAATGTGTAGATCCCTTTTCGAAAGCATTTAGGTTAACACAAACAATGGTTGTCTTTAATTTAAACATAAGTATTTTTTTATAAATTTAACATGGTTTATTTACTCAAGAACATACAGGCACATCACAAAATACTTTTCGATCTGGTATGATACAAAGTTTTACCAGATAGAAGATTTTATCAGACCGAAAGTTTTTTTAATGTAATTATGATGATAGTTAAAAATTTTCTTTGACAATATTTGTATAATATATTAATAGATTTGAATATTTCTAGCGGTGTAAATTGACTTTGTTTTCCTATAACTTAACTACTGATAGTGAATATATTTGGAATAACAGAAATGACTTGAGGCAATACAAATACTACTTTGTAGTAAGAGAAGAAAAACATTACTTTTAGCAGATTCCACTTTTAACTATGATGTTCCTTACGTCAAAAAGTAATAAATAGATCAAACATACCAGTTCTTGTCCAAACCACACTCCAAAAAACAAAGTAAAAACTTTGAAAGCAAAATTAGTTATACACGTGAACTTCCATTAGGAATTGAGGTCGGGTGCTCCGGAAAGGTATGGACCTCCTGTCTAGCTAGCTACACCCGTCACGTGCAAGTCATTTTGAGAATGAAAGGAACAAAGAACTATGGTAAGTCAAATATATCAAGTATAAATTTGGATACAGTGACTACATACTTATCAACAATATTGTGATGACGGCCATAATTTTTTAAGGGCCTTGATTAGCCTAAGCTTGCAATATTCTTGAGTCAAAAATTTAATTGTAAGCAATGAAAAGACATAATGATATTGATGAAATTGTTGTTATTAATAAGAGTTATTGTAAATATTCTACTAGATTTGTTCTGAAAGAATGACATGGTACAATAAAAAAAAAAAAAATAGTGCTTCACATTCAATAGATTAATTACAAGCGGTTGTGAAGATTAACTTGTGGACAAATGAAGAATGTAAGATTGGTACTGTATCACAGTATTGACATTGTGCAACATTAGTTTCCTCAATTCTTGAGCCAGAATGCAATCATGTAGATACTACAACAAAATATGCAAATAAGCGGCATAATAAAAACTATAATACGACGAATGATGCGGAATAGGTTCGGACGTTTAAAAAGTAGGCTAACAATTCGATTTAAAATCATTTTACTGTTAACTCTGTTTTCATTCACTGATTATAAAATAATCAGTGGTCCCTTTGTAAGTTTTTATTGTTTAACTGATTTTATTGTTAAATGCATTGTGGCTCTGGTCTTGGTTGTGGTTTAAATTGCGTTTTACTGTTGTAGAACGTAATGCTACAATTAATGCTAGTGATTGTATCATTCATAAACAAGTCTCGAAAAATGTTGGTTTTAACAAAGCATCGACTATAAAAAGACTCCACTCATTTTTATTTCAATTATCCTTTAAAAAAATTCGAGACACCCCTTTTGCAAATTCAGCTATTTTTAAGATAAAAATAATTAAAGGAATATATTACGATTTTAGATATTTGTTATGTTTTGTTAATCCTGTATAAAGTTTTTTTTAAGTATTATCTGTTGAATAACTAGTGTTTTTACATAAATGACTGTTTAGACATATTCATGTCGGAAATCTTTAAGTCAGTTAAATAAGTCACCCTACTCCACTCGAGAGAAGTGGTTTCTCTGACCTATTTATCACCAAGAAATGATTTATCTTTAACATCAATTCTTTTATTGAATTGCAGGCAGGACAGAAGGTAAACGCAAATAAAAATTGTAATTATTCTGAATGTAAAGCCGTTGGTGGTTTTGACTTTATAGCTTAATACTATAAGAAATACATTTTTCAGCGTATCAAATGCAAAATAAATTGATAACGGACATCAAAGTTCTAATTAACTCTTAGAAAAAAGGTGTTCAATAAAACGTGATTGCTTTTTTATATATAGTTACTGATGTTTCGCTTGTCTGCAATAATACTGATTCTTGTATCAGTAAACACGGCTTTTAATTTAGAATCCTCTTACGTTATTGTTCTTTTTTAACTTCTTATAGATGCAACTGTATGTTTAACTTCTAACTAAAAGTAACACCGGTTAATTCCTGCAAGGGTTTGTTTACTCATTTTACTATTGCTTCACCTTTGCGTACCTGTTATTTATTTATTTTAATTTTGTTACAGTCTGTGCTTATCATGACTGCTGGTTGTGAAGAAGACATTGTTAATTACCCGAGACAGATTCTGAACTATTTCATTTTGCGGTTTTAAATTAAAAGTTTGAAAAAAAAAAAAAAAAAAAAAAAAAAAAAAAAAAAAAAAAAAAAAAAAAAAAAAAAAAACTTTACATGTATATTGTTTTATACTGTTGGGACCTATTTTTTTTTTTTTTTTTTTTTTTTTTTTTTTTTTTTTTTTTTAAAAATAAATAAGTAAAAAGAAAACTTTAATTTTTAAAGCTTATAAAATTTTAATCACACAAGTGTGTAGTTTTCTGTCCGATACAATTTTTTAGTTTCAGCTTGTACATTAAGTTTATGTTGAATTATCACTCGCCCAAGCATATTTTTTTCTAATATTTGTACATTATTTTCTTTATTTACACTAAGTTTGTTTTTGTAATAAATTATTGTGAATGAGTTCTTTGTCATTTCGCACGGATAGTTCACATTTCACTTGCCTACTTATGAAAATGACAAGCTCGAACCGATCTTGGTATTATTATCTGTCTGCTACAACTCTAACACAATCATACCGGTTGATGTCATTAACTAACATAATTTTAAACCGAGATAAAATTAGGTTACAAAAACTTCAGCTTTATCTCAAGGTTATTGTGTATTTTAGTAGTTAGTATGCCTTACTGGGTTTTATTTTGTCGTATTGATGCAGCTGCAAATTAATAGCACTTTTTTTTTTTTATAATTAAACTGCATCATATTCTTTGGGACTATGTTTCCGCTTCATTGTCAAAACTGTATGTTTAAATGTAATTATAATTTATTTGACAAGTTTCCATTTATGCTGTGTGTGGTGATAATAATAACACACAAAATAATTTTTAGGTTTTATTGGTGCAAAATAACTAAAATAATTCACAGAAAAATGTTTCATTGTAACTAAATAATTTTTTCAATGCTTTAAATTATTTCCTTTTATTGACGAAATACGTGTAAAATGATGAATTAACCAAATTAATTTATGCGTTAGTTTTTAAAAACATGAGCAGTGCAAACTATGACATGCTCCGGTTTAATATAGAATTACTGTAGTAAAAAGGCGGAGAAAAACGGATTGATCAACTGGAATATTAATTGAAAAAATAAACATAACGCATTCAGTCAGTTTTTTTTTTTAGATTATTTAAAACGCATAACGCATTCAGTCAGTTTTTTTTTTTTAGATTATTTAAAACATGGGTGCAATAAGAAAATTAAGGCCCTGTAGGTAAAGCTGATTTTAAAGTATGTTTTATGCAATATTTAATTTTCCCATCCAAATTAGGCTTGAATTGTAGCTTTATTAAATGTAAAAGAAATTAATCCTAACAGACATTGCCACAAAAATATGAACCAAACCTTGTTATCTCCATTTGTTCTTGGATCTCGTGATATTCAACTAGTCGGTCTTAAAGTCTTAACATGGTACAAAATGCCATAAATACTTTATCTAAATCGGGTTATTTGTCAGAAACCACAAATTGCGATTATTCAACGTCAAACAATAAAAGAGCCTGTATTTTTATTAATTACGTAAAATCATGTCCGATTCACATAATCAAGATATATAATGCAATTTTAGTGAATTGAAAATGGATCAAAAGAGTGAATATCTAGAGAGTAAATTTAAAACAAAAATACGATTTGCCAACTTCTGATCACGCGTGCTGGTTTTACATAATGAAGTGTTGTACATGTTACATTATGGTTCAATAATGGCAATGTAATATAATTTGTTAGACTTTTTAATGCAACCTAAATGGTTACGCAAATTTTTTTAACGTATCGACAACCAGCGCAGTTCGATTATGAGACGAAAGCATAAGTAGTTGACATTTGTTTTTGGAGAAAGAAAGAATGTAAACCGTTAAACAAATTTTCATGAAATTCAAGAACATCTCTAAAACTATCAAAAATCGGCATATCCTGCGTCAGTCATTTTGATATCCTTTCAGCTTGGGTCTCGTGCGTTCAGTGTTTTTGCTATGAACGACAAATGGATCTCATCGCCGATTTATATCAAGGTGGGGTACATATTAAGTTTGATAAATTGGTAGTATTTTTGCATCGAAAAACATTTTTCTGAAATTATCATTGTGATCTTTGTTTAAGAAAATATAGATGTACGTGCCATTAAGATTAAAAAAAAAAAAAGAATAATTCTAATACTACATAATTTAAATAATTTTCTGTTACAAACTTTCTAGGTCTGACGTCAGATTCCAAATTCATAACGTTAGTCTTCTGTTAACACACTTCTTGGTGAAATAAACGCTTTATAAAATACCGGTTTTTGTTGTTACTAGGTTGCTTGTAAAATCCACAAAATACTTCTTACAGCACTAGTAAATGCGCGTGCATTAAAACAAAAAGCGATATTTCTTAACGATACGATTTTAAAAATATGTTTAATCGATTTTATTTTCTCACCTTTTACGTTATGATATGTTTAAATAAGATATGTTTTCACGGCAGCACTGAATTTTTTAGTTTTTGTACCCAACATTAAGGAAAAAATTACGGCTCGCCAGTTAAGTACTTGATATCAAATTTCGATAAAAATGAGGCTTTTTTCCGTTAAAGTGAAATTATTTTTGGAGGTCACTTTCTTAAAAAGCTTTTTACCAACGCTTTTGGGAAATCAGTTTAATCAAATACTTATATAGTATACAACGTGAAAATATCAACGTTTATATTTAAGAGTTCTGTTGCTTATTAAGTACAGATAAAATTTGAGATTTTAATGTGACTGATGAAAGAAAAATAAAAATTTGAAAGTCTCTAATAAAAAAAAACTAGAAAATGTACATGTGTCCTATAACAAAACCTTTTTTGAAGTATTGGTGTGTTTAGATTGTATGACCGTGGGGCTGGGGGCGCTTGGAATGGTGGTAACCTTGAAGATATATATTTGTGGATAATGTTTATACGAACTTACATCATGAAATGTGGGGGTCGGAACAAAAATCTGTTTACCGATGATAGTCTTTGGTACAGTTTCCCATGTTCTTCCATATGAATTTGGATTAGTAGTTACCTGCCGCTCTGAATCAATGTGATTTATATTGACATTTGTAACACTTATGAGAGCAGTCATAGATCTACAAAGATGGAGGAGCCGTGTCCTGTATCTTCATCTCCTTGTATATTGGTTGACCTTTCTTCCGTTGCTCGTGTGTTTGAACAGAAGTTTATATAGAAATTTACCTACCAGATAAATTGCCTAGGTGGTTCAGTGGTATATCATTCGTCTTGAGAAGTAGTCATTGGTTTGAAAACCAACCAGGTTATTTATTTGATTAAAAAATTTAAAAAAGAAACTAAAACTATTACCTCGCTTGACGCTTTGTTTGAGGTGGACAGCGTATCGACTACTTCACTTGCTGCCCAGCTAATGTCATTCGAGTGTTTTGCTTTTATTTTTGCGGGTACTCAGGTTTTCTAACTGACCGACTCAATGTAAGTTAACGGATCTTAACTAGGTGTAAACACAATTACTTAATTCCAGATCCAGTGTCATATCAGCGATGTTTACCTGTTTGCGATCAGAGTAAGCTTTAAAATATGTGAGGGTTAATAAAGAACAATTTTGCATATTGGTAATTGCTATATGGTTTGTTATTTATTAGCGCTGATATAAGCGACTTTTTATAAAGCTATAAGCTCACCGAGTCATTATACAATCTTAGCACGAGAAGAATTTATGTGTGTTTACGACTATCCACGCAACTAGTTAGTGTTGTATTCATTCCATCATAAAATTGATTTTTCAAAAAATCTTTGGTTGATTCATTCACGGCATTAAATAGATTTATTTGAATAAGACGTTTCAAAGATTATCATAATAATTTTTTGTGTATTTGACGCATTTTATGTTCGACTGTCTATATTATCAGTTCGTGACCTATATTTATTGGTGTATTTGACACATCTTATGTTCGACTGTCTATATTTTCAGTTCGTGGCCTATATTTATTTGTGTCTTCGACACATGTTATGTTCGACTGTCTATATTTTCAGTTCGTGGTCTATATTTATTTGTGTATTTGATGCATCTTATGTTCGACTGTCTATATTTTCAGTTCGTGGTCTATATTTATTTGTGTCTTCGACACATGTTATGTTCGACTGCCTATATTTTCAGTTCGCGGTCTATATTTATTTGTGTCTTCGACAAATCTTATGTTCGACTGTCTATATTATCAGTTTGTGGCCTATATTTATTTGTGTATTCGACACATCTTATGTTCGACTGTCTATATTATCAGTTCGTGGCCTATATTTATTTGTGTATTCGACACATCTTATGTTCGACTGTCTATATTACCAGTTCGTGACCTATATTTATTTGTGCATTAAACACATCTTATGTTCGACTATCTATGTTATCCGTTCGTGACCTATATTTATTTGTGTATTTGACACATCTTATATTCGACTGTCTATATTTTCAGTTCGTGGAAAATATTTATATGTGCGTTTGACGAATCCTATGTTCGATTGTCTATATTTTCAGTTGTGGTCCATATTTATTTGTATATTTGACGCATCTTTTGTTCGAGTGTCTATATTATCAGTTCGTGGCCTATAATAATCTGTGTATTTGACGCATCTTATGTTCGACTGTCTATATTTCCAGTTCGTGTTCTATATTTATTTGTGTCTTCGACACATCTTATGTTCGACTATCTATATTATCAGTTCGTGACCTATATTTATTTGTGTATTTGACGCATCTTCTGTTTGACTGTCTATATTTTCAGTTGTGGTCCATATTTATTTGTATATTTGACGCATCTTCTGTTCGACAGTCTATTTTATCAGTTCGTGGTCTATATTTATTTGTGTATTCGACAAAATTTATGTTCGACTGTCTTTATTTTCAGTTCGAGGCCTATAATTATCTGTGTATTTGACGCATTTTCTGTTCGACTTTCTATATTATCAGTTCGTGGCCTATATTTATTTGTGTCTTCGACACATCTTATGTTCGACTATCTATATTACCAGTTCGTGACCTATATTTATTTGTGTATTTGAGGCATCTTCTGTTTGGCTGTCTATATTTTCAGTTGTGGTCCATATTTATTTGTATATTTGACGCATCTTCTGTTCGACAGTCTATTTTATCAGTTCGTGGTCTATATTTATTTGTGTATTCGACAAAATTTATGTTCGAGTGTCTTTATTTTCAGTTCGAGGCCTATAATTCTCTGTGTATTTGACGCATCTTCTGTTCGACTTTCTATATTATCAATTCGTGGCCTATATTTATTTGTGTCTTCGACAAAATTTATGTTCGACTGTCTTTATTTTCAGTTGTGGTCGATATTTATTTGTATATTTGACGCATCTTCTGTTCGACAGTCCATTTTATCAGTTCGTGGTCTATATTTATTTGTGTATTCGACAAAATTTATGTTCGAGTGTCTATATTATCAGTTCCTGAACTATATTTATTTGTGTATTCTGCACATCTTATGTACCAATGTCTATATTTTCAGTTCGTGAAATATATATATTTGTGTCTTCGACAAAATTTATATTTGACTGTCTATATTTTTAGTTGTGGTCCATATTTATTTGTATATTTGACGCATCTTCTGTTCGAATGTCTATATAATCAGTTCTTGGCCTATATTTATTTGTGTATTCGACAAAATTTGTGTTCGACTGTCTATATTTTCAGTTCGTGGCCTATATTTATTTGTGTCTTCGATACATCTTATGTTCGACTTTCTATATTATCAGTTCGTGACCTATATTTATTTGTGTATTTGACACATCTTATGTTCGACTGTCTATTTTATTAGTTTGTGACCTATATTTTTTTGTATATTTGACACAATTTATGTTCGACTTTCTATATTATCAGTTCGTTGTGTATTTTTAATTAACTGGCATTTTGATAATCCTTTTGAAAAGTAAGGGGTTTATTTTTGTAAAAACTCGTTTGATTTTGCGCATTTTAATTTTGTGATGTATAAATAAGATAATTTGGTGATGTATTTTTCCTCATCAAACCTATGCGACGTATCTATATGACCATTTCTTTCATTTTGGTTATTAACAGTTGATGTTTTGGACATATTAGTGATTTTGATTATCATCGATGTGCGTTAGCGATGTATATATGAAAGTTGTTGTTGGACTATCTATATCATTACTTTCCTGTGTATTTATTTAGTCATATCTTTATATACTACGCATACATATGTGATGTATAAATGTGACTAGTTGCTTAATTTTAAATGTGATCTTTTAGTGGTTATGTTGGATCATGATAAATGAAACAAAATATCATTTTTGTATGTTTGAAGCAATAAAACCGTATTTTACGCCCTCCCCCCCCACCCCCCCCCCCGCTGTTGACCATAAATATGAAATTTTAAGGTGCCAAAAATGTTTAAAATTGGCACAGTAAATATTACATATTCATGATGTCTTAACACGTACTTTTCAGAAGAGGGGATATTTTGCCAAAATTTAGGTGTTTTAAATAGAATACTTTTTCAAAATTTGGTGAAATGCTGATTTGAAGATTCAAGACGACATCCGTAAGTGAAATTTACTATTTTCTTCACAGAAGAAAGAGTTAAGTGAACACTTATCAGTTATATACATATCGAGTATAAACATACATTATGTCTCAGTCAAATTACCTGATACCACATGAAGTAACGGTAGCGTTAAACCAGTTACTTATCATACAGAACTCTCTTATGCCCGTATTCATATTATTGTCTTAGGTAAGAAAGATTTATCATCTAAATGAGTCACAGGTAAAGTTTAAAACTGTTTTAAATCGCTTGTGAGCACTATTCGCCCCATTTTGAGCTATATTCTTATGAGAATTTAAATCTGATTTACCTGAGATCTCTATCATTATAATGGCAACATATACAAGAAAGGGACCAAATTTTTCTGAACTCGAAAAATGCATTTTAGTGGAGCTGGTGGGGACAAGAAAGGATATCCTTGAAAACAAGGCAACTGATGCCAAGATGATTGAAAGAAAAAATAAGTCATGGGACGATGTATCAATTGAATTTAATTCAAGGCATGGAGTTAATAAACGGAATGTGAGTGCAATCAATTGCACCAACTTCAGGAATTCCACTAATATTCATAAAGCCCCATTGTACTTCAAGAATCCCGTTCCCACTTGGAAAGTGACAACATCACGATATTTGGATGCAGTAATCCCCGAAACCTTTTGCAGAATTCTGAAAATTGTTGGCTGCGAAATGCCAAATAAGTCAAGTTGAAAATTACCAGTTGAATAGAATCTTAAGGCAACAAGCAACTGCTGAATCGGCGAAACAGATGCATGTTTTCTGCGTTTTGCTCTAGCCGGTTTCCTATTAACTCCATTATGTCAATAGCATTATCCTTGCTAAAACGATACATAGCAATGAAATCAGCTTTATCATAAAAGTCAAATGGGTCTATTCTATCTCTGAAAACTTGACGTCTCCTTTTCAAACGATCAAATAAATCAAATTGGTCAAGAAAATCAATGTAGTCATCCATTTTAAATCAAATACTAACATATAAACCTGCTATATAGCAGGTTTAGATTTACCTGGAAATTTGAATTCAGCTCAGACTGAGCATTGTTTGTGAAAAAGATTTAAAAATATAAGCCGTTCAGACAGGTTTTTCTGTTTTAAACATCTTTGTGAATACGGGCATTAGTGTAGTCTAGTGTTATTCCGTTTCTCCAAACGAAAGTCGTGACTTGAGTGTAGAATATATTTGAAACAATATATCGATTGGTACATAATTACATTAGATTTTCTAAACATAATGTGTTATTCTTTTAACGGTAATATGGTACTTCCATTAATTTGATGCACCTTATTCCCCTAACATGTTTTTACAAACACAATGTAATATCTTTTGTCAAAGGCAACAAGCAGAGTAATACGTCAAATAATCCTGGATAATCTTTTTCGAATTTCATATTGTCCCTTAGCGATACTATGGTAGTCATGAAGCACCAAAAATTAGTACTTTTCTTCAATTAAAAAAAAATATTACTAGTCATCTATTTTAAAGGGTGAGGAAAAAAATGCACAAATGAAAATTTTAGATAATTTTCTTAATTTAGAATATAAAATGTCATAATTTATGTAGCTAATTTAGCTTGATATTGTGTATCAGAAAATATAAAGACATTTTTATAAAATTGAAAAACAGTCCTAAAAATCCAATTTTTGTAATTTGCGAATTGGTTAACTAGGTCCTTTTACGAAGACTCTAACCCCAAAAAATTAGATTAAATTTTAATGACGAAAAATTCAAAATATCCGTTAAATGACTGTTTGTTTTAGTTTGTGCATATGTAACGTATTAAAATGCTAAGAATTACAAGAATTGAAGTAAAAATAAAAATTTTAGTCCAATATTTCATAAAAAAAAAAAACAAATATGGCCGCCAAAAAATTGCTATAATTTTTCAAATATGCCTTATTCTGTCTATTTATTATATTTTTTAACTTCAAAAATATGTTTTATATTATAAATTGAATAAAATTTTTAAAATAACATAAGGAAATCGTATAAAAATTGAAAAAAATTCACAATCGGGTGTTTTTAAAGCTAAATTTGAAAATCAGAAAATTAGAAAAACGATATTTTCTCAAGTGTTTTCTATAAAAAAAAACTTGAAAAAAATAGATTCTAGGCGTAATTTTGTGAGATATAACAATTTTACTAGATGACGTAAAATTTTACCATTTTTCGGCTATAGAATTGCCAAAAATCCGTTCAAAACGAATATTTGAAGTTTTTTAGGCTTAGTGTTTCAAGTTTTATCATTTCCAATTTTGTGTTTTTATTTTCATTTATACACAAGGTATGACATCACAACATGCGCATGTGTAAGGCCCCCTTGTAAACACACGCGTACACGTGTATATGCGTGTGTGTATGTATATGTAGTTGTGTATTTATGCATATATATGCGTGCATATGTATGTATATTTGTGTCAATACATATAAATATATATATATATATATATATATATATATATATATATATATATATATATATATATCAATGTTTGTATCTCAATGTATATATATATTTATATATTGTTCCTATTTTGAAAAAAAATTATATGTGTGTGTATATATGTCATATATGTTTGTGTTTATGTGAAAACAAAAATGATTTAATATTTCACACATACACCTTAACCTAGATTTTGAGCAACCCCCCTCCATTTACCTTGTAACAAAAGAATATGTTTCCATTATTTGGAATTATGTTTGTACATATGTTGTCTGGTTACCTTTTGTAAAATAGCTTTTTTACTTAGGCACACACTGAATATAAGCATGGTTTCTATATTTGTCTGGCATTTATTTAATATATCAATATTATGAGTTATAATTTTTCTTTAATGTCTTTTAATTGTAATGTTTTAGGTGATGACAAAAAAGAAGATTTATTTTAATTGGTTTAGAAAATATTATGATAGTCACATTATTTTTTTTCCAAGAAACACATTCAACACAACTTTGTGAAACAGTTTGGAGTAATGAGTGGGGTTCAAAAATTTATTTCAGTCATGGTACTTCTAATTCAAAAGGTTGCGCAATTTTATCTGGAAAAAAAGTAGACTATACACAGTATACAGTTCATAAAATTGAAAAAGATGACAAAGGCAGATATCTACAGTTATTTCTTGATATTAATAATAATAATTTTATCTTTACTAATGTTTATGCTCCCACAAAAGATCATTGCAAAGATCAGTGTCTCTTCCTAGATTTTCTTAAAGATAAAAGCATAAAATTTAGTGGGGAAAACTTGAAAACTGGGGGAGATTTTAATACTGTTTAAGACACCTCAGTTGATAAAAAGTGAGGTAGGAATGAGCCAGTGTCAGAGTATTGAAACAAATTAAAAGGATATATGCAAGAATACAACGTGATAGATATATGGAGATTTCTTAATTTAGAAAAAAGGCTTTACACCTATATATCAAAAAACCTATTAATATTCTCAAGATTGGACTTTTGGCTCATTCCTTCCTTTCTTAGTCAGTTTGCATTTTCCTATATTCATCCATCAATCAAATCAGATCACAGCGTTATTGAAGTCAAGTTGAAAGGTTATTTAGTAATAAAAAGGGGTCCAGATTTTTGGAAATTTAATTCCTCTCTTTTGAAAGACATTGTTTTTAATGATGAAATAAAAAAGGAAATAGATGCATGAAAACTTAAGTATGTAAATTTGGATAATAAACAGTTAAAATGGAAACAATTAAATATGAATTAAGGGGATTTATTGTAAAATATTCTGAATTAAAAGTAAGAAAAAAATAGAAAAGAAGAAATAGAATTAAAATCAGAACTATATAAATTAACTAAACAAATCATTGATTTTCCTACTGATGAAAATTTAATAAACAAAATTTGAAACTATTAACGAAATACAAACCAGGGGAAACATGAATCGTTCTCAAGCTAGGTGGTGTGAAAATAGAGAGAAGTCATCAAAATACTTTCTTTCGTTGGAAAAGAGAAATTTCAAAAATAAAGTCATAGATCAGTTAAAAGTTGGAGACAAAATATTAACTGATCCAAATGATATCTTGAGCGAAGAAAAGAAATTTTTATCAAAATCTTTATACTACTTCTCTTAAATATGATGAATATCAAAATAGTGCTAAATTCTTCTTAGAAAATGAAAATATACCTCAATTAGTCAAACTGAAAAATTTCATGCAATGGCTTGATAACAAAACCAAGAATGCTTAGATATTTTGAAAACATTCATACCAAATAAATCACCAGGATGTGATGGATTCACTTATATGAATTTTAAAAATATTTTTGGGAAAAAATATCGGAATTAGTGTTAGATATAGTTTAAATGTAGCTTTTGAGGTAGGACACTTGTCAACAGATCAACAAAGGGAGGGGGATCATAACTCAAATACCCCCCCCCCCCCAAAAAAAAGACAAAGACAGAAACTTTCTAAAAAACTGGAGACCTATTTCATTTTTAAATTTTGACTATAAATTAGCAACTAAAATTATTGCAAAACGCTTAAAAAAACATATTGCCCAAAATAATTGACCCAGATCGAACAGGTCATGTAAAAAATAGGTTAATTGGGGAAAATATTAGAACCATATCAGATTTGATAAATTTAACTAATTTGAATAATATTCCAGGAATAATTCTTTTGGTGGACTTTGAAAAAGCTTTCGATACTTTTGAATGGTAATACATGGATGAGGTACTTAGAAAATTTTGTTTTGATGATGACTTTAGAAAATGGATTAAAATTTTTTATACAGATATAAGTAGTTGTATTGTAAATAATGGTTATTCATCAGAGTTCTTTCCAAAAACTATAGGTGTAAGACAAGGGTGTCCACTGTCCCCTTACCTTTTGATATTAGTTATTGAAACTCTAGCTATTTCAATAAGAAACAATAACAACATTCAAGGCATAAAAGTTGTAGATCTGGAATTGAAACTCAGTCTTCTAGCTGATGATACAACTTGTTTTTTACATAATGAATTTTCTGGTTTTGAAGCTTTAAATTCTTTTGAAACTTTCAAACACTGTTCCGGCCTAAAAATTAACTTAGATAAAACTGAAGCTATATGGGTAGGATCTTGTCGACATTATAAAGCTGGAATATTACCTGTTAAGTGGACTTCATTTGAATTTTTTACGCTTGGCATATGGTTTAATACAGAAAATGAACAAAATGTAGCCGCAAAAAATTACAGTTCCAAACTTGATGATCTAAAAGCAACCTTAAATCTGTGGACAATGCGAAATCTTAGCCTAATTGGAAAAGTGTTATTTCTTAAATCTCTGGTTTTATCCAAACTTGTTTATCCTCTTTCCGTTACTTCTCGCTCCAAAATTTGTGTGAAAATGTTCAAAAAGAGATAAACAAATTCATCTGGAATAATGAAATCACAAAAATAAAACACAATGTTGCAATTCAAAATATAAAAAGTGGGGGTTTAAAAAAAAATTCCAGATTTTGAAAATCAAATTATGTCACTAAAGTTAGGATGGATAAAACGTCTTTTAAATGACAACAATTCAAAATATAAGTATCTTCTGTAGCAATATTTAAATAATGTTAAAATTAAGGATATTTTAAACATTAAATGTTATAAAATCAGTGATTTTTTCAATTTGCCTTCTTTTTATCAAGAATTTTTTTCTTATTGGTATAAATTAAAAACTTTACATAAAGAAATAAATGTTTTCAACGAAAGGCTATGGTTCAATGATGTTATCTGTATAAACAACAAACCAATATTTTTTAAAACATGGTGTATATATATATATACAAAAACCTGCGAAATTCTGATGTGCCAGATGTGCACATTTCGGAAAATCATTCCTCATCAGTGACACTAGGGGCCGAGTTTGATAAATAAAAAAAAACATACGCTAAACAGTTGAAGATTAATTAATCTAAAGTACCAAAAATATGTGAATCCAGATCCAGCTAAGAATATCAAAGGAATCTACTTTTTACAAGACATTCTTGATGAAAATGGGGAATTTTTACAGCTTGATGAACTAGAGCTGAAGCTTGGTTTTAAAATATCTTTTCTTCAATATTACAGTATAAGATCTGCAATACCATATTCATGGAAAACCTTTTGTAGAACACATAAAAGAAATGTTGTCAACAGAGATGTTTTGACAGTAAATTATAATAACAAAACTCTCCCTGATGCCATGATTTCATTTAAAGATTATTATTGGGCCTTTACAGAAAGTAGATATGAATCTCCAACATGAATTAGAAAATGGTCAAATGTTATTGAGAAAGAATTTGATGAAAGAATTTTCAAAAACATTTTTACTTTACCATTTAATTGTTCATTAGAAACAAAACTATCACCTTTTCAGTTCAAACTAATTAATGGTTTTCTAGCACATGATGTACTTTTAATTAAAATGAAAAAAAGCCTTCTTCTCTTTGTAGAAAGAGTTTACTTGTTTTGAAGAAACAGTTCAACACAAATTCTTTCTCTGTCCAAAAATTGTTGTGTTCTGGAATCAATTCAAATCATGGTGGAACTCTTTAGAAATATGTTACATAGACAGTATAACTTGTAAAGATATTATTTTTTGCTTTTATGACATATCTTGTTATCCTTTAAACGTTTGTATACTGTTAGGTAAATATTATATTCACAGTTTTAACAATCTTGAACTCCTTCAATTCGTTTTTAAACTTTCATAAAGATATTTCAAAGAAAATTCACCATTTTGAAACTTGTTTTTGTGCCAAGAAAAAGACTTAATTGTTCTCAGAATATTTCTATACCATTCTACAAAAAATCACCTTAACACTTTATTATTTTTCAAAAACTGATACAAACAAACCATTTTCATTAGATTTATCAAAAAAGTCTTAAAGTTTTACCTATAAGCACATATTAGTGCCTAAGTGAAGAGCGTAATGGTGGAAACAAATCAATTGAACTTTTTGCATTTCTGATATCAAATGTGACATTTGACTTTTGTTAAATTTTGTGTAAAGTACAAAAAGAGTCAATAAAAAGATATATGTATTTATGTATATATATATATATATATATATATATATATATATATATATATATATATATATATATATATATATATATATATATATATATGATTGTTAATGTAAATATTCTTGACATCTGGAATGGATGTTTGTTTCTGTCATTGCACACTTGTATAATATAGTTTTTATCATAAACTTAAATGCTACAAACATACGACAAAACAGACATTTTTATGACAGCCGGTTATAAATATGGAAATTCCCCAGAAATAATAATTTTTTTTATGATTTGAGAATTTATTTCTGGATTATTTTGTGTGGGTGAAGATAAAACATGTCAATCTGTAACAAGATGATAGTTTGATTTTTATACTAAAAAATAAACTTACTCTAAAATTGTTTTATTGTATAACTTCTTTTTAGGTCGTAAATATTTAAGACAGTTGTTAAACCCTTATTTACAGTTGACAGTACAATGCTCTACAATATTAAAGAAATTCATCTAGTATTTACATTTTACTTTTACTAACCCAAAAATTAAAAATTTTTGAAATTAAAAACTAAGGTTTGGAACCTAGATAAGATTTTTTGTAAATGTACTGAGATTTTAGTTATAATTACAATTGAAATATTATTCTGACGATCGATTATTAAATGTTGATGTTTTGTGACAGGGTGAATTTAACATGAACGATATATAGTTCTCTCAATAATAACCATAAAGTCCCACAAGAAAATATAAGTAGATTTCCTAAAGTTTTCAAAGTTTTTACTTTGTTTTTGGGATTGTGATTTGGACATGGACTGGTATGTTTGTGTGTAATTTCCTATCTATGCCTCAAGTATGAACTATATCTTCTTGAAAAGTAAAACAAATGTGCAAAGAACTGCAAAAAGTCTTTACTCTTGTTGAACAGTAAATAAGTTGTTCACTGATTTTATAAATGATTAAAGCAATCAAGCATAAAAATGTTCAAGAAAAACTTGCATCAAATAAGAAAATATAGCCAAAAAATATTATTGAAATTTATTTTTTACTATGAATGAACACTTAAAAACCAGATTGATTTTTAAAATTTACCATCCGAAGTTTTCTATAAAAAAATATAATAAAATTTTTAAACAGTCCAGAGTTGGAAATTTTTTACGTCTATGATCTCATAGACGAAATTTTCGTTGACCGCATACGTCACACGTCAAACGTCATTACCCCTTAGAAACCGCTGACGTCAGTTTCCTGACAACTAGGTCAAATATTCAGTCTGCCGCCATATTTGTCTTACTTGACGTAAACGGTGTCATTTGTTTTTTCATTAAAAACGTGAAAGTTGTTAAATATTTAGGATTAGTCTTAAGATCTGCAATCATAAATGATGGTCGTGATGACAGCAGCGAATTTTAGTTTTATGATCTGCCGGTGCATCATATCATTTGTGGATATTTTACGCTGATGACAGGGAAATGTCCCCACTAAAGTACAGGAACATCAACGGTTTGCTACCAGCTGGAACCACTTTATTTTTGGCTTCTGTAATTGATGTATTGTTGATAATGGTAACAACGTGTTATTGATTGTTGTTTTTGTACGAGTTAACATTTCCGCTTCGAACACGGATGCCTCATCTTTGTCCAAACATATCTTGTCCCTCTCTCAGCTTGAAGCCATAGTCATTGATATTTTAAAGCAAAGTCGCTGGCAAATAGTGTGAGTTGTACCGCTCCGATGTGTTTGCATGTTTGCAAGCTCCGTTTGAAAGTAATTTAAATATATGCAAGTGATACATGTACGTATTACATACATGCACATCGAACGATTTAGAAATGGCGGTGAAACTATCGTGCAAAGGTACCGGCAGTAGTTATGGGCATCCAGCTGTATTGCATTGAGATTAATCCGCAGTTTGAACTTCTTTCAAGTGTAAAGTTGTACAAAAAGATAAGGTTAATGTTATAAATATTGTATTTATTTTTAAATTGAATAATAATTTAAAATTAATTATAAGGAATAATTGTAATTTTTTTTCGGTCTCTGGTTCGATAGACAGAATTTTTTGGTGCACGTGGCATAAACCGCGAAAAAAATTTACAACTATTCCTTAAATAATCATATATTTAAAGATTTTATTCTTTTGATATGCAATTTGACAGTTTACAATTATGCTGTATATACGAATTGTGTTGAAAATACCTACGTTAAGTATGTAAATTAGTAGTTCTATGCATATCTTGAGACCGTCACAGTTGTTTTCAGTGTTAGACTATAAATGATATTTTAAAAAAATCATTTAAATAATGAGATACGATAATTTATCAAAATTTTCAGTCGTCTAAAATTTGAAATTTATTTAAAACTAAGGTTTGTTCCCTCGTGCAAAGCATTCCTTAGCTGGATTTAAAATCATATAAATTTGAAACTTTAGATTCATTATTTTCAACTGTTTGACTTATATTTTTTATGTATCAAACTTTTCGGTCTTAGTGTCACTGATGAGGAATGAATTTCCGAAATGTGCACATCTGGCACATCAAAATTTAACTGGTACTTGTATTATATATTTATATATACAATATTTGAAATGTAACTTGAAGATGTATACATCTTATTAATGTTGATAATTTCAATGTTTAAATCACAAATACTTATGGAATAACAGTTCATCTCTATCAGATGTAAAAATGTTTTGTTCTGTCGCTATCTTTAAATTTTGTATTCATATTTAAAGAAATAAAGTTGAAGGGTATTGTGGGTCAACTATACAAACTTATCTTGTAAAATGTTAAGGTAAAAGTAGCTATCTGACACCTCATGGTTGACTTTGGTACGTATTCTCCGGTTTTTGCACTTTAAGTTGTAATAATTAATAATGTGTGGCTCTGAATTGTTGTGGTTTGGACTGCCATATTTACAATTGTGATGTAAAACTTAAGAGCAGTCAATCCCGTAAAATAAACAAAGTGGTGCTGCACCTGTAACAGCGTGTATTGTCTGTCTTGTTTAGCGCGCAATAAAGACGACTTATGTGCTAACTGATCGAATAAGTGTTCCCCAAAAAGCACTATCTGATTATAATGATCAGACTATACGCTATAAAAAGCATCGATAAATGCGCTGTTGATATTACTTTAATGATAATCAGCGTGCTTTCTTTGCAAAACTATCATTTGATCAGTTACCACTTAAAAAAGCCATCTTGTTTTGCTCTATTTAAGGCAGAGACTATATGCTCACATCTTGTGCACACACCAAAGTATCTAAGAAATAAGGTAACTCTTTCATGTCTTCTTTCTCTTTAATAAAAAGTCATCTTGATTGCGCGACAGAAATCGGATCATACAACTTGATATAGGACTGATACAGTATTTTAGTCGTCATGGTAAATTTATACTTGGATTACATAAGACTTTGTACCAATTGCAACCCTGTGATTTGCACATTTTTTTTTACTAAGATCTGTATGTTAAATTGTACTTTGTCACATTATCGGCAAGTAACCCATTTCTTTTTTCTTCTAATGGGCAAGTTTTATCAAAGCCTTTTCATTCCACAAACATTTATAAATGACATGATATGGTAAAGATGACTTAAAAATTTTCCCAAAGGTTCTTGTAAAATGTTGATTTACCTCATGTTTTTTTCAATTTTTAACGTTTTTAGATTGAAAAAATTTACTCTATTGCCTAGCCTATTTACTTTTTCTTAAACAATGTCGGTGAACGAAAACTGTCTGCAAACTGGTTATTTCCGTATGAAATGATCATCGCTGATTCAGCTTTCAAAATTAAAAACTTAACTTTATCCTACAAGTATTTGGATTTACAACATACATGCTTGTATTGTTAAAATTTCATATTTTCTCGTCATGAATAGCTAAAACACGCTTATTATTTTTTTTAAAATAGTTCACTTACAAAATTGTAGATTTTGCTCTTTTACAAGTATTTGTACTGCGATGATGTTAACACTTTTTTTTTATCAGTCTACATGACAAGCGAGATAATTTTCTTTTGTTTTTATCGGTATTGTTTTGTCGTGGTATCTAAAACAAACCCTGTATAAACCATTTCAGTTAGAATACCTTACAAACGATAACGATATTATTTGAAGCTTTATCAGCCTGCACAACATATATGGTATTTGTGTCTGTGAGAAAAGCATAAATTTCAGATTTCCTAAATACTGAAAAAAGATTTAGTTCTTATAGATTTCTTACGTTTGGCATTCTATCTTTCGATAAAAATCCAACAGTTGAATATGGCATGGGGTTCAACATTTAGCCCAACGTTTAGAAATAAAAACAAATCAATAAGTATAAGTATAAATCAATAAACATTTTGGATTTTTTTCCAAGTAAAAGCTTGAGTTTCACTTTATACAGTACTATATAATATTAATAGCATCTATACCCTTGTTATCTTGTAAGCATAACTTTGTCGACAACCATCGTTATGTTTACCAAACTGTTTTAATATCTAAATTGATTTCCATAAATTCAGTTTTGATTTTTATCTAACGCAGTTAAATGCTTTATGATGAACCATAACATATAATGTTTTTAGCAAGATGAAAGAATTTTTATATCATAAGATAAATATCCTTATGTTGTATATTTTATAGTTGTTTTTCTGTTAAAGTCTAGGATATTGATACCAAAAACAACAATCGACAGTGCTTGAAAATCTCAGCGACCTTATCTAATGAAAACCAGATAAATATGTTTTG
This sequence comes from Tegillarca granosa, assembly GCA_029721355.1. Taxonomy (NCBI): domain Eukaryota; kingdom Metazoa; phylum Mollusca; class Bivalvia; order Arcoida; family Arcidae; genus Tegillarca; species Tegillarca granosa. Next base: position 55,101,669 of record CM056596.1, on the reverse strand, counting down.
TTGATTCTCTGAAGATAGTCAAACATTCGAATAGATCTACATGTATACATTGCAAACAATAAAACGCAGTTTACGAAGTGTAACTATTTTTATATATAATCTTTATTGTCTAAAATATCTGTTTATTTAGAATTTGTTTTGAAACTTGCTCCGTGAAACATTAATAGTATATGCGGGGTTTACAATCTAGAATCCAGAACAGTTTTTATTATTGTAATATGTATCCATGTTATTCCAAATATTCATTGAAATCATAAGTAAAATATCTTAAATGTAACATAAGGCTGTATACATCCGATTCATAATTGTTTTAGTGCTATGATGTATTATTTAACTTTTTTTTATTTTGGTAAATTATTGTTTCTGTTTTGTAAAACTCTTTAATCAGAGTGATGTATATCTGTATATTTGTTACAATTATACCGTCGCAATGAAGCTTTTGGGAATAATTTTAAACATGAAAAGTCGAATTAGTTTGCTTTAGTTTAAGGATGACTAAAAATGTCCTGAAAATGGGTTTTGAAGATTATGATGTAAGCTTTGTTAATGTCAACTTGTCTGGTAAAAACATAAATAATGTACGATTTTATTGTTGTTTACAGAAGCTTGTTTTTCAACTATATCGTAGGTCAAGTCTACATCAGTAGAAATTGTCGTCAGAGTCAACCGTTACACTTACTGAGACATTAGATAACGCGGTTGTAGCAGTTGCTTTTTTGTTGTTCATCAAAATTTAATGTCTTAACCTAGTCATGGTAAAGGTTTTAATACGGCACAAAATCCTCAAGGCAAGAAACAAAACGTCTTCTATAACTGCAATTTTATGCAATATTTGTATATTAAAGATAAAGATGTTGTATTCTTCAACGTTTTCTGAACACCACCATATACAAAACTGCTAACATGACGGAAACCATTTCAGGAAGTTGTCTTCTAAAGCTCGTTAGAATCCTGTTTGAAAATGATTTCCAATATTTATGTGTATGTAGCATAGAAGGTAATTTTTTTTAATGTTTTACAAAATTACTCGTTCAATTTTGCACTGCCATATCTGCACATTTCGGCGATTCATTTCTCATCAGTAACACTTTGATTCGGAAAATTTGATAAATAAAAAATTAATAATCCAAAAATTTGAAAATTAACAAATCAAAGGTTCCAAAACTATTTGAATCCAAATCCAGCTTAGAGATGTAATGGTAATCTCATTTAACTGTTTAAAATTATGTATTTACAACAAGTAGTTTTTAGTATTTTTTAAATTTTAAAAATTGTAGTTCTAAAACATTATATTTAAAATCCGCAAAAAATATTGCAAATGTTATAATTATCAATTTGATTTAAAAATTAAAACATACTTTATTTAGTGTAAATTGGCATCGGTAAAAGTAGCGCGAAACCGTATGACTTTATTTCCTCATAAATTAACATTTTACTATCTTCTTTGTTTATATGTGGGGAACAAAAACAAGATGTTTACGCTCCCCATGAGAAAACATTTTTATTTCTAAAAAACGTTTAATACGCAATCATTGACTTTTATGTGACTGTCGTGCATGGGTCGTTAGGCTGCTGATAAGCGTGTATCTGGATTTAAAAATTAACAAAAATTAATACTTTTTTTTAAAAAATAATTCGGGTTTTGCAATTTGTGACAATTTTGTATATGAAGTCACTGTAAAAGTAATCTGAAAAATAATTATAATTCTTATTTCAGCTAAGGAAATATTATAGACCTATAAATTTTTTTTAACTTGTGATTTAACTGAAATATTTGAACTTTTATTTATAATCCCTTTGATTGACAGCAAACATAAGACTTTATGATCTTTCAGCAATATATTGCTTAAAATTGTATTATAACTTCAATCTCATTTGAACGCATCTGTAAGCTATTTGTTTTTACAATTTATTGGACAAGAACTGGCTTTTAGCTGCAAATAATTGAATTGCAAGCGCAATTTAAGATTGTTTTTATGCTGTTTATTATACTACGGAACATAATAGGTCAATCACCTGTTAGTTACGTACGGTGATGCTTAGGTGACATGTAAAATTTTATTTCGTATTTTTGAAAATGATTCTCTTATTTTTAAAGTGTATGAATTTCTTGAAATTTGCAAAAGTTTGTATTTAAAATTGCATTTATTCTATTTGCAGTATATAATTCGTATTGTTGAAATATTACTTTGTACCATTGCAATGGTATAGCAGAGTGATACTGATAAAGATAAATGTTATTTTTGTACCAACAAGGGTGGTTTGTGCTTAATGTTTATTCAGCACCGTCGATGCAAGGTCGTTTAAGCAACGCCTGTAGTCATCAAATTTTAAAAGTCCGTAATGAAAAAAAATTGTTAAATTCAACTTTTATAATCTATTTTCCGCTGGTTATACTATAATTTGACGGATGTAGCTAGCTAGACATTTAATTTGGCTGCAAAACTAATGAAGCGTCTATAAATACCCATTCACTCACCCTTTACTTGCTTATGTAAAAATATTTACACTGTAGTATCTAACTTTTATTTTTCTGATAATATTATAATGTGATAAAAAAAATTACATTAAATACATGTTAGGGTTGTTTGTTTATTTTTTGTAAGAATAAACTCTTACTGTTTCAAAGTGCATCTTTATTTAATTTTTCTTATTTACAAATGCTTTTAATAATGAAGTATTTTATAAATTTAAAAAATACATACTACGTGTATATCTAATCTGAAATTAAAATATACATCTCTAAAAGCATTTTTTTATTTTATTTTTTGCTGGTCATTTGTAATTAAGAATTATAATTATAATGAGTTAGTATTATGTAATTGTATTGTATATAAATGTTACACTTTTGTATACAAAACTTGAAATTAAAGCTGCTTCACTTTATATACAGTATGTGAATCAATCTGTTTGCATCGAGAGATTTTTTGATAAGAAACCAATTTGTAGTAAAATCTCCCTTCTGGAGCACCCGGCCTCATTTTCTTGATGGAAGTTCACGTGTAAAACATATTTTGCCAGTTTGCAAAGTTTTTACTTTGTTTTTTTGATTGTGATATGAACAGGAACTGGTATGTTTGTTTTATTTACTATATTTGAATTATTTGCAAGTTAAAATAATTCATTATGTTGATTGGAGAGCTACTGATTTTTATGATGAATATCTTGTGCATGACTTTAAGTGATAGGTACATGACACTACTGACTCGTTATGAAAATGGGACAATTGTTATATCAGAGGAAAAACAACATTAAACGTTTATCAATCCTTTTTGGAAACTGAATTAAAATAATTCAACAACAATTATTCTTTGTGCATTGATATAATGTTAAATGCTTTCACATACATACACAGACACATATTACATTGCAATATGCAACACATTTATCAAAAATAAACCCTTTTCTCTAAACATTTTGAACAATTAACAACTGAACAAGGAATTAGCACGTATCATCACTCATACAAAAACAATCTGAAAGATATTTACAAACATATTGATAAGAATAAAAATCACCAACCTGTTCATATGGCTTGAGTCATTTTGACACACACAACAAAGCATGAAATACTACATAGGATCGTCAATAGTTTTTGGTTTTGATTAATATAAAGGTCACCATAAAATGACAATTAGGTGTGTGAAACTGATAAACTTTTGTTCATTATTAAATATGTTATAGAATAAAGAATTTTAGAAATAAAACATTAAACCATGTTGAAAAGTTTTAACAAAGGCAAATGCTAAACTATTTACTGGCTTATTATAAAGCAGGTTTCTTACAACAACTTTAAAAAGGCTGAATTATTTAAAATCAAGATAAGAAAAAATGAAGAAATACGCACATACATAAAGATTAAATTTACAAACCGACATACAAAAAACTTCAAGAACCAGTTATTATCTCATAAACTAAACCCAGAGTTTAAAGAGTGGCATATAACGCCATGTTTATAATGCCTAAATATTAGGAAAAAGGAAAAGGGATATAAATTACCTTAAAATTGCCTAAAAATTAGGTAAAAAAAGGAAATCTTATTACCTTTGTAACACAATTTACAGATCTATTTTATGTCTAGAGAAGTAATATTGTTTCTTTCCTTTTCACTATCTTTTAAAACATGTTTTAATGATAGTAAGGAAATGAGCAATCGTTTATATTAAGGAAAAATCGATGTGTCATACCATATCACATAAACTATAACGTTTTCATATGAAATATGTCACTACCTGTAGCTTCTACTGTTTTCGATGAAGCTTCTATTGTTTTCACTATAACTTCTAGGAATAAGACTGTATCAGTTATGAAACGAATTCATAAGCCGCAGTAATAACCAATTCTTGAACATAAATCTGATGTTTTAGATGTAATATTTTGTAGTTAAAAAATACATCTTCTCGTTTTGTTTGGCTTCAGAAATAGAAAAAATCACAAAGGACTATTATACTGTTCCATTTCAAATATGTTCTTTTTGTACCAAAGGCTTGCCATTTTCAGATCCTTTCTTTTCAGAGTACATATGAAGTTTTGGTGTCCTGAAATACGAAATGTTGAAAGCGTGCATTTATATATAATGAAAACATTTGTAAACATATAAATATTAGTGAGATTTAGCTTAGCAATACTACAGAATAATATCAATAATAAATATATATAGTAAGTATATATTTGGCAAAAATCTATTAATAGATTTTAATAATAAATAAGCAAAATGAAAAAAATAACTACCATGCTGAAAAATAATGGTTCACTGTTTTCACTTGGAAACCAATCTAAGAGAGATAATCCGTACTAGGAATTGAAAATCAAAGCAATCATTTTAACATAAGGAAAAAATGGATAGATACATGGTTTTCCTTCCTATTCACGAATTTTATACTTGCGATTTTATTGAGTCTGTAAGTGCATAAATAACAGATAAAGAAAACTCTTCTATCATCAAAGAAACAGACAAACTTCTTTACACTCGGAACTCACCCGAGTGGACTCTGAACAAAAGCGTTTAAATGCTAGAAGTTGCATCTATGTGCGCTTTAGTTTTTTTGTCCGCCGAGGACCTATTATAAGGAAGGAAAAGATACAGTTGAAATATGTTAAAACAGTAGTTCTTAAAATCACAAAAACTCGGGGTTTATTTTAGATGTTTATCCAGTTATAACCAATTTAGTTTTAATAATGTAACTTTTCTTATAAGAAAAATAAATGATGACATCAAAAGATAGACGTTTCTATTTTTTCTATCTCGTTTTCTTTGCTAGCGAGAGTTAAAAAGAGAAATGAAATTCTTTTTTGTTTTATTGTCCGGCTTACGAGTTACAGCAGCAAGTTCGAATCTCTGAGCAGAACATCTTAAGGCTAGAAAATTTTTCGTTTACCGATAATCACTGGTTTTCTCAGGGAACTCTAGATTCCTCAACTTATATGTGCACAAACCGCCTCGATATTAGTAAAATAATATTGACAGGAGTGCAAAACATCATACTTGCACTCATTCATTTATAAAATTACTATTTACAGACCTTCCATATCTGACGGCATCCTCGACCGTCTCCGGTAGTTCCTTATTAAGTGTTTCTGGAAGTAATAAAGCCAGCAATCCAGCACCAATTGTTGCCATTCCAAATATGATTAACGGCATTGCTTTAGCCATATCTCCTTCAACTGAAATGCCCTACAACAAATCAAAAAAGTTAATAAGATTTTACGTGCTTTAAAATAGAAATGTTTTTCTTTATTACCATACACATCTAACACCATGCAGAAACCACCTTAAATAAGGAAAGAGTCATTTCCAAATCAGTCGTGTACGTTGTTTCGGGTTACAGCATGCAGAAACCGTCCACCATTTAAATCCAAAAATATATGTTAAGTTAAAGCTTCATTAAGTTTACCAAATTTCTGAATTTTTTTTTTGATTTTCTAAAAAATTATTTTTTTAAAAGTAGATATCTTCTAACCACGATCCGTGACATTCATTTTCTGAAATTTCATTTCTTTTAGCTGTAAATAAACGGAATCCTCTGACCGGTTGGTCAGTGTTCTACGATGGTAATTATGAGCTTGGAGCATGCGCACGGATGTACAGAAAAGCCCAGAATCGAAGGTGAAACATGACAGATTGCATTAATTGTCCTTCATTAATATCCAGATGTATTTGAAATGGTGTTATTTTTCCCTTACTAAGTCACAAATGACAAATTCAACGAAGTTCTGTGTTTAATTTATCGTTTTTCAACATTTTGAAAGTTGTGTTTAAATGACCCGGGTTTTGATGACGTAACCATGTTCTTATATTAGATCCCAAATGCTGCATCTCGCTGGGTAAAGACTGTTATTTCTGTATTTATTTGAGCTTTTATCGTTGAACCAAATGTAACATTGTTCATTAGGAACATCATTTATTAGATTAGCACCGTTTTATATTTTTTCTTTGGAAAACTTAATGCAGCTTTAACGAGACACTGGATGAAATTCTGCAATAGAATTCAGAAGTCATTTGCGAAAAAAACTGCTGGTTTCTTGAGTTTTCAATTGAACATGCATATTCTTTTAGCAGACTGGAAAAAAGTACCTATAAACAAACAAAAAATTCCATCAAACACTTGTTTTGCCAAAAAATGCAAGAAGAAAAAAAATAAGCATCTACGATTACGTCATTTGCTTTACAAGTCATTCGATCTCTAAATGGCAAAATATACTCACCTTGTAACTTCACGTACAAAAAAATCATCTTTCTGTTTCAATGCGTCAATTTCCATAAAACATTATTATTTCTATGTAGATTTCACTTTGCCAGACTTTCAAGACCATATTAAATTTCCCCTGGTAAAGGCTTTTCGAATTCTTTTACTATGGAAAAAAGTCCATCATTTAACTAAAGGCCTTTTTGTTATTTAAATTGTTAATTGGTAAGTATGACAGATGCTGTATATGAATAAATCTCTTGAATTAAGTGAACCGACCCATCTACCAAGATCCTTGTTGTTTCAACAAGGGTATTAAAATCTTCGTGTAAGAAATGTAATAAACAATATTTTCAAGAAAATCTCCTCTTTTGAAAGTCTCAAGTTTTTTGACAAATATCTGTCGCAAAATCAATCACTCCTTGTGAAACATGAGAACATTCTATTTTAGATTCTCACCTCTTCATGCACTTTCAAAATTCTCTATGATTTATTTCCATTTTAGCATAAGTTTCAATTCTTTTGAATAAATATTTAACAAAAATACTTGTTAAATTTTGCTGTGCCATATGTGCACATTTCAAAAATTCATTCCTCATCAGTGGCACTAGGGGGCACATATTGATGTACTGCGTCAAAATCTAAATTTTGGACAACTCTTACAAAGCTTAATTAGTAGCATTTTTTCACTACTAATAAAGGAAAAAAAATATGTAATCAATTCAAAATGAATGCTATAAAGGTCTAAAAAATCTGTATATAAACCAAAACATCACTTCATGTTTGAAATACTATTTAGTCTTTGATACTCACAAGAGAAATTCAACTGCTGTGGATAAATGCATAACTATCTTCAAACGTACCTCATATTTTAAATTTAGTAAACGACAGAAAATGTGGATAAATGATAAAGGAATTAGCATTTAATAGTATGAGCAAAATTTGATAGTCGACTCCTTTAGGAAATCTGGCAGGAAGCAATAGTAAGGACGAGCACATATGCTATACTAATGCACAAATTAACCACAAAGTAATGTCATATATTGTACGGTATTTATGAAAAATAAATGTTTTATTTTCTCCTTGAAATTTATGTATAATCTATTAGATAATTAAGATAGTCAAGGTAATTGATCCGAAAAAAGATAAACTTTTTTTTTTTAACTAATTCCATCTAGGAATAGTGTTTTAAGTGTTTAATTTATAATGATGTTGGCAGGACAATGTATGTGTAAATTAAACGTATTTTGCATTAAAACATATAATAATTTTAAATGAAATGGTTGATGAAGAGTAAAGTTTTCACAGAACGATGTTTAAATGTTTTTCACATTTTAAACAACAAGATACAACTTACGTCATAAAAGTGTCAGATAGTATTTATGTAGATACGGACTATCCACCGTTTTCATATGATAGGCTCTGCCTTCAGTTAAAGAATGGAAAATAAAGAAATGCGATGACACTCAAAACAGAAAAACTGCGTTATATATACTAACTATATCAGCAATATATGGTGAGATCATTCCTCCAACCCTAGCACAAAATGAGCTAGCTCCCATCGCTGAGTTCCTGACTATAGTCGGATACAATTCTGCTGAAAATACCCAAATTGTTGCAAATGCGGCTGATGCTCCAAGCTTTCCTATCATTGCTAGTGTCACTGTTATCCATTGTTGATCTGTAAAATTGACAATAAAGTAATGAGTGAAACATGTCCGAAGATGTTCTTGTTGTAAGCATATATATATACATTTCAACGTATGTTGTAACCAAAACAAAAGACCATTTTCTCAATTACCAGTGTAAAATAGATCATAAATATTGAAAACCTGGCAGAACATGGAATACAAACTGATTCTGTTGTAAGAATAAGCGGTACGCATCTTGCACACCTAATAAAAGTGCCTTGCTGTCAAACGATCCCGAAAGACTTAAAACTGAATTATGTGACTTCATGTTCGCTGGCACCTTTGCTTGTATAGTTTGTGTTATTAGTAGCATATAAAGCCGGAAAAAAATTTGTTTGTTTCATTTTTTCTCTTGAATTGAGATATCCTTTAAACATATGCCAAGGTAGTCTTAAACACTGGTTAAAGCGGCGTATTAGTTTGATTCCCACAAAAATCTTTATTTGTTTTTACCTTTTTTTCAGACCTACGAAACTGAACGCCTTAATAAAAGTGAAAAAGGGTGATAGAGGCGTTGAACAATATTTACATTACCTCATCAATAAGAGTTCGCAAATGAATTTAGAAATTAACACTTTATTAGTCACCTTACCTGTGGATCCATAAATAACTGGAAAAATTGTTCCTAGACAGGCTAGACCGCCAAGAAGCATTGATCCAACATGCATTGGTTTTCTACCCCATCGATTTAAGAATAATAAACAAGAAGCAAAACCGATGGTTTCAGCTATACTTGAGAAAAAGTAATTTATATAAATGTTTCCTCCGAGATTGCCAACATTCAAACCAAGTCCATAAAATACCATACTGGTTACCATCCTAAGATACAAAAAGGTTGCATAATATTAATTTTATGTTAATATTGAAATTCGTATCAATATATCATGTCTTTTACTACAATTATATTGTAATGCTCAAACTTTCTCAAAAGTTCCCAAAACTATCTAAATATAAGCTTATTTTATTGCAACTCTTCTACTAAACTAAATTATCTTAAAAAAGAAAGAACCGTTTTAAAACAATAATTTACTGATGTGTAGAACACAGTTTTAAAATTTTTAATATGAACAGTAAAAATTTAGAAGTGAAGTAATAGTGTTTACGATCCAGGCAAAATTCTCAAACATGAATTGAGGAAATCTGTTCAGGGATTGTAGAAAAAAAGAAATAACATAAAAACATCATTTGATCAGGAAACTAAACAAAACTTTTTTAATTCTTTTTAATGGAAGTTCACGTGCATAATTAAATTTTCTCAGTTTTCAAAGCTTTTGCTTTGGTTTTTGGGATTATGATTTGGACATGAACTGGTATGTTTGTGTTTTATTGCATCATTCAGACTGGGTTAATCTAAGCTAAATAATAAGTGTTTGAACTGTGGCATGTTGGGTTTTAAGGATATTTTGACTTAGTGATATAAAAAGTTTAATGTTTTCTTAATATTATACTAATTGTTTAAAAGAAATAACTTACCAGTTGAGAAAGATGATTAAAGTTCTCATCATTAGACGGAAGGAAATGAATATCTTCCAAACTGGCACGCATTTTTCGCTCTCAAATGTTTCTTCGTCAAACAATTTTTCCGGTAGTTCAACCTTATTTACCTTAGCAGCTTTTCTTAATATATGATCTGCCTCTAGATCGCGACCTTTTGTCAGAAGCCATCTTGCTGATTCGGGAATAAACCTGATTAAAAAAATTCAAACATAGCACATAGTGATTGAAAGTGCACCTTAGTCAACCTTTTGAAGAGGAAAAATCAATTGATAACAATGTATGAATGATCTCACAAAGACAAACTGGACATGTTTTTGTCAAATGCGTTTATTACAAGTTTAATTTTTAAAAGAGTTCTAAGAAAGAGTGTTTAAAAATTTAATGTTATCTTCAAAGTTTTCAATATGTTATGTTATAAACATGTAATTTTTATCATAATTCTTCTACACGAAGGAGTTAAATTCTTAATAATTGACAATTAATATAAAAGTGTTTCCCTGGAATGAACGTTCAGACTTATATGTATTTACGTACAAAAGGAAAAATTTTACCCTAAGACTTACATAACTGATATAATAAATGATACTTACCATGCATATGACAGGAATAAAACAGTTGGTATGGACAAAACTAATTGCAAGTGATGCCATTCACGAACAAAAAAGGCGAGCAGTGCTAACAACAAGGTACCAAAAGACCAAAAGAATTCAATAACAATGCCGGCCCACATCCTTTTTGATGGACCAACCAATTCCAATCCTATAACAACAATAACAACAACGATTAAACACAAAGAAAAAAAGCATATTTAAGGGGGAAAAAAATATGCTTATTTTTATATTTAATCTTAATTTTAACAAGAATTTCCCGGATTTAAATGTCTCGCCCGGTTAGTTTTTGTTCGAGTAGAAAATACATTACTTTAACATAAACTTTCACATTTTGACACGCCGACACGGACGCCTCTACCACCGCCGCCGCCGGAAATGTCACACCTAGGTCTCGCCCTATGGCGATGCCAGGCTCGACAAAAATAAGTTAAATGTTCAAAACAGCATCAGCAATAATGCAGCTATATGTGGTCACTTAATTGCTTCCAGCGTGTTCATATCTTTGCTTTTGTAAATTTGAAATTTTATTTTTATTAGAATATTTTGCGTAATTTTTTAAAATTTATTTTTATTTTTAAAAAATTTCTGTTGATAATATATATTTATCTTGTTTCAACAAGTGAGGCTGAAAATTTCTTAGACACTTAAATAACACTTTTATTTTAATATAATCAAGAATTAAAGATTTGACTTGAAATATATTTATATATTAACATACATTTATATAAAGGTGTAGAAAACAAAGATTCTTTTCTCTAAAGACCAAATCACTTAACTTTAAAACCACAATAAAACTCGATTTTATAATAGAGTCTATGTTTGACCTTAATTAAATTTTATGTCGCAACCAACGGAACTATAATAATTTCAACTTTAGTTGGCACATGCTTCAACAACTATCATTTTCTTAACTACCTTCGTTTTAAGACGCTTCCTATTTAGTATGTGAACTTTCCGCAGCGAACTACCCGGTGTGATACCACGTGATTGATTGATGCAACATATGAGTTAAGTGACTGTGGATATAATGCTTGACACGTGTTATTCCTTAAACCATAAGTTCGCGTTTTTCCCAACACAACTGCTATTTAGGACCTAAACATAGCGTGTCTTCTGACATGAAGTGATTGAGGACTAATTGAGAATTTCAGCCACATGTCCTTTTTCGATAAAGTAAATATAGTCAATTGTTGTACAAACTTTATACTTAAATCGCCATTAAGTAGAAAATTTAAATATTTTGAAGATTATCTCGTGTCAAATGTAATGATCATAGATATTAAAGTTTTGACACAGTCAGCATTTTTAAAAGGTGAAAGAAAAGTCAAGATATGAAGCAGTACGTGGAGGTTAGGTTAAAATAGCTGGTTTATTTGATTTAAATGAACTACTGCAATTATCGTTAATATAAGCTCGTGCAAGTGTTCCAAAGAATACCGACCTTGAGAATTTTCCCCGCATACATTACCTTGCTTGATAACGAAACGTTAAAACTATAGAAGCTCTGTTGTATAATTTTATGAATAACGTGTTGTGCTTTTTAAAATGCGGTACTGTAAATTGTGGAACTGGACGAAAGTCCATGTTATTTTCGAATTTCTACATCCCAGTGCGCATAACTAACGTTCAAAAACTATATAATTTAGTGGTTTTTATTGGAACCTAAATGCACTAGACTACAAATGTAGCAAAAAATAAAATTACCTTGAATTATAACCATTATAAAAAATATTAAAATTCTAGATAAGGTCGAAAACTTTGGAATGTGCTCTCAACTTATGTTTTTATATTTTTGATATATTACAATGATGTTTCTGGCTTTTAAGACTAAGGATTTTTAAGACTTATATACACAAACAGATTATCATACTGTAGAAACAAAATGATGAATCTAAATGATGTGTCTTAAAGATAAAAAAACATTTACCTGAGGAAGAAAACATCTTGATAATATGGGACACACTGAATATTTCTTTTCTTGAACACATTTTTGTAATGTACTAAAATTGCCCTAATTTTGTTTTAACTGTTCAAACCCTTTACTTGTATACTTTTATATATTTTAGCATTTTAAATTAAAAAAGTCTACCAGAAATAAGTAAAATCAATTGACCAAACCATGCCCTACGTCTGTGGGGAGGGGGAGTTCCTGACAGACTATAAAACGAAGACTGTTTGTTTTGTAGTCTATGGTAAAAAGTTTGGTGTATTTGTGCTAATTTCTTAACTTTAAACAAAGTTCGATGCGACTTAGTCAATTCTGTAATTTTGGTAACATTACGTTTTTTATCAGTTAATGACAAACCAGCTTACCACAAGAAAGACGTCTTCATTGAAAAATGGACACCCCTTATTAAAACAAAAAAGATGAAACACTAGTGCAATGAATTAAACTACAACAGTGACAATTAGAGGAAGTGCATAAGAAATTCAATTGCAGTCAACTATATTTGATAGCAGTCTTTTATGTAGATATGTGTTTTTACTTATGTCTGTTGTATATATAATACATTAGTTTCACGTGGTGTTTTGATAGTGGTTCTTGATATTATGAATATGCCTTTTAGCTAAAGTTAGGTACTTTTCTTGCAAAAAAATATCGAAGTACTTACCCATAACAAAAGTAATCCCGAGAATACCCCCAACAGAGATTCCAGCAATAAATCTGAGTACAACAAAGAGTAAAAAGCCGTTTGCAAAACTAACAGCTATACAGGAACCGATGTGTAGAACGAGACTTAACATTAATCCTTTCTTACGACCAAAACTGAAAAAAAGATTTAAAAAGCAGTGTGGTTATGAGAATAATGAAAATAAGGTTATTAAACCGAAAAAAAAAATCAAGTAAAAGCAATTCCTGTTGATTGGGGCTGTTCATTTAGTCAGTAGTTTTGAAGTCTTTAATTTGGTTCATCTTGTCCTTCACTTGTGACTTAACAAGAATATTTAAATGTAATATAAATGATGAGATTTTTAAGGAAATGAACACAAGTGTATTAAAATTCCAAAGAGCACATTCATGATTTGCTCATATAAACAGAATGTATTTTGTAATAAATTCTATTTTCGTGTATAAAATAAAAAAAAGGAAATGAAAGAAGTCTAGAAATATTTTTTATCCTTTAAAATTTTCTATAACTTTCGCGCGGTTTAATTTCAGTTTTTACGGCATTCGCAAAGCTCCGTAAACTGCCGCCGAAAAGTTGGTTGTGCTTATAAATATTTATATTTAGTCTTGACATATAATGCTTTCTTTGTGCAATGTTTGGTTTCCCACAGTCATTCATGATAAGATATTTAACTACTATTATATAAAGGAATAAATGAAGCAAATTTGTCTTAAAACTGTCAACTTATGATCATAAAATATATATTTTAAAAAAAATTTACCCGTCAGCGACAATTCCAAGGGCGAGTGATCCAAATGTAAAACCGCCCATGAAAGCCATCATAGCATGTGTTCTATAGGACTTCTTCTGACAAACTAAATTCATCTACAATATAAAATGGAACATGTAACGTACTGTGATAGAAGGACATTGTGATAGTACTGCAACAACTTTAATACTCCAGTATCTTACCAATGTTGTAATTCTTATAGTTAAGACTTTCTTTTGTACACCCCCATCCCGTCCATAACGGTTCTATGTAAGCAATTTTAAATTTTATCTTTAACTACACTATTTTTAGGCCATTTCAGTTGAAATTAAAGTTTAAGATGAGGGTAAAAAAGAGGTCTTTCCATTCTAATATGTGTTTGTCCTTTTTTCCCTTGGGCGTTTTTTATATTATTTTCTGTGACGTTGTCGCTAAGTATTTGTTTTAAAGTTTCAAATCAGTTTTTTTGTTTTAAAACGATTATTTCTGTGTAACCTTGCTTCAGATTTTAGTCTTGTTCAAATCACAGCAAACACAGTTATTGCGTTTTATAACATATGAAGCGAGGCATTAATCAAACTTCAGAATCCATAACAATCAATAAAATACATGGTTACCGATACTATACCAATAATTGGTGGAACATGCGCTTCATAAGCGTAAATATAAGGTTAAGTTCTATGCCCGGTCTAACCTTGGAATCAAAAAAGTATAAATAGGATTCCGATTGATATGATGAAAAGTAGAAATGTAATAGCAGTTCTGACAAGAGTAAAAAAAACTGTAAAAAAGAGGTAACTGAAATCTTCAAAAAAAAAAATGAAAACTAGCATTGCGTTGTCTTATTTTTAAAAAATCAAACCTATTTGATGCAGGTGTCTTTAGGCACAATACATGGCGACAACGTATCCTTATTTCCGGACGATGGCCCCTTATTACCAATCGATATTTTAGATAACGCTGTAACATTTCCTTTGATATGTAATAAAATAGTAGTTTATCAATATTCAAGGCTGATATAAAGACGGTGATAAAATTACGAAGGTCATTCATTGGCAAACGTTTAAATTCTGACTTTCAAATCGAATAAGCGGAGAATTCATTTTAATCTGAAATAACTAAATGGCGCAAAAAAATACTGTTCACTGTCGCTGAACATTCAATCTTACTCTATATATTATAAAGTGTATTTAGAGCCCGTTGGTTTGAGTTAGAAATGTTTAATTGGAAATTACCACTTTTAATGTATATTTTACGGCATAAAAGATGTAATATGCACATCCTATAGGCCTTTTGTTTCTAACTTTCTAGACAAACACGTTGAAAGAGACGTTGATTGTCAGCGATACAGAAAAAACATCTTGCAGACAAAGTTTCGGATTTCTGTCTACAAAAAGTGCAGGAAGGATATATTGAAATGTTTTGACGTGTTAGGAATAACTAACGGATAGTATATATGTGTATATTTACTTAATTTCTGATTCTTAAGGCAAGAATTAAGTGTTGAAGTACCTAATTTTCCAAAAAAAAAAGGTTTTTCTACATATATATAACTTTATTCTTCCAAATAAAAAAAATCCAGTTGTTTTTTTAAATTTTATTTTACTAATACTTATTTATAAATATTTAATTTCAAATTTAAAACAATATATAAATTTAAAAATTAAATTATATATCAAACAACCAAACAAACTGGAGCTGTAGCAGTCATATGAGAAAATACATCCCCAACTATGTCTATTGGAAACAAAACTCAAATTTAATCTTGACCTTTGACCTATGTATCAGATTTTTTTGTATCCCGTATTTCATATTAGTAAAACTTTGCTACAATTTATAAAAATTTTATTAAAAACTTATGGCGATGGCAAGAAATTTAGACAGATACTGTTTACTCTAACATTTTGTTTATGGGAAATAATAACATACCTCTGTTACAAAAGTTGTTTCAAAGTCTGTTTTCTCGTACACGTAACTTTGACATTTGTAGGTGTAAGTCGTTGAGTTATTGGTCATGTTTGCTTTGCTGTTATATACACCAAACAGTTCACATTTGGACATTTTCTCTTCATCACTGGACGGATATGTTACAAGTGGAATGGATAAATTTATTTGTTGATGATGAAAGCTATTCTGTACTGCATACGTATCGTTCTCCCATTGCGGTAATGCACATCTGAAAAAAACAATGACATCATTCAAGCGCATTATAAAGAAAAAAAATTATTCAGTATATAATTTGCTTTCACGAAAGGTACTTACGCGCAAAGTGAAACTGAACCTGGTAATCGGGCGTCTGAAAGATCATAATTAATAAACATAGTGTTTTTATAAGTTGACTGCAAAATACGTTTTAATACGATAAGCTAGCACCTGATAGTTAATTAAAACAGCAATTAAAATCCATTCTCGAGGAAACAAAAAAAGTATTTCAATATTTTATACTATGTTATGTTATATTTTTCTTTATTTTATTTTATTTTTTTTATTTCATTTCAATTAAATTTATTTTATTTTATTTAATTTTATTTTATTTTATTTCATTTCAACTTATTTATTTTATTTTATTTTATTTTATTTTATTTTATTTTATTATTTTATTTTATTTTATTTTATTTTATTTTATTTTATTTTATTTTATTTTATTTTATTTTATTTTATTTTATTTTATTTTATTATTTTATCATACCTTACTTTATAATATTCAACCGTAAGTGTTACAATCGTTACTTGTCTAAAATCTCAAAAACTAACAATTTTTTTAAAATTTGTTTTTATTTTATTTTATTTCATTTTAATTTATTTTATTTTATTTTATTTTATTTTATTTTATTTCAATTTATTTTATTTTATTTTATTTTATTTTATTTCATTTCAATTTATTTTAGTTTATTTTATTTTTTTATTTCATTTCAATTTATTTTATTTTATTTTATTTTATTTTATTTTATTTTATTTATTTTATTTTATTTTATTTTGTTCTATTTTATTTTTTTTATTTTATTTTATTTTATTTATTTTATCATACCTTACTTTATAATATACAACCGTAAGTGTTAAAATCGTTACTTGTCTAAAATCTCAAAAACTAACAAGGTTTTTTTTTATTTATTTTATTTTTTTTTTTATTTATTTCTTTATTTATTTTTTTTTTTTACAGAATTGCTGATTGAGATTTTATTGTGTTGCTAAACACGTATTTTGCGTAAGATGTATCTCTCGTTTAGTTAACAAAAACAAACATGGTTCAATAAGACAAAGTATCAAAGGTTTATAAGAAAATAAATTTTTGTACAGATTTTTAATAAAAACAGAAATCAAAATTCAAATCAACGCTGTCCATTTACAAGAAATATGATTGGTTTAATAAATTGTTATTATTAAATTGTTTCCAGGGATTCAATTATTAAAACCGTAAGGCAGTCAGAAGTGATGAATAAGCGCGTTTAATAGGACAATGGAATTCACATGTAATATATCATTAATGCATAGCTAAATGTTTTTTGTTTTTTTTCAAATTGTTATAAAGAATTTTTTTCTTGTGAAGCACTTGCATATTATGTGCTAGCTTCTGTAATAAGAAAATCGTTATAACATCAAAATGAAATCCAAAATCTATTGACCCATAGATCTACTATTTTTGTAACCAACCAATGTTATATCCAAATTTGAATGTTTTAGTTTAGAAACTCAATAATTAATTTTATCATAAAAGCAAATAAAATCATGCAAGTTTAAGCTTTTCGCGATAAGGAATGTTACAGCAGTGAACTAATTTTGCTAAGTTGAACTGATAAGACATTGACCCACATTCACGCTATTTTATTACTTAGCCTATGATGGTCAATGGCAAGGTAAAACACATTCCAGACATGTGGTAGAGTTGGTTCTTTAAGTACCGCTATAATAACAGAATTGTAATCTGGATTGAGCAGACGACATTGAAATAATATTTTCATAAGCAAACAAACTTGGGACAAGGAGAACTTGAAATTTTTTTATCAGTAATACATAACTTAACACGAGGTATATGTCAAACTTTCAATCTGAGATTTATTTACATAAAGAGATAATTATTACAGGTGTTCAAGATATCATATCAAACATTCAAGGACGTTTTGTGCTTTATATGTGTGAAATGATGAGATAATTAAGTATATTCATTTAACATTTTATTTAATATCCTTTATCAAATAATCGCCATTTAAAAAAATCGATGCGGCATGCCCCTTTCCATCAAACACCTTTCTTATACGGTTCGAGTTGACGTATTTAAATGTAAATGACCTGTTAAAATCCTGTTTTTGTTGTCATTGGTTTTGTTGATATTCACGTCGCATCGACAATTTTTTAGCCATTCGCAACATCAAGATATATTAATGGATTATTTTTACAATAAGTTCGAATATGCGTGAAATGTGCAAGTTTGTGTTATGATCTGCTGTGTACTATTGCGCACTCAGGACTACTTTTTGGTAAGGTGCTAGCTCATGAAGTCAGTATACCGCAGACTGACATACCACTCCCCCAGTCCATTATTCTGGCACCGATAAATCAGGCGATATTCTATCCTTCTTTTGTCGAATGTCAGACGAGGAAACGATTTCTTAAGTTCAAAAACCTTATGTATGATCTGGTCGGGTTGCAACCCATGAACTTTCACTTCTCTTAAAAACTGTGTGTTTTGTGAAATAAAAATTTGATTATAACAGAAAGAACGTTTATATGTCATTTTAACATCGATTAAGGGTATAAGAAGGAACAATCACATCTAGTTTTATTACATGGGGTTTAGCAATCCGTTCTTTATTCCGGGAATATCATTTACTGCTTCATGATTGAGAAATAAAAATTTTAATCTTATCGTTAATTTTGCGATTTGTGGAAAACAATTATTTCATGAAAATCTAAAAATAAATAAGTTATTCAATAATAAGTATAATGAGCAATTTTTTTCCTTTAAAATGTGATGATAATAATAATAACAAAATTTCAAAACAACAGAGAGCTGTACAAAGTGACAATATTGCTGTATACACGAGAAATGGACATAATGGTTAGAAATTGTAAAGGTATACTCGTGTTTCGACATTCAAATTAAAAAGATACATAAACCATTCGATAGATCAGACTCCTAGTCAGAATTGTGTGGTGTTAAATTCTAGTTTTCAGATACAATATATTTACACTATACAAATGTATAATGGACTTGTTGTTAGTACTCTTAAGATATACTTATATCTTGTTGATTTCAAGGTTTCATAGGAAAACATTATTTGCATTTAAAGCTATTGAAAAAAATAATAGGTGAACAGCCGTGTGTTGTTAATTGATAAATTCAAGCCTATCTTGTTCAATCTATATGGTATTAATAAACAAATTAATATGTGTTTTGTGAATTTTAATCTTAAAATAATCAACCATGTATGTAACTGACAAACTAATTAAAGTGTAACCTTTATTGTTAAAGTTAACGTGATTGGTTACTATGTTAGTCAGGTAGTAAATGTAGGTTAATAAGAGAAAACAAAAATATCTATGTCAAGATTACACGCAGCACGTGCATGGATTGGTTTCTTCAACACCTGATTCTATTTGTGTTATGTCATTGTCTGTCTTAAGTCATTAATCCTCTATTTATAGATGTATTAATGTATAAAGCCCGTTCACCTATTTCAAACAATCAACAACAACCGACATTCAACCTGAAGGATATATAATATATTTCAGAAAAAATAGCATAAAACTTTGGTTAAAGTTTAATAAATAGTTTCTAAAGGATCCAAATTTCCTGGAAATAAATAAATAAATAAAAGAAAGAAAGAACAATTTTACATAGTTTTTGTTTTTCGTTTATAAAGAAATGAGATGTTAAAGTAGCTATATAAAAATTATAACTTCAAACTATCATTGTAACTTATCATCAATATGGAGTATTTACTGACCAAAGAGTACTTATTCACCACTGACCAATAGATGGGGATAAACAAACAAAACGATAAGCATGTCAATTAACCCCAGATTTATTGCATGCCAGATATAACCAGTAAAATTCGGTTAAAACCAGATTTATAACCAGTGGATACCGGTTTTAATGCATTTTGTAGCATTTAGTGAGATGATGATGTATGTTGAACTTATACCGTTTTCCGGACAGAGAAACGCTGTTATGAACTTCACATATCCTTGACGATGATCTCATTGTAGGTTATACCCTTCAGTCAGACGATACATATAATAATAATTTGATTGTAATGATGGCTGCACACAAAATAGATGACCGACTTTCGAAATCATTTATATATCTTATGAAAAGGATAAAGTAGTGTGCAGGATACCGTGTGAGTGAAATGATTTGATGGTGTTTAACGCCAGAGGAAAAATCTTTCAAGCCTGTCAGATTATTTTATGTTAAAAACAAGCCAGTGTCCGGGTAAAACCATTGATTTTCGGCACGGCCAAACTTTCTCACATTTATTGAATTTAAATCCATGCCGTGAGAGTCGCTGTAATCTTGGCCAATCACTGTGTAAATGTAGTGCTGTAAAACGACTGCCGTTTCGACAACTGTTTGAAAGCGGTACGTAATTTCCAGAGCTAACATTAAAACACATCAACTGCTATGTTTTTCTATTAAAAATAATCTATATATCATTTGGCTTCTGTTCGCAGTGTTCACTGTGTTTGACTTCGGGTTGTTACCATTACTATCATAATGACGTAGTCGAGATCGCATAAAAAAATTTAAAAGTATCAGATTTTAACCAATCAACGAGTACGTATTTTTTATGTCTTGATGTTGCGGAAATTAAACATGAGCTTTCTTAGCTAAATTGGATAAGTTTTACCCTAACTTTTTCCAGTTATTTAAAAAAAATAGCTTGATGGGTGCACTGAGTTCGAAGGGAGTTCATTTGTCTTTCTTTATTTGTTGTTGTTGTTGTTGTTATAAAAAGCACAGACACTTGCACTAAACAGAAGACTTCGGCTAAAGCGGTAAACCACAAATTCTACAGGAAGTGTGTATTGATAAAAGAAAGCGATACAGAAAACGTTCTGCTCTTAAATATCTGAGATAAAGTATTGGTACTTATCAGATATACGCATAAAAGAAGGCTTTGTTTAATTCTTGAAGCGTATTTTGTCAATCATTCAGTCGAAGTTATTTTATTAAAAAATCATCACGATCAATTAACGATTACCGAAATTCTTAACATGTTAACTTTTTCTAACATAACTTTGTGCCGGGTCAGACATTGAGATATTGCTTTATCTGCAGCATATTGACTCGATGAGCTAACACTTTAACAACAAAGTCATACTGTGTTCACGTAAGGCATACTTGAATTCCTATGCACACAAACTTGTTTTTGGATTAATACCTAACTTGCTCTTCTTGCGAATACAAGTTGCTGAAAAATTACCATTGCGTCGTTAAATAACATTTCTCCTCTCGATTCTACTTTTATTTATATCAGATTAAAACAGAAACTAAAGCCACATTTTATTTAAGGTTTTGTCCACACACGATTACATTGCTAGCACAGCTATTAATGAAGCTTCGTTAATACGTTTTCTAAACCATTCGACGCAGTTTTCAGAAATACAGGAAAACTGCAACGCAATTCTATGTTCCAGGCCTTGACATCATTACAAGTACGAACTTATTATTATTTTTGGAAGGCAGGAATTCTAACATATTAGTTTATAAAAATTCATAAAATAAAAAGAAAATTCTATTTGCGAAGATGCAGTTTCTATCTAATAAACGAAATGGGAAAAATTTGTTTATTTTCAATACAAATGATATAACAAAACCAATAATTTTCTTTGTTTTTTGTTTCATTTAAATTAAAATTAGAACGCACGTGTTGAAAAAAAAAATTATGTGATAAATTTGTTTTAAAAAAAATTACTTAAGCAAAAAAGCATTTTAAACAGCACATGTATTCTATTCATGGGGCTTTTTTTAATTTAAAACATTTTAAATTTAAAATTTTAAAAATCTAAAATTAAGAAAAAAAAACCAAAATAAAGAGAGAATAATATACACTTACCTATGTTCTGGAACTCCAAGCGTAAATACAGAAATCATGGTCTGTATAGAAATAGTAATAACGGGAAGACAAACTAGTAAATAATTACGCTTTTGGTAAGTTCCAAACTCGCCTAAAAGTCTCATAACATTGTCAAACTTCATTGTTACTGTTAATTTCTAACCACTGTGTCAATGACTATCGCTTCACTGTCGCGCACAGGAGTAATGTAAAGAGTACTGACACTGTGGGACCGTTCTTATATACCGTTCTCGTTAAGACGCAGGGTTCAATGCCTCTCTCTATACGTCACAACTCAAGTTAGAAAAATCAGCTGATGGCCGAGTGAATTATGTATCTGGGTTAAACCGATAGGGCGCTCTCCAAATCCCTGTCAGAAGTACTTTATTTTTATTTATTGCTATTAATGTGTTTCTAGTACCGTTCGTTGTCTGTTCAAATTTTCGACACGAATTTTTTGTTAGGTAAGGCATTCCGTTATATAACGGTGAGAATGTTTTGCAATACTCGACAGATTGAGTACAACAGAGTGTTAAAGTATCACTCAGTGCTAGATATTTGCTGTACTAATTTTGGGTGTAAGGACAAATGAAATTGTTGTTACATGACGATTATTAATTGTACATGGTGTAACCTAAAACTAAATTTACCAAGACAGCGGCGTTAGAATAAACTACAATGTCTTATATCCTGGTAAAAATTACAAAATAAAAAGATAGCTTAGTTTGAATGTTATATAAATGTAAAACTGAAAAAGTTGTTTTATTTTTATGAACTATTTCATATTTTGTTATTGCATTTTCTTCATTAAACGAATATAACACAATGTAATTTATGAACGTTGTCTTGCTTAATGTAACATGTGTATCCGATATAACATTCAGTAAATATCCCAGCGCAGTTTATCAACGATGTAAAATTAAGAATCCAAGATGAAGGTTACATGTTTAATCACACACACACACACACACACACACACACACACACACTCTCTCTCTCTCTCTCTCTCTCTCTCTCTCTTTCTCTCAGATTGAGGGGATAAATAGTTTAAATCATGCATGTTTAACTGTCGTTACGCCTGTCTGTGAGTCTTTGTAAAAACGTGTCCGCTCCATCACTTTTGCGTAGCAGATAGATTTTGATAAAAATTAGCACAATTGTATACTAACACGAAACGATTTGTTGCGTATTGCATTTAGGTATGTAGGTCAAAGTCAAGGTTGAAAAGTTATTTGAAAATGTTGTGGCACGAGTTTATGTATTTGGCTTTCAAAAGAAAGTTCAAGAAAATAACAAAGGAAACACATAAAACTACAACGGTGTGTATGACTTTTACTATATAAAGCAAGTGTTTGTTATTACGTATCCTAGATTTTTATTCATTTATTTATTTATTCATTTATTTATTTCTTTATTCAATTTTTTCTGACACTGACAATTATTATCCAAAAAACTTTACATTTCGTTTACGGCGTAAATATCCGTAAATAAAGTCTTTTT
The DNA here is from genome assembly GCA_029721355.1 of Tegillarca granosa. Lineage (NCBI taxonomy): Eukaryota > Metazoa > Mollusca > Bivalvia > Arcoida > Arcidae > Tegillarca > Tegillarca granosa. The sequence goes on along the minus strand of CM056596.1, from coordinate 55,078,249 downwards.
TTTCTTTAACCAATTGTTTACTGTATATTTTTCTTTTATATCGCGTCCTATTACAACAAAAAGTGCAAAGATAAAGTCGACAGTGAAGCAACAACTGAAATTTTGTTTAAAAACTGAACACACACACACACACACACACACACACACACACACACACACACACACACACATATATATATATATATATATATATATATATATATATATATATATATATATATATATATATATATATATGTATATATATATATATATATTATTCTCTTTCACTTTCAATAATTATGACAGACAAATTTATTTTGCATATTATTACAAGTGGACCTAAAACGTGTTTATTTTGTCCACTCCTGTTTTCTCAGCCATTTATATGTTAATATATTGTTGTTGGTTGCATTGGCCATTGTAAAATAACTTGTTAATTATCATTATTATTCGAATGAGGTCTAAAAACTAGAGTTTTAAAAAAAAATACGGGTTTAACACTTTTTACAAGGTAATAAATGTTAAATGCTTCAATTTAATATTTAAGTAATAAAAGAGTACTTCGAACGACACATTTAAGACGTAAAAAAATAATTTGACACGCTGCAATTGCGTAGGCGTGTATAATTTTATATCCTCACTGTTCATTTTTTCTCTTGGTCTTGAATTTTATGAACTTTGATAATGCTAACATAATGACCCAGTCACAACGGAATCAAAAAGCCAAATATCATCAGAAAAGAAAGTAGATTCAAATCCAAGGGACAAACTTATTTAAAATAAATTAAAATAGTAAAAATCAACTTTTAAACCAGAATTAGATTTTCATGTTTAAATGGTCTAAAACTGAGTGTTCATGGGCATACTTTTTTAACTATCCAAGCGTAATTTGAATTAAATGCAACTGAAATACTGCGGGTTTAGACTAACCCAGACGTCTCCGGACTAACAATTATCTCAGTAAAAATACGAATCACAAAAATCATTAAAGAAATGACTGAAATTTTTTCTGGGGGGGGGGGGGGGTTTTAGGATGTAAGAAAAGAAAAAGCAATTAACTTACCATAATGTAAAACTTAAAAAGGAATATCGAATTACAGATGTTAAAAATGAAATAAAAACGTTTTGTAATCAGCGATCACCTAAGTGAAACCAGTTTTAATGGTAGCACCAGCAGTAACAGATGTATATAACAAAATAAAAACTAACGACAGCATGGTTTTTCATATTGCGATATATTTCGAATACACAGTATTCCTTATCAAGCATGCATTTTAACTAACTGAAAAACTACATGACAAGATATATACAGTGCTCCCTCGTTATTCCGCCGCCTTTTGCACACAATGAAATTTGGCGGTATACCGAGTTTGGCGATAAAGTGGGGTGACCAGAAAACGGAAGTTGCCCAGCAAGTTGGTTCCGCTATTAATAAATATAAAGAAGTAAATGCTAACCTTATATACGTAGTTAATTCCCAAATAAAATCATACTGTTACTGTCAAAATCTGTTATTTAAAACTGCTTTATACCAAAAAGTAACTTTTTTTACACATAATTCCAACATTAATTACTTTCTATCCAAGGAAATACGCACTAGAAATACTTAAAGTCTACTACTGTTTCTTGAAAAACTGGTCAAGGGTTACCTGCTTCGCACGTTTTACTTTAATTCTATTGATTTGATCCTTGTAATAAAATAATTTGGATATGTCCGATTCTGTAGTGCTGTCCTCCATCTCAAAAAATTTAATAACAGTTGTCAAACATTTTGTAACGTCAGTAAACGATGGCTGCGTTTCCTCGATATCATCATCGTCGTCATCAGTATCGTCATTAGATTCCGACATGTCCTGGACGGACTCTAAGATACTTTCATCCGATACATCCTCATTGGTTTGAATTTCATTGTCGATGTTAACGAATTCCCTGATAGTAAGTCGTATATTTAATCAACACTTACCTGTGTGAGTATTAATCCAGTCATAAAACACCAGGATATAAATTTATTAGTAAACAAAGTACACCGGTCAGTAATTAACTCTTAATCTTTTTGCACAATCATTACCTGAAGAATATCGATCACTGTCAGCGATTATCAACTTATGCGTTGATGCATGACGAAGTGAACATGAAAGTATAACATGTTGTCTTGGGAAATGGAAGAATCTCGCCTTGACACAAGAAAAAAACATGGCGGTACTATCGAATGAAATTTAACGAATTTATGGACTTTTGTACCTGAAAACATGTGGCGGATGGCGATAGCTGAATTTGGCATTTTAACGGGGGAATTATATAGCAGGAAAACGGGACAAACGTAAATCTTGGCGATAAGCGAGGTTGGCGATAAATCGGGGGGGCGATAGGGCGAGGGAGCACTGTATATACATTCGATTGTTAAACAGATCATACAATATCATTACATAGTACAATTATAGATAAATTTCAATTATAAAAACCCAATTAAGTTAACAGCCTAAGGGTTATTGGAACACATTCAGTAAAAAAATGTCCCATCTCCTGTTAATTTTGTTTAAAGTGGGCTTTTCAAGTTTAATATATAAAACCTCCAAGATCACCAAATCAAATGCTGTGTTACCTTTATCAAGGGTTTTGAATTCAATTGTATTACTGGATTCTTTCCATGTTTTACAAGATTCCATGTGGTTAAATATGGCACTTCCTGTTTTAAAATGTTCATTTATTCGTCTCTGAAGGTATCTTTTTGTCTTACCTATATAGGTAGTACTTGGATCGTCCAAGCATTGAAATTTATATATTACAGATGCCTTCAGATGACTTTTACTTCTGTCTTTAAGTGAGAAGCAATTTCTTACTTTAAAAGAGGGGAATACTTTATTTACATGGATGTTTTTTTAATTTAAAAATGTTTTTGAGTTTTTTCTTAAGAATCAGTGAGGCATTACCAATATACGGCAATAAAAACGTGTATTTTATATCATCTTTGGTTTTAGTCCTAAAAATATTAAAATTTCCAGAGAATTTGTCCGAAATGAATTTTTTATAATTTTGAATACAAACTCTTCAGGGTTACTTTTTGAAAATAGTAATTATTTTAATTTTTTCCATTTCATTGTTTAAGGATATCCATGAAGAGCATACTAGATATGCCCTATGTAGAAAACCTAAGATTGGCCTCTTTTCCCTTGTGTTGGACATATTGCATAAACATTTAAAGTAGAACTGTAAGTGTTCCCTTTCTGAATATTTCTGTTGAAAATCCATTTTCAAAGTATTATCCATTTTCAAAATATCATCAGCATATCTCCTATAAATAGCAGAGGGAAACTGTTTATTCATCCAATTTTGTTCTAAATGTCCGAGAAATAAATTTGCTAATGTCGGTCCTAAAGGGCTACCCATCATTACTCCATCTGTCTGTCGATAATAGATATGATTAAATGTGAAGATTCCTCCGGTTGCGAATTTCAACAGTTTTTTTTTTAATATGTCTCTGTTGAAATTTGGAATATTGATAGAATCTGGTGAATTCACGTAATGAGTTGCTTAATTGATCGATTTTTCTACAGGTTTATTTGTAAATAAGGAAACAACATCAAAACTAACAATAAAGTGTTCTTTTAATCTTATTTTTTTCTTTAAACACGTCCAAAAGTTCTTTAGTTGAATTTAACATATATTGATTTGGTATATTTGGTTTTATCAGTTTATCCAAAAAACTAGCAAGATTATATTCAGCCGTATTGAGCATACTGACCACTGGACGAAGAGGACATTGTTGTTTATGTACTTTTGCCATACCATAGAGCTTACCAGACTGGCTGCCTGACGGTGTGATATCTATATATGTGTCATTATTAAGATATGGTGTCACATATTTTCTAATATAATACAACAATTTGTTTTCGGCCTTGACTACTGGGTTGTCATTATTTATTTTTGTTTTGTTTTTATTTTGTTATTATCTATAAAAGCCTCTACAATACCAAATATAGGTAATACATTTTTGAATCAATTTCTGGATAATAATAATAATAATAATAATAATAATAATAATAATAATAATAAATCTTATTATAAATAGCTTTATTTTGATAGATGATTCCTTGAAGTCCCACAAGACGAATTTAAAGTGATAAACTTTGACGTCATTTTCCCAGATTATGACATAATTTTAGTAAGGGTTGTTTTGTAATGAAGGGGCAAATAAACATAAAATTTACTGTTTAAGTTTAAACACTTTTTAAAACGCATTCTTATTGGTTTTTTTTTTCTAATATGTGTTTTACGTTTTTATTTCAATTTTTCTAATGGAACAAGAACCCCCCCCCCCCCCAAAAAAAAAAAAGAAAGAAAAAGAAAAAAAAGAAAGAAAAAGAAAACTCTGTCTAGAGTCACCCCTTTTAGTTTTCTAAATGATCTTGCTTTGTTTTTCGGGTATTCAAATTGTTTTTGTAATATGATAAATATTCTATTATGTTTCACTATATACTTGATTTGTAAAAGGTAAAAAAAATCAAATCAAATAAATGGATTGAAATACAAGTATCAAAGTGGAAATATAGTTTTGTTATTATACGCTTTCTTTATTTATCTTATTTTGATTGTTTCTAATTCTGCATCAGTAAGAAACAAATGTTGTTTTTTTATGATTTCAGTTCGAAATTTTTTTATTGATTTATTTCACGAATACTATCAGTGAATTAAAAAGTTTTGAAAACAGTTTAGTTAATGGAAAGTTTAAGGGAACTTTCCGTAGAAGTATTCTTCATACATTTACGCATTCTCGTCCATGCTCTGTGAATAATGTTCTTCCATATGTACAATATGTCTTAACGATATCATTTATGCAATACTTTAGGTCAAATCACGCCTATTAGTTTTCAATACGCTAATTGGCTTGGAAATTACCCATCTATAATAGTGTCGAAATTCAAAACTGAGACTCGAACCTAGTAAACTAGTGCGCGAGAAAGACCGTGTTCCAGTTATGTGGTTTTTAAGTAATTTGGATGACCCTGCCTTTTAAACAATTTATAAACATGCAGTGCACGTGCCGATCTATCACAACGGTTTAAGGTCATGGGGTTTATGTTTTATTTTGAATTTCATATTTTCGGGAACAGCTACTTATATTTTTTTCAAAGAAAAATAACAATAATTAAAGAAAAGTGTTAAGATACATTTCGATTAGTATCTTTAAGTAATCAAATTCTAGTATTGCATATTTACACACCCCATAATGAAAAATAACTCTTCTATCCATACACAATCATTTTTGAAAATAAAACTTTATTCTAATAAAAATAAATATAAAACACAAACATACCAGTCCATGTCCAATTAGTGAATGATATGTTGTCAACCACATAAAAAATAGAAGGAAAATGATTAAAGACATTTCATTGAACATTATTAATATAAATTGAAAAATAGGATTTCAATATTATTTGGAAAAGTATCCGAAATGATTCACCATCCCTGCAAAAGTTAATATCGTGCAGATTCAATTTGGATTACGGTATAAATTTCACACTTAATCCTGCTATAGAGTGCTCGATTTTTTATTTTAGAGGACAGTGTTTAGCTTTTAACTTCTTTTTCCGAGTTGAAACTAGTTTATTAAAAAACGCTGAATTTTATGAGCCGTTAAGAGTTTGTTTTATGATAATGGTAATCATTTATACATACCACGTTACGATAAACACAGGATAGTGGTAAATCATGTCCTTGGAATACATGTAAATAGAACATTATTCTAAATGGCTGTTGTTTAGCCTCTTTGTACTTACAACATTCATTCCACGTGCTTGGTAAAACTGTACTTAGCTCAAACAAGACATCAACATTTAGTAGAAAAATATATAAGTTGTTACTTTAAGGTTCATTTGTCATCAAGTACAATATGCTTCATCAAAATACCAATACTCCTTAACTCCATTTCACTTGATAATTATTGTCATATAAAAATATTGAATGTCTTAAATGAAATATTTATAAAATTTACAATATGTTATAATATTACTAATATATCAATACCATAATAAGTTTAATATTTTTGATGCGACGATAAGCAACATTACAACCAACCTTTCAAAATTACTTATGTTTTAACGATTGTCCTAAAAACGCAATATCGTGTAATTGCTTTCAGTTTATCAGGGATATGAGTTCAGAAAACGAGCAAGCCAAAAGGCCAGAGCTAATGCCAAATATACATAAATATAAAAAGGCCAGAGCTAATGTCACATATGCATACATAATAAAAAGCAAGTGCTAATGGCCCATATACATACATGCACAAGTAGTGTTAACATTTATATAAATGAATTTTCACGCGGGTGTCGTACACATGTCATCCGCATGCGACCTGATTAAGATAAAAGAACTAAGGCGTGATTTTCTATGATTGAAAATTCATTTTATTTATGGAAGCTAAATTAAAAATAATTTTCAGATACTAGTTATAAATAATAAGTCAAATTTATATTGCTTCCTTTACCGGAGTACTTGTTTCCAATTCTGATAAATATTGCATAAAAAATTTGTCTTTGGCAGCTTCAAATATCAATTGATTACCCCCAACACCCTTTTCTGTGACGAACAAAATTTGTTTTACGTTTTAGAAACAACAAGAATCGAAAAACTTTAAAATTATGTAAAACTCATCTTTACTTAAAATTTCCGTCCCTTAAACAATAAACGTGAAAAAAGCATGATAGAAGAGCAATCAGTAGTGGTCAGTAGCCTCGGACTTAAAAGCATCTAGAAACAAACAACTGCGAAACTAACAGTAACAAGTACAGCAAGTTAAGAACGTATGCATTGAATGGAATTTTAATTCGTTCTAGGATTTAGTAAGAAATACAGTTACTGAGTTTAGGAGTAAAACCTAACTGAACTTAAACGTATATAAGAATTATAACAGACCTTCATAAACACCTTTCCATAGAAATATAAACAATCTTGTTTTTATATAAATCCTTTTTAACTTTTTGTTGTCAGTAAAAATCAGTGTAAGTATTGCATAATTTTAAAGTGTGTGTGTGTGTGTGTGTGGGTGTGTGTGTGTATGTTGGGGGGGGGGTTTATAAAGAGTGTTCTTGGCTTTTTACTTTGTCGCCGCTTATTTTAACACAACAACAATTACTGTACAGTAAAACCTGTATATAAAGATAGCCCAGCATCATAAATATGGACTTTACAGACATAAGAAGATGGTATCTCGGTTGAATATGAAGCACAGTTGTCCTTAATTAAAGATCTTATTGGAAAGGTGATCTTAATAAGAGATGTTTTTACTGTATTTAACGCTCAAATAGAGTTTTTGTTGTTTATATCGAGCAATTGGCATCTATTTCAAAGTTCCATGTTTACCGTTAGGGTAATAGTTAAAATTGGACAGATATCTTTTTTTATTTCATTCTCACGAGATGTTTTGTTTTTATAGATATGAGCAAGATCCTTATAATCATGCTTTAAGTTATAAAATTGTAAAAATTAGGTTATTCCGCATTTATTTAATATAATTGCGCAGTTATTGTAAATGCGATAATACGCGAACAAACGTTTCGAATGACGGCGATAATCTAAAACAATTATCCGTTAATAATGATATAACTCCTGAAAGTTTAACTTTAAAAACCTTGAGATAATCACAGACATATTTAATAATACTATTATAAATATTTCCATGAGTAAATCAGGTTGATTATTATGTCCGTATCGTTAGATCATTATCAGTTACAGATACAACTCTGATATGATACAATAAATGATACAGATAACGTTACACTACATCTTGTTGTATCATTAAGAACGTCATATTCGAGCACCTTATCTGATTAGTATAACAGTGTCAACATAAATGTACTTATAGTGATGTTAGGGGAAAATACCATACACTGCATCTCGTAAAAACTAAAACAAAATCAAATCACAGTTTACCTGCTGGGATTTTGCTATTTAAAAAACACCAAGTGGAATGATTCATTGTACTTGCTTTGCATCTATATTATTTAAACATTTTTGTTTCTCACACACACACACACACACACACACACACACACACACACACACACATCTATATTATTTAAACATTTTTGTTTCACACACACACACACACACACACACACACACACACACACACACATCTAGTTATAGGTATTGTATTACATCGAGAACATTAAGCTTTAAGACATTTAAATGTTGTAGTTCGACCATTTTATTCCTTCATGTACGCCTATTTCATGTGTTATGTGCGGCATTGTGATCTAACACAGCATGTATATTAAATGCACATATGTGTGTATGGGCGGGGGCGGGGGGGGGGGGGTATTTTAATTTTTTTTCTTTTTTTCTTTGAACGAGACTTCAAAACCCGATAGTCACAAATATGAGTGTTTTTTTAAAGCCGCATCAGCATTATCGCAGCTATTCGCGGCTATCACAAATATGCAAATATGTACTAGTCAATATAAATTAAATAAAAACTCCGACGTTATACAGACAAAAGGTCCAGCTTATTCTCTTTTTCTTATCTTCGTAATTAATGAATTCTTTTGATATAACCGACAACAAAATTCAATTTTTTTACATAATAAACCTACACAATAAAATGCGTATTTAGGATTTCCCAACAAACAATATCAATCACAAAATGTTTCAGTCATATATCTGTACTAACGACCCGAGAGAAAATTGCTGCATTTTACCAGATAGATTTAGTTTGGTCCGGTTATAATGCACGACGTTTTTTGTCACGTGACATCTGTCTGGAGTTGCGGATTTATTAATTCATATGCATTCACTTTGTTTTTGCTACACGCTTACATGTAATATCTAACCGTAGACCTAATTTATGGACAAGAGTAACAAGTTAAGGTCAGTGCGTATGGGATTTTTTTTTGTTTTATTATCGAAGTTCAAAGGTGATCATGAAATATGAAATTTATAAAAAGAATGGAATATTCAGGTTAAAAAGTTTCCGTTACCACTTTGGAAATTTTTGATGACTTTTAAAGTTCAACAATTCATTTAAAGAAGAGATAGGATTTTTCTGATCGTAAACAATAATACTTGAACTGAATATTATAATCTATAAATATTTCGTAATATAACTGCTATATAAACAAGTGTTATTATAAAAACAAAAATATTTATTTATCGGTCAAAGGTAGTAACGATCTTCCCCAGATGTTCTTCAAAACAAAAATAAAGTGTTTTTAGACGTCTTGATACTGAGACATCCACCCCCTCACCACTTATTATTTTTGACGATCGACTATCTGTTTATTTACATACTGCTCTGGTGTTTATTTATTAACTTTCTGTGGGGATATAACTGACCCTGTGTTAAGTGCTATAATCAGTTTGTTTGTTTGGTCATTTCACCCGGAGTGGCTGGTTACCTTCATTTTGAGGGGTCAAGCAATCGGCGATTTTTAAGTACGCATCAACCAGAAATTAAAATTGTGTTTCACAGCAAAAAAAATAAAGTTAGTCATGAAAACCTTCATTTGCTAAACGATCAATAAGATGCACTATGATTTAAAAAAAAATTAAAATTATTTAAAAAAAAAAATGTTTGTTTGGCTGAAACGTCATTTCGGCGATATGAAGTTCGTTCACGTCGCGGCAGGTCAGTTTATTAATCCTTAAAACGCATTTGGTGTTTTACAATAATTTGACATTAGCGGCCAGTTACTAATTGATTAACTATACAAAAATGATTAGTAATGAGTTGCTAGTAGGGTACTTTTCTCGCTGGTAAAGTTAGAGTTAGGAACGAGTAACTGGCAACAAGTAGCTAACTTCTCTACAAATACTTGGCCACAAGTAGCTAACTCCCCTACAAGTAACTGGCTACAAGGAGCCAATTCCCCTACAAGTAACTGGCTACAAGGAGCCAATTCCCCTACAAGTAATTGGCTACTTGTAGCTAACTTTCTTCTACAAGTAGCTGGCTACAAGTAGCTAACTTCATTCTTTAAGTAGCTAACTTCCCTTCAAGTTACTGGCTACTTGTAGCTAACTTCCTTCTACAAGTAGCTAACTTCCTTCTTCAAGTAGCTAACTTCCCTACAAGTAACTGGCTACTTGTAGCTAACTTTCTTCAACAAGTGGCTAACTTTCTTCTACAAGTAGCTGGCTACAAGTAGTTGGCTACTTGTAGCTAACTTTCTTCTTCAAGTAGCAAACTTCCTTACAAGTAACTGGCTACTTGTAGCTAACTTTCTTCTTCAAGTAGCTAACTTTCTTCTACAAGTAGCTGGATATATGTAGATAACTTCCTTCTACAAGTAGCTAACTTTTTTCTACAAGTAGCCAACCACTAGACGTCAGTTACTTGTACCTTACTTTACCTTTCTATAGGCATGACTATCTGACTCGTAACCTGTTCATATTGAAAAGTACCAGTTGATCAAAAGTGTAAGTAAACGACGTCACAAAAAAGAAAACTTTTGATGACAATGATCTTTCAGTCATGACTTCTAACCGTTTCATGTTCAAGCTATCTTACAAGGGAAACGTCCTTCCGGTCACAGTGGACAAATGCTTTAAAGACCATTTAGACGTATATGTGGTCAGTAGCCTCAGATATCAGTCATTTATGGTTTACAACCGGGTATTAAATATGTGAGTGTTAAAGGGTTAGCGATAACTATAAATAAACATTAAAACACTTTGACAGACGCATTTCTCTGAACTTAAACTTATCAAAGTTTATTTCTCATAATTGAAAATCAATACAGAGAATATATTAATAATATGATAATTATATAAATACAAATTATGACATAGACATAACACAGACAAATAAATAACTAATAAATAACTAACAAATAACTGATAACTAACCTGGAAGACTGACTTTCTCAACTATAAATTTTATAAATTTGTGCAAGTTATTCAATACTATTGAATTCAAGAAGTTTAACAGCTGTTAATAGTTAAAAGTATTTGGATTTTTGTAAGATAGTGAAGGGAGAATTGATGATCTAACCTTAGTAAAAGCATTACAAACCATTATATAATGATACTCATCACCTAAGTCAGAACTACAAAAAGTACAATTTCTATTTACTTGTGAAGTTTTATTCCACCTGCCGGTTTCGACAGGTAATTTATAATTACTTGTTCTGAACTTCAATAAAAAATGTCTTTTAAATGGAAGAGAAGACAGAAGATAGGTTTGACAAAATTAAAATCAACGATTAATCTATAATTTAAACATTTTGTTGAGTTATTACAACTTGACCGCCAGTTTTGTGAGAATCAAATTAAAAAACAGTCTTTAATACTTGTTTTGAGAGAAAATAAAGTGTTTTATTCTCTCACACGCTGTTAGGTTATCTAATATCTGAATATATTTTAGAGAGAAAATAAAACAAACATACCAGTCCTTGTCCATATCACAATCACAAAAACAAAGTAAAAACTTTGCAAACTGGCAAAATATGTTATACACGTGAACTTCCATCAAGGAAGTGAGGCCAGGTGCTCCGGAAGGGTAAGTACCTCCTGTGTAGCTAGCTACACCCGTCACGTGACAATGAAATACAAGTCGAATACATCCAGTATAAGTTGGGATACAGTGACTACATACTTATCAACAATATTGTGATGACGGCCATAAAACTTTTTAAGGGCCCTGATTAGCCTAGGTTTGCAATATCCTTGTGTCAACAATTTAATTGCAAGTAATTTGCTTCGTTGCAGAGAGTCCCCATAGTGGGAACAAGCTCTACCGTACCGTATTAACTGTGAAACATATACACCATACGCAGGAGAAGCAGGGATATTACTGCAAAGAAACGGAAAGTTGACAATAGAAAAATTGAAGTCATCACGTTTGTCGTATATAGCTACAGATGTAACCTTTCATGGGTGTCATAATTGAGGTATAAGTCCAAATATGAAGCAGAACATGGAGAATCTGTCGTGTCTATTATTTCAAGCTCACTTGGATAGATGACATTCACATATTCTCCAAATTTGTGATTATTTAGAGAAAGAACGTCATCTGTAATTCTGTATGTGTAGTTGAATGATTTAGCGAAAGTCTTTTTTCCAGATTTGACATTTTTAAAAAGCGAATAAAAATATTCGATGTATTTTAGTGTAGTAGAAAAATATAATAGTTTGGGTTGAGGCATCCTGCAATGCCCCGCTATACGTCAACGAAAGACCTTACACTTCTAGTATTCAAAAGATAAAAGGAAAAGAAAACTTGTATATGTATCGTGTCAGGTTAGATTAATTTTTTTTTTTTTTTTTTTTGCTTGATGCTTGAGAATACCGATGGTTGATGTGAAAATTTAATATTTCTATAAAGTTGGAAATTAATCGTTTTAAAGCGTAAAACCATTGATACCATAATCCAAATAATTTTGTTTTCCTGAACCAAAAACCCTGCTTAATAATGCTTTTATAAACTAAATCGTTAACTGATCTACAGTAACAAAATACTATACATTTCTTTATTTAAATTTTATCTTAAAACCATTTGACGGTGAATCAAAATAAAAAGAGACATCTATCATAATAACTTTATTTCTTCCATTTTTATTGTTTTGAGAGCTAAATACCCACGTTATTTTCTGTTTGTTAAGTACGTTCCATAACCTTCATTCACACTGATACCGGAAATCAAGCCGAGTCATTTTTTCAGTGAACGTAACTTTGTCATACCCGAAACCTAACAAAGTCGGGATATCCAATAGTCTCAATTAAATTAATTAATTAGTTCAAATATCACACTTAATGTCAACAAATGTTTAATTATAAACTAATATAATTGATTGGAACTATTCATTACGTACGAATTTTGAATGTTGAGAAGTATGTTGTGTCCTTTAAAAACAAAATGCATAAAACTTTTTTATTTTTGAGTTTAAAATATGAAACTTTCCGTAACATTTAGATTTAGGTGGAAAGTCTTCGCAAGTGTTCGAATAATATAAAATTTTATTTGTTTCTGCGAATCATAAATACATCTAAACCTAATACCAATCATTGATAGCTCATGTTTACTTTTCTTTGGTTGACACGGACATGCAAACAAGTAAGACTGTTTCAAGACAGTACAAGTTATCTTTCTTTCTATAACTTGGTCATAGTTTCACGCACATTCAGCTCTGGGTTCAGCTTCAAAATCGTCCCTTGACTATAATTCTCCCTACTTAAATAAAGCAAATTTAAAATCAAAATAATTTCGTTAATTTTTATAATATTTAGAAATTAATGGCGTTATTTAGCAGATGAGTCCAGCCTGATCGCATCAGTATTTATTTTCGTCAAAAATTGCTTGCTTGTAGTTGAAAAGGATAATGCAAAATTTTGACAGGTTTCAGTGAAGGAAAATCTTAGTTAATGATTGATTGTGAAACTGGGGACTGGATATCAAAACAGATACTTCAGCTTATCGTGAATAGACAATTTTTATAAATCTCGAGGAGTTATATATTAAACAAACATACCAGTCCTTGTCCATATCACAATCCCAAAAACAAAGTAAAAACTTTGCAAAGTAGCAAAAATATGTAACAATATTGTGATGACGGCCATAAAACTTTTTAAGGGCCCTGATTAGCCTAGGTTTGCAATATCCTTGTGTCAACAATTTAATTGCAAGTAATTTGCAGAGAGTCCCCATAGTGGGAACAAGCTCTACCGTACCGTATTAACTGTGAAACATATACACCATACGCAGGAGAAGCAGGGATATTACTGCAAAGAAACGGAAAGTTGACAATAGAAAAATTGAAGTCATCACGTTTGTCGTATATAGCTACAGATGTAACCTTTCATGGGTGTCATAATTGAGGTATAAGTCCAAATATGACGCAAAACATGGAAAATCTGTCGTGTCTTTTATTTCAAGCTCCCTTGGATAGATGACATTCACATATTCTACAAATTTGTGATTATTTAGAGATAGAACGTCAACTATCTATCTGTATGTGTAGTTGAATGATTTAGCGACAGTCTTTTCTCCAGAATCTGAACCTACTTCGTTTAATGCGCGAGTGTGCTAGTCTTTCTGATCTCCGTTGTACTAGTGTACACTTATGTCGACTATTAGAGTGCTTGAACACTCGCCTGAATGTCGCGAATTAACACTGCAGTCCACTCAGTCAATTATACTAATAATCAACCAACTAGTAAAGGCTAAAAACAAATTCTTTCTCACTTGCGGGGTTAAAAACACAACTCTTATGTCTTCGCCCTTCTCTCATCGGGTCCCCACTGTTGTACAGAGACAATAAACATTGTTTTAATTAGAAAATATGATTAAATTGAAATAAATTTAAATTGACAACAGTTACATGGTGCAAACTTGATTCCTTAAAATTAATAGACGAAAAAGACAAAACAAACCAAAGTGAACGATTTAAGTCCAGTAACCAGTTAAATTGAATTTTACATTTCTGTAAAAATACAAACTTGTACCCTTCTAACACGAGTGTACGGACTCATTGAAGCGCCTCGGTTTGAATCGCACACAGACCGACCCTAGTGAAAAAAAAGTTAACTTAATAGCAGTCTATATAATATAGAGGTAAAAATTCTTGACCGAGGCGTAAAACCGATCATCCCACCACCCCATCTAAACATTACTTATTATGAACTAATCATGTAAACCACTACAGTTTCTCAGTTGGTAGAGTGCTCGCTTCGTATGTGAGAGACCGGGGTGCGAGTCCAGTCAGATCTAACCAAGACTTGAAAATAGGTAGTGACTGTTCTTTCTCTAAGCACTCGGTGTAAAGGATGAAATGGTTTCCTTATGGAGGCTTTATATAGTCTTGTTAAGTATGATAAAAAAAACAATATTTTTGATTATCAATAACATACAGAAATAACTATCTGTTACATAAAATCAGAAATTCAGCAACAAACTGGTAATACCCCATCAGTAAAGACCAAAAACACATGGTAGTTACCAGACATCATTTTATTATGTTGTACAGGTATTTACTAAATGTTGAGTATTATACTCTGCGCTATTATTATGTGTTTCTTATTTCGATTATTTTGGGATCTATTATAACATGTTTATTGTCATTTGATTTGTGATAATGGTCTATCCAATTACCTGCTATTCAGTTATAAAAATATCCACACATGTCCGTTTAACAACAGTTAATATACAATAACAGAGCTTTGTTTCTATATTTTGACGTCCTTTTTAAGATATGTTCCAAGACTCAAATTGCCATTCTGGAATAGCAATTGTGGCACATTGAAAAATAGAAATGTTACCAATTTTTAAAAAGTTCTTGTTTTCGTGATATAAATTTTCAAAACGATAAAGTATCGACTAAAACAGATATAAAAAGATACATGTATATATTTTTTTTTAAAATCTGAAGTTTTTTTATTTGAGCTTACTCATAACTACTAGTGTACAATCAATTTTTGGCATCTTGTTCATTTTTTACAACGAGAGAGAATTAATAACTTATTTTACAGTATCGCTGTGAGGTGAATAGATACAGACACACATGGTAAAAAAAATTGCACTTGTTTCATGATGACTAGTCAGGATGGTGATGGTAGTGTTCTTGCTTGAAAAGAGACTCCATATACAGCACGAATGAAGCGACAAAATGTTTTACTGCCAGTAAATATGTAAGCGTGTAGTTTACATGCAATTTAAATTAAAATTATAAAATAAGAATTTGAAACGTGAATTTACTATCTTAACACTTTATTTCATTGTTGGTCGTGCGACCTGGTCAGTTCCAAGGCCACATCCAAACTGCCAATACTAAAATGTTAAAAGCGCTATGACATCAGAATGTAGATAATGCGTAATTAAACAAAAGTAGCTTAATTGCAGCTAATGTCCGTTTGGCTAATCATTGTCAACACTTTTGAGTCTGTGACACATCTGGCTTGTTTACACATTTCCTGGGATAATCCATGGATAAAGATTAAGGTGTGATTAGTCCATTTACGTCTTGTTTATTTAGTGACTTTTTAAGGCTGAATGAAATAATTCCGAAAGAAAGAAAAGATAGAAAGATAGAAAGATAGATTACAAGTACTGAACATAAAAATTACATAATTGATATTATTGTAGATGAAAGTCTGACTTGAATTGTTCTCCGTTTATCAAAAATTAAAATCTTAAAATAATAAATATAATATATTATAGAATTTGTCCTAAACATGGTACTTTGTTATCACTTTTAAAAAATAGCAATTTTTACGCTGTTACAAATATATTTAATCAATGGATGGAAGATAACATCGACGCTACGTTACTGAATATAATTAAAACAAAGAATGCATAGTTTTATTTTTTATTCTAAACAATTAAAACCGTTCACTCTGTCTGTTTATGTTGGGCGGATGGTACAACAGGCCAATCTGCCACCGGCGTTCCCGGTTTTTAAGCTTCCCTCATTTCCACCTCGTCCAAGATCGTCTTCTTTAGCATGAATCTGTATTATAAAACGAAGCACGAATTTATATTTAAAGTTTGATAATTTTGCTTTTTTTAAGTTAAATGTTCTATTGTTTTAATGACCTATTTTAGGTTATGCGTGATTTTATTCCGACTCAAAGAGATCAATTATGTAGATTACCATTGCTAAAAATAGATTTGTGGGTTTCCGGTTTGCAACTTCAGATAAGGATGATCAATAACAGTGATCGTAAATAAAGACTTCTTGAGATCTGTAGTTTTGTAATTAACAACTTAGTTACTTTTAGCAGCTTTTACTACAGTTTATTAAACTATTTTAGATAAACGACTATTTGAGAGAATTTATGACAATTTCAAAAATGTATTGGGTCATTAGGAGAGTGACTAATGTCTGGTCATTAGGAGAGTGACTAATGTCTGGTCATTAGGAGAGTGACTAATGTCTGGAATATAACACCTAGTTTCTCAATTTCCTTTAACCACACTCATGCAATAATGTCTGTAATTATTTTTAATATTATCATTAAATGAACATAGATCAGAATTCTAAAAATGAAAAAAATTACATAAATAACTACTTGCATAAGGAAATGTAATAATTTTAAAATGTATAAAGGCAGTAAATCATTTACATGTATCTGAAAGAAAAATAAAAAATCAGGGCGTGTTTAAAACGGCGTCATGAATATTAATGACCGCCATAAATATTGATAAATAATTCAGTTTTCTTGGAATGAAATGATAAACACGCAATATTTTATACTTAAGAAAACTTTTATATGCAGTTTGGAATTTTTTAAAAAATACTTTTAAATAAAAAAGTCGTTATTTTGTCCGTATACATTGGAAATAAAGAGTTATTTTTTCAACGTTCCCTTAAATTCATTAAAATTTAGCACTTTTAATTAATGTATTATTAAATTATAAATTTAAGAACCATTGCATTATAAAATGTGTAGCAAAAGTGATTGAACCACATCACATGATATATGATACCACATCACATGATACACTTTTTCATTATATCAGGTGTCCACTCGGGAGGATATTCAATATGTGTTTATTTTGCGATTCGTTTCTCATTTCATGTGTTTCGTTTTGTCTTGTTCTCACTTTTCTTAAGTTATGCTAAGTACAAATCATTAAACTTTAAAATCCTTTCAAAAAACTAAAATTGGCAAATGTCTTAGTATTTATATATAGATATACGGTAGCTCAGTAGGTAGAGATCTCGCTTTGTATGTGGGAGGTCGGGATTTGAAACCCGAACGGGTCTGATCAAGATTTGAAAATCGACTGTTCTTTTGCCATTAAATAAATAGTATTGATATTGTGATTAGACTTACTACTACTGCTCTTCCTATAATATTTCTCGGACCACCATCAAATATTCTTGCTACACGATCGTGAAAGTTTTTTTTCACACAGCCTAATCTGTTCTCCATTATATTACCAAAATCTCCAACATGGCGCTTACTGCAAATATATATTTGAGAGATTTACAAATTCCCAATCGTTAACTTTATGTTTCTTTTTAAAATTTTCTTTTCGTGAATTTATTAGTTTTATTATTATTATTATTATTTTCCGAACTTTGTTCACCATTTTGTCTTAAATCTGCATCAAGTTTACACATAAATGAAAAAATAATTAATTTCCTAAAAATAGTTTTATCAATATATAAATTGATTTTACGGTCTGTGCGATTCATTTTCTTCGATCCACTTTTATTGGCCCATAATAAATGAAAATCCTAAAATGTTGCGGCAACCGTGGATAATATGTTTATTATCAGTTGGAGCATGCGCGGAAGTCCTACATGTAAGTAAACAATGGATAAAAACGCAAATTTGAGTACATAGAAAAAGCAGTAGACAATATTTAATAAGGACATAAAGATATGGTCATACTTCAGTCTGCATTACCAAAAAAGTCATTTACAAGTGTACTTTTATGTTTAAAAAAAATGGTTTGATCGATCTTTGCCGTGGCAGAAATGTATTTTACATTGATGTTCTTTATTATGTATCGCTAATTATGATTGATGGATACGTATATTTTATAACAGTGATGGATACGTATATATTATAACAGTGATGGATACGTATATATTATAACAGTGATGGATACGTATATTTTATAACAGTGATGGATACGTATCTATTATAACAGTTATTGTTAAGTATAATGTTTTAACACTTTACTATATCAAGTATTATAGTATAAATATTTCGTATGGATTTTTATATTGACATATTTGTTGATTAGATTTCCATCTTATCGGGACAGAATATTAAAAAAACATATCAAAATGATCGAAACTTAAATAAATGTAAATAACCAACAATACACATGTATCTTATATTTCATATTGAGGCTTTCTTTGAAATTCTATGTTGAGTGAAAATAAACCTTGATATCTGTATACAATTTGACAGGTTTGAGTGTACCTACAAAATAGAATCGGTCGGTGCACCATGGTTTGTGTTAAATGGATTGTAATGGCCTTTTGCAGATGAACAATCGGCAGCGTTTCCAGATGTTACCAAATTCCCGTTCCGATGGACGTGTATTCCGTGAAAAATATCATAATCCCGGTTGTTAAATCCGCACACCCTTACATCAAGTCTAAGTGGAGATAACATGCAATATTCATCCTAAAAAAGCAAATGTCAATTATAAAAAATAATATTGAATCGCTGTATTTAAAAAAAACATAAGTTTATAGTCAGCCGCACAAATTAAGTTCCAGATACTTATAGGCTAAAGTAAATAAAATATAATTATGTCTAGATTTAATTACATCTATACAATTCTGAATGATATTTTAAAAAGATGTCAAAACATTCATATCGACGGAGATTGCTCTTTGATTGTTATTTGATTTTTTTTAACTATTATAGAACGATTCAGTGTTTAACATTTTTATTTTTTACCAAACATATCTTAAGTTGTATTGCCTGAATGCAAATTCTATCCTGATTTACTATTAAAACCACGAATAACAATAAAAATGTGTGTGGTTGTCACAATATTTAAGTGTAAAACATTTAATCACATTTAAAAGAAACTACTTAATCAGTCAAGAATTAAAACTGGTTCAGCTGTCAACTATAATATTGTTCTAAACATGTTTACTAAATGTTTACAAGTAAAATAAATATAATAATATTTCACCTGATGCTGTTCAAATGTTATTATGCCATTGAGGGTTTGGCTTGCACCTGTATTCGGGATCAGGACACATTCTGCATTTACTGAAAATAAAGATAATATAGAAATTGATTTAACTCTCTTTTGTTTAATCACGGTATATTACAACATTAAAAATGCGTTGACAGTTATTAGAACCAACTTACCTTTAATGCTGGATAACATTTCGATATCATGCCTGGTATTTGACATACATTGGAACTCTCATCTAGATCTTTGATTTTTTTACCCAAATATTTTACTATGTATGTATTTTACCTTAGAACAATCGTTACCATTGGTTACGCAATAGAACTAAAGGTAACGTGACGTTGTTTTGTAATCACGCCGCTTGTTTTCGTTCCGGAAACGAAAGACAGTTACCCATTCATTATAAAGAGAATCTTTTACGAGTTTGAGATCGAGATGGGGAAATTCCGATTGGGTGGTCTGGAAAAATCTGACCACGACGTCGCAATTTCCCCATCTCGACCTCAGTCAAGTAACTGATTATTTTTCTCGCATATAATTTACGAAAAATAACCGAAATTCCTACTGGTAAGATGCAAGAATTTGCTAGCGAATGAATACAAGACATGCAACAATAACAAATAACGTTTCACTCACAGCAGAATGTGAACCTACGCGGCAAAACAAAACAACGACCTTTCTCTTTATCTCTTTAATCTATATACATATATATATCTTTTAGTAAAACTAATATTATTCATAAAAAAATCTATTTGTCGTTTTCAAATAATTTTTTTCCACTAAATTATGACCCTTGCCAATTGAAAAAAGTAGTCCCCGTTCAACTGAGATAGGCTACACGTGCGCACGTGGGGTTCGATATAGAAAAAATATCGTACCACCAATTTAGTGAGATAAATCTATCGCACATGAGAGAAATATATAGTATTCTTACGCGTTTTGATTTGCCAATGTCAATATAAACAATATCAACAAGTACGGTAGCTCAGACGGTAGAGTGCTCGATTCGTATATATTTAAGTTTAGGGTTCGAACTCTGGCATGGAGCTGTCATTGTTTTAAAAACAAGAAGACATTTGGTTTTGGTATCGACACTCAGAAATGAAAGTCAAGCGTCTACGAAAGATTCCTTGAAAATTGATGCCTATTGTCATTATAGATGCGACAAGAACACACCCTGTATATAACCTTAGCGCACTACAAAAGTAAAAATTTCAGCCACTTTGCTGGTGACGTCCCGAAATTTTCTTGATGAAAAAACTACATTTAGTCAATTACTATATAAAAAAGTCTAATTAATAAGAATTAATACTACTATAGTCATTGAATGTTTGGTATTCAATTTTTTGTTGTGTTTGTGGACGTCCGTTAAAAACTCTTTATTTTACATATCAACTAAATAATATATCTTACAATCTTTCCTTAAACGGTTAACACAAATCACAAACCTATCTATATCGACAGACCACAAAAGATTAAATGACTTCTTAAATATATGTCAATAATTTCTTGGTTTTAGTGCCATTATCTTCACGTCTATTAATTTTCTTTTACTTTAGAAACAAGTGAAGGATTTTCACGTTGATGTTTTAGTTTTATATTTGTTCAGTCAAAATAGTTAAAACAGCATATTGACTTACCTGTGCTTGGTGTACACCTTTTTCTAAGTATGCCATACCATCGACATTGAACACACACAAAAGAGGGGATGAGGAACACAACAGCCAAAAGTGCCTGCTGAAACATGCTTCAAACAGATAGACAGCATATACACTCTATTGTTTACAGTATTATATAGTTTTGATAGAGACAATGTCTATATATATGTAAGTGCATGCTCCAATAACGTTGTTTTTATAACATAATTGGTTTGTTTAATGAGTGATGTCGTACGTGATTGTATTATTTTACAGTTAACTTACATCGATAAGCTTTTTTGAAAGCCATAATTCGAAAGTACATTTGTACGTAATCATTGCACAAAAATTTGTTCTTTGATATGCCAAAAACCCAGCTATGACAATACTTATCAGAATGTGACATCTATTGTGTATTTATCTTGATCAATTGAAACTGATTAACTTCAAACGTTCATTATCGCACCTTATGCAAAAGTCTTTGTGTAAAAGTGAAAGGCCCATACAAATACATTGGGTCGCCAAGCCCGATTGGTTAAAGCGTTTCTTAAAACTTATGCGTACTACTAATGTGGGTTCGATTCCGGTCGAGCGCCAGTTATAAAGAAGTTTGCTTTTCGTAAGTCTTTTTACTGGTTAGCTCGGTACCAGTAAGATCGACTAAGTCGGCTGCATTGTATGCGCTAAAAAGGTCGTCATAAGCAGAACAGAAATACCCTCCCCTCATATAACGGAGGCACCAAATGTACTTTATTAACCCTGATTCCAATATTAAACATTTTTCTCATATCGAATAGCTGAAAAATGAATTAACATAGTACAACATTCAGCTAACAAAGCATTCAGACATAATTTTGATATTTTTCTTACTATATTATTGTGTGTTATTTTTCACTAACTGTATGATGTATTGTTGAATTTTCAAGCAATGAACTTAAAGTTTTACTGTATAATATATTGAGTTTCACATTAAAACTTTTACGTCAATGCCATATTTTGATATATTACTCCAAAATGTTGGTTTTTGTTAAATAATCTGATATATTGTGTACTTTTTTTTATTTCTAAAACAGGAAATATAAAATAGATATGTCGAATTTTGTAGGCGATATATATAAACTTTTCCTAAGCTAATGTTCCGGTGGCTTAGTGGTAAAGCGTCTATCCCGAGAGCGGAAAGTAGTGGGTTCGAATCTCGGCCAGATCATACATAAGACTTTAAAATTTGAGATATCGCTTCCTCATATAGAGCTCGGCATTAAAAGGATAGGGTATCATTCGAAACGCGACAATGTTAACAGCACATCTCAGTATGGATATATCAAACAGTAACATCAAGGAAACATGGCAACGTCAGGAAATCATGTAAACGTGATTCGACCTCAAGGAATTTATTATCGTCAGGTAAACACGGCAACGTTCACAGAACATGTCAACCTTGTAAACGTATAAACGTCTATAAAGAAAGTCGACGTTAAGGAATATATAATCGCCAGGTAAACGTCTACAAACCAAGTCGACGTTAAGAAATATATTATCGTCAGGTAAACTTCTACAAAGCAAGTCGACGTTAAGGAATATATTATCGTCAGGTTAACTTCTATTAAGCAAGTCGACATTAAGGAATATATTGTCATCAGGTAAACGTCTATAAAGCAAGTCGACGTAGAGGAATAAATTATCGTCAGGTAAACGTCTATAAAGCAAGTCGACGTTAAGGAATATATTATCGTCAGGTAAACGTCTATAAAGCAAGTCGACGTTAAGGAATATATTATCGTCAGGTAAACGTATACAAAACAAGTCGACGTTAAGGAATATATTGTCGTCAGGTAAACGTAAACAAAGCAAGTCGACTTTAAGAAATTTATTGTCGTCAGGTAAACGTTTATAAAGCAAGTCGACGTTAAGGAATATATTATCGTCAGGTGAACGTATACAAAACAAGTCGACGTTAAGGAATATATTGTCGTCAGGTAAACGTAAACAAAGCAAGTCGACGTTAAGAAATTTATTGTCGTCAGGTAAACGTCTATAAAGCAAGTCGACGTTAAGGAATATTTTATCGTCAGGTAAACTTCTACAAAGCAAGTCGACGTTAAGGAATATATTATCGTCAGGTAAACGTCTATAAAGCAAGTCGACGTCAAGGAATCTATTATCGTCAGGTAAACGTCTATAAAGCAAGTCGACGTTAAGAAATATATTATCGTCAGGTAAACGTCTATAAAGCAATTCGACCTCAAGGAATTTATTATCGTCAGGTAAACACGGCAACGTTCACAGAACATGTCAACCTTGTAAACGTATAAACATCTATAAAGCAAGTCGACGTTAAGGAATATATTATCGTCAGGTAAACGTCTATAAAGCAAGTCGACGTTAAGAAATATATTATGGTCAGGTAAACGTATACAAAACAAGTCGACGTTAAGGAATATATTGTCGTCAGGTAAACGTCTACAAAGCAAGTCGACGTTAAGATATATATTATCGTCAGGTAAACGTCTATAAACCAAGTCGACGTTAAGGAATATATTATCGTCAGGTAAACTTCTGCAAAGCAAGTCGACGTTAAGGAATATATTATCGTCAGGTAAACGTCTATAAAGCAAGTCGACGTTAAAGAATATATTATCGTCAGGTAAACGTCTATAAAGCAAGTCGACGTTAAGGAATATATTATCGTCAGGTAAACGTATACAAAACAAATCGACGTTAAGGAATATATTGTCTTCAGGTAAACGTATACAAAGCAAGTCGACGTTAAGAAATATATTGTCGTCAGGTAAACGTCTATAAAGCAAGTCGACGTTAAGGAATATATTATCGTCAGGTAAACTTCTACAAAGCAAGTCGACGTTAAGGAATATATTATCGTCAGGTAAACGTCTACAAACCAAGTCGACGTTAAGGAATATATTATCGTCAGGTATACGTCTACAAAGCAAGTCGACGTTAAGGAATATATTATCGTCAGGTAAACGTCTATAAAGCAAGTCGACGTCAAGGAATTTATTATCGTCAGGTAAACGTCTATAAAGAAAATCGACGTTAAGGAATATATTATCGTCAGGTAAACGTCTATAAAGCAAGTCGACGTTAAAGAATATATTATCGTCAGGTAAACGTTTACAAAACAAATCGACGTTAAGGAATATATATTGTCGTCAGGTAAACGTATACAAAGCAAGTCGACGTTAAGAAATATATTGTCGTCAGGTAAACGTCTATAAAGCAAGTCGACCTCAAGGAATATTTTATCGTCAGGTAAACGTCTATAAAGCAAGTCGACGTTAAGGAATATATTATCGTCAGGTAAACGTATACAAAACAAATCGACGTTAAGGAATATATTGTCTTCAGGTAAACGTATACAAAGCAAGTCGACGTTAAGAAATATATTGTCGTCAGGTAAACGTCTATAAAGCAAGTCGACGTTAAGGAATATATTATCGTCAGGTAAACTTCTACAAAGCAAGTCGACGTTAAGGAATATATTATCGTCAGGTAAACGTCTACAAACCAAGTCGACGTTAAGGAATATATTATCGTCAGGTATACGTCTACAAAGCAAGTCGACGTTAAGGAATATATTATCGTCAGGTAAACGTCTATAAAGCAAGTCGACGTCAAGGAATTTATTATCGTCAGGTAAACGTCTATAAAGAAAATCGACGTTAAGGAATATATTATCGTCAGGTAAACGTCTATAAAGCAAGTCGACGTTAAAGAATATATTATCGTCAGGTAAACGTTTACAAAACAAATCGACGTTAAGGAATATATATTGTCGTCAGGTAAACGTATACAAAGCAAGTCGACGTTAAGAAATATATTGTCGTCAGGTAAACGTCTATAAAGCAAGTCGACCTCAAGGAATATTTTATCGTCAGGTAAACGTCTATAAAGCAAGTCGACGTCAAGGAATTTATTATCGTCAGGTAAACGTATATAAAGCAAGTCGACGTAAAGAAATATATTATCGTCAGGTAAACGTCTATAAAGCAAGTCGACGTCAAGGAATATATTATCGTCAGGTAAACGTCTATAAAGCAAGTCGACCTCAAGGAATTTATTATCGTCAGGTAAACACGGCAACGTCAAGAAAACATGGAAAGTCAACGGAACATGTCAAATTCAAGAAAACATTTAAATGTCTACAGAACATAATTATACCAGAAAACATATAAATAGTATATAGTATTTGTAAACATCAATAATGTGAATAAATTTATTATTCAAACCAAAAAAGTATGCAATACGCGTGTATATGTTTTTCTTATTTTATTTATTTATTTATTTATTTATTTATTCAACTTTATTGTAATTGCAATATTAAAAAAATTCAGAAGGAGTTTTCTGTCAAAAAATTGAGAATATGATAAAAATCAACTTATCATAGTTTTAATTGATTTATACTAAATTTTATAACCTAAATAGGAAAACAAAAGAAGATAAACAAAACGATACACGTGATAGCTGTATCAATGTTGAATAACGGTAAAACATGAGTGGTAACGTGATTATTTAGTACAGGAATGCAATATCTACTATAACTAACGTAATTATTCTCGACTGAAAAAGCGCTGGACATAGCAATTAACGTCGTCAGAAACGGAGCAAACCAATAGGAGGTGTAACTCGTAATCAACACTTCTTAAAAACGTGTAAACGTGAACCCAGAAAATAACTAAACCCCGTCACTAATTAATATTGTTTGTAGCACCCAAAGCCTACTTGTCTACCGTTGTTTATCAAAGATTAAAAATGTACAGGAAACCGGTTACGTCGTATAACATTATTCAATTATATATAATAAATGGAGATGAAAGTAATGACGCATTATGTTGTTTAGTAAACTCAATAAAGCATAAATATACGTGATAAATGAGTACTTAAGATGAAAATTCATCATAAAAATATTACAAAATTGCTAAAAAAGCTGGAATGATTAATTACCCATTAATCTTGTCTCAAGGTCAAGTTTTAATACCAGTAACCAAACTTTTAAGGCGAGAATTCGTTGTTTTCTTGTTTGTTTTTACTGTAGCCGGGAAAAGTGAAACAAAGAAATTCTCTATCATAAACTCTATTAATTGAGTTTGCCGCTGGCACTAGAGTTTGATGAAGGACAAAATCGACAGATGGAGTCGATCTGTAGGTTTCACAAAATACAAGTTGTAAGCATAACAAAATTTCATTTAGCTGGTAATAATAAAAGAACCAATTGTGCTTTATATGCACCATTGAATTGGTGTATTTTAATACTTTATCAAAGGGAAAAATACTCCGTATATTAGCTTTTTTCTTGTTTAATTAATTGTCTGTTTATTGCAAATTTTATGTTTCAATCAATTCTACCAAGCTTAAACAACTCGTACTGAATATGGACTGAAAGTGAACATCACATGATTATAAATACAAATTTATGTGATGGAAATTTCCATTTGTACTATATTGCTCTGATATCTAGTTCTTAATTGAAACAATTTTCTCATCTGTCAGTTTATTACAACTTAATGAATCTGTTTTATTAAAGTATAAATTTTACAGAAATAGACTAAAGCCGTCAAATTAACAATCTGCTTTTCAAAATCTTAAAACTCAATAAAATCTGTTATTTTTTTTAATCTTATAATAAAACATATTATTATTATTGTAACTCCAATTCCGGATATAACATTTTATAATCATGTGACTCATGTCTATTTCAATGATTGATACAACTATGTCAAACACATTAAAACATACATCTGTTCAGTAAATAATTGGATTATATTTTTTCGGTAAAAGTTACTGCCAATGAAATTCATTATGAATGCAAAAAAATGTATTTCATATACACAAGGTTACTTTTAATTTCTACAATTTAACTCTAATTCTTTAATTTCATGTTTTTAAATTGTATGTATACATAAATAGTACCATATGTTGCAGTACGTTTGTTATCTATTTTCATTATGCTGATACCAATTTGATCTTTATCAGAAAATGTCATCAGTTGCGAAATCCGAAACTTGTTATGCAATGCATTTAATACTGGTTAGTTTTAATTTAAATATTCATTTAAAGCTCTTGTTGTAATTTATCCAAAAGGTACTTGTATTATTATTCACATCATTCTAAAGCGTGTTGCAAAATTAACAACGCGAGGAGCTTAAAACTTCCACAAAAACATTTTTGTTCTTCTAACACACAGGTACATGATATAGGTAAGTAAGTATACATTGTGCCAAAAAAGGTAAATCGCTTCTTCGCAAATTTTCAATTAACAACTCGCAACAAAACATTTTGTCATGTAATTTTACTTTTAACTTCTTCTTTCTTTTAAAATAAAAATTATTTTTTCAATAATGTTTAGCAAATTAATGGTTGACTGCTTTGAAATTACTTTGCGAATCTGTTCCAAGTGATTTGTTGAAGCATTTGTATTTGCAAAGGTCAAGCCAATGTGGATATGTTTCCATCATAGACAAAAGCTACGGCACCCCAAAGGGAATAAAGAATATCTTTATACTCTTGCTTACATTTTAATATAGTTTAAACGATTGTAACAGAATAGTAAATCAACCGAGACACCTCTACTTATCCTCAATGAAAATCATCTTGTAATCACCACATCATATACGATTCACTCAAAATGATTACCTCTGAAACAGCTTAAGTCCGCGAACACAGCACAAAACTCTCTCTCTCTCTGTCTCTCTCTCTCTCTCTCTCTCTCTCTCTCTCTCTCTCTCTCTCTCTCTCTCTCTCTCCAGTTTCTCAGATTGTTCGCGATCTTACCAGACATCACAGGTATATGTGGTCGAAGCTTCAAATCTGCAAATCTGGTGTCACTTGCAAACAACTGTTTACTGCAAATTAACTTAAAAGTATGTGTGGACTTTAACGTCGAATCAAACTCTGCCTTAAAATATAGTGTTGACAGTCATAAGTATTTTTTTCTAAATACTGGTATAAGAAATTGAAGCTAGAACAAGACCGTGTATGCGTAAGATGTGCAAGTCACAAGGGCTTGGTGTCAGGATTTTTGTGTTTTTGCGGTGTTTTTTTTTAATGTTATTTTTTCAGAATTTTTTGAAGTTTCTTGAAAATGGATTTCAGGTAAAGTAATCGATATGTATGAACTTGTATCAGCCTCGCAAAAAATAAAAATAAAAACACAAATAATTAATCTTTAAAACAAAAATCCTGACACCAAACTCTTGTGTAACAAGTGTGTATAATGGTTGTCAAAGTACTAGCGAGCACTCAAGGGGGCTATTTTTGTTAGAATTCACCGAGTCAATACCTGATATCTTTTTAAAACTAAGGTTTGTTCCCTCATGCACAGCATTTCTTAGCTGGATTTGATTCATATAGTTTTGAAACTCTAATTTCATTAATTTTCAACTGTTCAGCTGGGGTTTATAACAGATTTGTCGGCCCCTAGTATCACTGACGAGGAATGATTTTCAGAAATGTGCACATATGGCACATGAAGATTCAACAGGTATTTTTGTTATATATTTCTCTATAAACATTGTATTCATAGCCTTATTCATTGTAGAAAAAAAAATTTTGTTCAACTGTTTTAGGAGTTGCTCTAATTGCTTAAAAAGAGATAACAACCTTGAAAATGTAAGTATATCCTAACTGTTACAAATTTCAAACTTTTTCTCCAAATTAAACGTTTTAACATTTTCTTCTTCACCTTTAGGACTGAATGCATTTTAAGGGTACACAATACACCTGTTATGTATACACCTGTAAAGGAAAACAACAGGTGCTAATGCGTCAAACTAATTAATAATACATGGTCTGTTATCTCTTGGAAACACAGTAAATTAGACCAATCAATACCATGATCCTTGTTTTAATTAGTCATAGCAATACCGCACCAGATGTGCTCATTGCTGCATTTGTATTGTACCTAACATATTTGCACTATAAAATGAATTGCGTCAAGGTACAAACCAAAACTCATTATTTCAACATTTACTCATCATAGATATAATAGTAGTAGTAATTCAGATTTAATATAAATCATATTTTATAACCATGACATGTTAAACAACATTGCCACATTTAGCCAAATCCTGTTCAATTCTACAAAACATCTGTAAATTACACATATCGGTAAGTATAAATTACAACATTTACAAGTGTGTGTGTGTGTGTGTGTGCTTTAATAGACATGTACATGTTCGATCAACTTAAGCAAAATATTTACACATGTATCAAATTAGCACTATTATAATTCCTTTCTCTCTAGGTATGCTTTTAAAAATTATAAGTGCTTAAGCAAGCTTTTTTGAAGTCTAGCTTAAGATAGTAAGCATAAACGATTGCGTTCCGTAATAAAATCTTATTAAAACCGTTTTGTTATATTATCCACATGACGTTTTCGTGTTTGCTAATCAGAGTTAAAAGATGAGAAAAGCTATGAGGACAAACATTACATAAAACCACTACGTAAGCTAAGTTGGTAGAGTGCTCGCTTCGTATGTTCGAAATCGTTGGTTCGAACCCCGGCCGGATCTGACTAAGACTTGAAAATTGGTAGTGACTGTTCTTTCGCCAAGCACTCGGCATTAAGAAATGAAGGTCACAGGGTCCTATAGAGGAGACATCAAAACCGATGTCTCGTGTTACGATAGGCGTGAAACGTTTAAGAACCTTTCCCGCACATTGAAGTAAAACCGCATTAAATCAAACTATTACATAAATCAATGTGACACCGAATGAACTTGTTCATACTTTTTCCTCTAAATGCCAAACCCTAAATTTTGATCTGGTGTTCAGCATTAGGAGAACAAAGTATCGTCTGGTCAAAATAATGTTAATGGGGGTGGTATGCCTGTCTCTGTTAGCATCTAAGCAAGGAGTGGAATTGAGTGCGCGCTAATACACTCGATCATCTTACGCATACGCATATATAAATTTGCTCTTACATAAATCCTTAACATTAATGTAATTGCTCTCGTCGAGAATAGCTTGGAAAAATTTGCTTATGCGACATTAAACATAACAAACAAATAAACAACTCCAAAAGCATGTAAAAGACGGAAAGATTATTACTGCATAATTTACAAGACGAAAATCAGGTATGTCAAATTTTGCTCCATAAATAGATAATAAATATTTGAATAATGAATGACATGAAAAATTTTACTTTCACTATTCTTTGCCTATAACCTATATGCAGTCTTAGAAAAACATTTATGGTTAAGTAGTGCAACCGCCTTACTGTAAAAATCCTTCATAATATATCTTAAAACTCAAACATAACAAATATACAATTTCTTTTTAAATGCATTTCATATTTTGGTAAATTAAACATATAGCTTCTCGAACATAAAGGTTATATACATGTAGGTCTCACGAAGGTGTAACTTGTTGCTTAACTCATTTATAATGGTCCTACCACTCGACTTATTGAGAATCATACATTTTATATGAGTGTTATTTTATGTCAGTTTTTTTTTTTCAAACATTGGCAAAACTTTACGAATGTTAAACATTTTAATGTATTATAAATATTTTAACTGCATCACAGTTAAAAATTGACATAGTTATCATTGCTAATCGCTTTATCTAAAAAGTCAAAATGTTAAAATCTGCTAACTTTCATTATTCTAATTGTTATAGCCATAAACGTTCTTTTAATATGCTTAACATTATCAAATATCATTTCTATTAAAGAAATGACAGCAATGGTTACAAAGTTAATTTTAATCGTGATTTGCTGTGGAATTCTTTGTGAATCAACGCCATCACCAGGTAAGCGTAGAGCCACATGTATGTGGAATGGACAAGTCATAATCGAAAGCCAATGTGGATGCGTCGATCATACAAAGAAATGTTGTTGTACCATGAGCGGAAAAGTTGTTTGTGAGAAATATCACTTAAAGGTATGAATCGTATCAAAGATGTACGAGACATGTAAACCGTCTTATACAGCCATAAAAATATATAGGGATTATGTGTTAACAAATGTCAGTTTTAATTGTTAATTAATTAAGAGAAATATTTTCTCTTTTTCACAACATCTTTTACAGTTTTTCCCTTATTTTGTCATTTTATAAAACGCTTTTGTTTATGCTCTTAAAATAATAGTCATTTCTAATCCGGTTTAACGATAACCACATAACAAAATATGGTACATTTTTTCCTAAAATAATTGGAGAGGCCTAAAATTTACGGTCAAAATGATCATGTAGTTTTTTATATACAATCAGCACTGATCTATGAATTTGCTTTTTATTCCAAAAGTTAGAACTGCTGTTTCAGTCTCCACTTGTAAAACGAAACACGATAGCGGATCAGCAGCAAATTTTCCTCAGTAATGTACTGGTTAGACCGTGACCGATATAAAGAAACTTTTGTGTAAAAACAATCTATAAATGCAATGTTGATTAATTAAATCATTGGCTGGATATTTCAGTATAATGTATGTTTGTTATCCTGTCGTTCACTCTTTGTTTTACCACATGTCAATTTAAATCTTTATTTCTTTTTTACAGTGTGATTGATTCCCACATCATTCCCGAAGCTTAGCCAATGCCAGCTAGTTAAATATTCAGCTTTTTAATTTTAATTAATAAAGATTGGATCTTCTTTGTTGAAAATAATAGTTTTTTGTTTTTCCTTTTGTTATTTTTGTTTGGTAATGTTGTTACAAACGTATTTGGACCGTTTTAAAAATTTTATGAAATAGTAGCTTTTGAGTTGAGATGAATAACTATGCTTTTCTTACCAGTAAAGTATACATCATTTATATTGAGTCGATCAGTTCTAGAATAATGTAGGTAAGGAAATAAACCAACGTTCTCACTTGATATCTACACTAGAGAGATTCAAACCTAGGCGGTGAGGGGGGCTGAAAGCGCGGTTGCCTTAAACCATCCAACCACAGATGTACCGACAATAGTTTTTTACGTGTTTTTTTTTTCCAATTTGTTATTTCATCCACATGTTTCTCCCATGTCGGTGGTGTTCCTGACATTCCCCATGTCCTTGGTGTTTCTGACATTTCCCATGTCCTTGGTTTTCCTGACGTTCCCCATGTCCTTGGTTTTCCTAACATTCCCCATGTCCTTGGTTTTACCGACATTTCCCATGTCCTTGGTTTTCCTGACATTCCCCATGTCCTTGGTGTTTCTGACATTCCCAATGTCCTTGATTTTCCTGACATTCTCCATGTTCATGGTGTTTCTGACATTTCCCATGTCCTTGGTTTTCCTGACATTTCCCATGTCCTTGGTTTTCCTGACATTCCCCATGTCCTTGGTTTTCCTGACATTCCCCATGTCCTTGGTTTTCCTGACATTCCCTATGTCCTTGGTTTTCCTGACATTTCCCATGTCCTTGGTTTTCCTGACATTCCCCATGTCTTTGGTTTTCCTGACATTCCCCATGTCCTTGGTGTTTCTAACATTTCCCATGTCCATGGTTTTTTCTGACATTCCCCATGTACTTGGTTTTCCTGACATTCCCCATGTCCTTGGTTTTCCTGACATTCCCCATGTCCTTGGTTTTCCTGACATTCCCCATGTCCTTGGTTTTCCTAACATTCCCCATGTCCTTGGTTTTTCTGACATTCCCCATGTCCTTGGTTTTCCTGACATTTCCCATGTCCTTGATTTTCCTGACATTCCCCATGTCCTTGGTGTTTCTGACTTTCCCCATGTCCTTGGTTTTCCTGACATTTCCCATGTCCATGGTGATTCTGACATTTCCCATGTCCTTGGTTTTTTTGACATTCCCAATATCCTTGGTGTTTCTGACATTCCCCATGTCTTTGGTTTTCCTGACATTCCCCATGTCCTTGGTGTTTCTGACATTTCCCATGTCCTTGGTTTTCCTGACGTTCCCCATGTCCTTGGTTTTCCTAACATTCCCCATGTCCTTGGTTTTCCTGACATTTCCCATATCCTTGGTTTTCCTGACATTCCCCATGTCCTTGGTGTTTCTGACATTCCCAATGTCCTTGGTTTTCCTGACATTCTCCATGTTCATGGTGTTTCTGACATTTCCCATGTCCTTGGTTTTCCTGACATTCCCCATGTCCTTTGGTTTTCCTGACATTCCCCATGTCCTTTGGTTTTCCTGACATTCCCCATGTCCTTGGTTTTCCTGACATTCCCCATGTCCTTGGTTTTCCTGACATCCCCTATGTCCTTGGTTTTCCTGACATTTCCCATGTCCTTGGTTTTCCTGACATTCCCCATGTCCTTGTTTTTGCTGACATTCCCCATGTCCTTGGTGTTTCTGACATTTCCCACGTCCATGGTTTTTTCTGACATTCCCAATGTCCTTGGTTTTCCTGACATTCCCCATGTCCTTGGTTTTCCTGACATTCCCCATGTCCTTGGTTTTCCTGACATTCCCCATGTCCTTGGTTTTCCTAACATTCCCCATGTCCTTGGTTTTTCTGACATTCCCCATGTCCTTGGTTTTCCTGACATTTCCCATGTCCTTGATTTTCCTGACATTCCCCATGTCCTTGGTGTTTCTGACTTTCCCATGTCCTTGGTTTTCCTGACATTTCCCATGTCCATGGTGATTCTGACATTTCCCATGTCCTTGGTTTTTTTGACATTCCCAATATCCTTGGTGTTTCTGACATTCCCCATGTCCTTGGTGTTTCTGACATTTCCCATGTCCTTGGTTTTCCTGACGTTCCCCATGTCCTTGGTTTTCCTAACATTCCCCATGTCCTTGGTTTTCCTGACATTTCCCATGTCCTTGGTTTTCCTGACATTCCCCATGTCCTTGGTGTTTCTGACATTCCCAATGTCCTTGGTTTTCCTGACATTCTCCATGTTCATGGTGTTTCTGACATTTCCCATGTCCTTGGTTTTCCTGACATTCCCCATGTCCTATGGTTTTCCTGACATTCCCCATGTCCTTGGTTTTCCTGACATTCCCCATGTCCTTGGTTTTCCTGACATTCCCCATGTCCTTGGTTTTCCTGACATTCCCCATGTCCTTGGTTTTCCTGACATTTCCTATGTCCTTGGTTTTCCTGACATTCCCCATGTCATTGGTGTTCTGACTTTCCCCATGT
Source organism: Tegillarca granosa (assembly GCA_029721355.1). Taxonomy (NCBI): domain Eukaryota; kingdom Metazoa; phylum Mollusca; class Bivalvia; order Arcoida; family Arcidae; genus Tegillarca; species Tegillarca granosa. Next base: position 55,043,967 of record CM056596.1, on the reverse strand, counting down.
CCTTGGTTTTCCTGACATTTCCCATGTCCATGGTGTTTCTGACATTTCCCATTCCTTGGTTTTTTTGACATTCCCAATATCCTTGGTGTTTCTGACATTCCCCATGTCTTTGGTTTTCCTGACATTCCCCATGTCCTTGGTGTTTCTGACATTCCCAATGTCCTTGGTTTTCCTGACATTCCCCATGTCCTTGGTGTTTCTGACATTCCCCATGTCCTTGTTGTTTCTGACATTCCCCATGTCCTTGGTTTTCCTGACTTTCCCCATGTCCTTGGTTTTCCTGACATTTCCCATGTCCATGGTGATTCTGACATTTCCCATGTCCTTGGTTTTTTTGACATTCCCAATATCCTTGGTGTTTCTGACATTCCCCATGTCTTTGGTTTTCCTGACATTCCCCATGTTCTTGGTGTTTCTGACATTTCCCATGTCCTTGGTTTTCCTGACGTTCCCCATGTCCTTGGTTTTCCTAACATTCCCCATGTCCTTGGTTTTCCTGACATTTCCCATGTCCTTGGTTTTCCTGACATTCCCCATGTCCTTGGTGTTTCTGACATTCCCAATGTCCTTGGTTTTCCTGACATTCTCCATGTTCATGGTGTTTCTGACATTTCCCATGTCCTTGGTTTTCCTGACATTCCCCATGTCCTTGGTTTTCCTGACATTCCCCATGTCCTTGGTTTTCCTGACATTCCCCATGTCCTTGGTTTTCCTGACATTCCCTATGTCCTTGGTTTTCCTGACATTTCCCATGTCCTTGGTTTTCCTAACATTCCCCATGTCCTTGGTTTTCCTGACATTCCCCATGACCTTGGTGTTTCTGACATTTCCCATGTCCATGGTTTTTTCTGACATTCCCAATGTCCTTGGTTTTCCTGACATTCCCCATGTCCTTGGTTTTCCTGACATTCCCCATGTCCTTGGTTTTCCTAACATTCCCCATGTCCTTGGTTTTTCTGACATTCCCCATGTCCTTGATTTTCCTGACATTCCCCATGTCCTTGGTGTTCTGACTTTCCCCATGTCCTTGGTTTTCCTGACATTTCCCATTTCCATGGTGATTCTGACATTTCCCATGTCCTTGGTTTTTTTGACATTCCCAATATCCTTGGTGTTTCTGACATTCCCCATGTCCTTGGTGTTTCTGACATTTCCCATGTCCTTGGTTTTCCTGACGTTCCCCATGTCCTTGGTTTTCCTAACATTCCCAATGTCCTTGGTTTTCCTGACATTTCCCATGTCCTTGGTTTTCCTGACATTCCCCATGTCCTTGGTGTTTCTGACATTCCCAATGTCCTTGGTTTTCCTGACATTCTCTATGTCCTTGGTGTTTCTGACATTCCCCATGTCTTTGTTGTTTCTGACATTCCCCATGTCCTTGGTTTTCCTGACTTTCCCCATGTCCTTGGTTTTCCTGACATTTCCCATGTCTATGGTGATTCTGACATTTCCCATGTCCTTGGTTTTTTTGACATTCCCAATATCTTTGGTGTTTCTGACATTCCCCATGTCTTTGGTTTTCCTGACATTCCCCATGTCCTTGGTGTTTCTGACATTTCCCATGTCCTTGGTTTTCCTGACGTTCCCCATGTCCTTGGTTTTCCTAACATTCCCCATGTCCTTGGTTTTCCTGACATTTCCCATGTCCTTGGTTTTCCTGACATTCCCCATGTCCTTGGTTTTCCTGACATTTCCCATGTCCTTGGTGTTTCTGACATTTTCATCATTTGTCTAGAACATTTTGTATTTTACTGTTTTTACGCCTCTTTTTCAAAAAGTAAGGTATTGGTGTCATTTAACTGTTTATTTAATGAAGGATGTTGTAACTTTTTAGAAAGTATTTTTTTAAACATAAACAGCATGATAAACATACGCTCTTTTTTCGAAAAAAGTAATGTGATACCTTTTGCGTTATGTATCGAATTATACAACCTTGAGTGTTTATTTATACTGTAACTGCGTAAATCTTTCACTTATATTGCCAACAAGAAAACATCCTTACACTGCGGTAAAAGACGTCAATCCGCACTTTGCAAAACTTCTTACAAAGCACGAAGCTTATCGATATCTTAATAAACAAGCAATAACACCCTCCTTTAGTTATTTCTTGTATTTAACAAAAGAAATTGAATTGACCGCCACAAACCACAAAAGGAAATGCCTTACAGAGCAAAACAAATATGAATGTCAAAAAGGTTTTGTAAGCTATCTTCTTCATTTTCTATGTCTACCTATCTAGGTTGCTGTTTCGAGAAAACATTTAAAAGCTTGATTGAGCAAAATTAACGAATATCATCAAAATTGTTTACCAGCAATTGATTTGCGATGTAATTTTTTTTAAAACAAGAGGGCGATGAGGCCCTGGGCGCTCACCTGAGAATATTTTGAATTTGGAGCAATTTTTCAATAATGAAATATACAGAGGGCTAACATAGTTCTTCAATAGTTTAACAAAATACTAGAGTATTAACAACGTTTTTGTATAATTTGACCTAGTGACCTTCTTAAGTTAACATGGTTTTTCTATGATTTGACCTAGTGACATATTTATTGACCCAACATGACCCATGTTCAAACTTGACTTAGCTTTGGTCAAGATATACAATATGAGCAAGTTTGAAGACAATTTATCAAAATCTGTTGGTTTCAGAATATTAACAAGGTTTTTCTATGATTAGACCTAGTGACCTACTTAATGATCCAACATGATTAATAATCAAACTTGAGTAAGCTTTTGTCAAGATGTTCAATCTCGGCAAGTTTAAAGAAGATTTATCAAAAACTGTGTGTTCTAGAGTGCTAACAATGTTTTTGTATGATTTGACCTAGTGACCCACTTTTTAACCCAACATGACCCATATTTAAACTTGACTTAGCTTTGGTCAAAATATTCAATGTGAACAAATTTGAAGACAATTTATCAAAAACTGTGGCTTCTAGAGTGTTAACAAGGTTTTTCTATTATTTGACCTAGTGACCTACTTAATGACCCAACATAAACCATATTCGAACTTGACTTAGCTTTATTCAAGGTTTTCATTCTGACCAAGTTTGAAGAAGATTCATCAAAAACTGTGGCTTCTAGAGTGTTAACAATGTTTTTCTTTGATTTGACCTAGTGACCTATTTATTGATTCAACATGACCCATGTTCGAACTTGACTTGGCTTTGATCAAGAAGATCCCTGTGGCCAAGTTTGATGTAAATTGGATTAAAACTGTGGCCCCTATAGTGTTAACAAGCAAAAGTTGACGCACGGCGCATGACGGACGAAGACTGATCACAATAGCTCACTTGAGCACTTTGTGCTCAGGTGAGGTAAAAATACACAAACACGCAGACTAAATATTTAAAGGTTGTTTTGTAGCCAAACTCTTCTAGGCATTTGGTACGCGGGACGTGTTCTTCTGAGAGATTTAAAGCGTCTCATTCCATAGGAAAATCGATGTAAAACTTTAAAAAAGCGTTTGGTTTAGCTTTTTCATTATTACTATATATATATATATATATATATATATATATATATATATATATATATATATATATATATATATATATATATATATATATATTGTACCGTGATGGATAAAATTTTAAACTTGTGTATTTTTCATATAAAAGATAATTAAAGCAAATGAAGTCGACTCAATCAACAGATGGAGATATATCAGATAGTCATGTGATAAACACACCTGTAACTAAAGAATCTAATGCTACTGTACCACTGGAAAGAGAAATCTATTGCATTTTAACGATGTTAAATTTAATCAAATTACAAAAACAAATGTGTCATAGCATTATCGCACCAGATGTGATTATAAAAGTTTTATGTTATACCAAAACAACAATTATATACTATCAAAAATATAACGAACACACAATCAAAAATAAAACAAACATACATCCAGGCAATGTTATAATGTGAGTTGTAATTTATCCCTTCATACTGTCATAAATCATATTTATTATTCGTGCCATATGTTACACATCATTATCAACATTAGTCAAAGCTGGTCTTGTCTTTCTCTTAACATCTTTTGATTATATATAAATGTAAGTATAAATTGTATCATTTACTACATCTATTTTTCATGTTACAAAACATTTTTTGGATTTGATCAGAATTTAAAGACAGTTTAATTACCAAAAGAAAATTTAAAACTGATCAGATCAGTTAAGGACATATTGCGACTTCTAATTATAAAATATAATGTTTAAAGTTTTGCAACAAAACCTGTGAGTGACATTCTGGTTATAGCTTAATTGCCTTTAATAGTCTATGGGAAACATTTGTCGTTTTATATAGTGGGTTATGTCCCCCTGAATACAGGTGGCGTACGAATCGATCCGGTCCTAGCTTGTTGCGACCGCCATATTGACGTACGTAACGTAGGCTTTATTATAATATTGAATGTGATGATGGCTTGCAACTTCGGTGATTATGGATCGTGGGATCTTTCTGCACTCAAAGAAGAACTTAAAAAGCGCGGTGCGAGAGTTTCAGGTCGGAAAGCGGAGTTAATAGAGAGGTACATATTCGCGAATAGTTTCCTCATTCAAAAAGTCTGAAAGGGCTTGGTCTCAATAACCTGATAACAAATAGATCTACATAAGCGAATGTGTGGTAATCATTTAATTAAAAGATAGGCTGTGTTAACAGTCGTTTGTCATTTATGTTACAAAATGCCGACATTTCCCGACTTGGCAGGCATCTTTCTACTTTCATTTTACACTACAGTAAAATATAGGCTAAGTGTAACTGTCTATATATAATAATATACATATCATAAATTTTGGTGATTTTTTTATCTTTAAATAACAGTAGTATGTTTTTGTGTTGTTTATTGTTACAACAGTGGTGTTTATGCCCAAGAGGCAAGACAAAGTCCAGATTCTTGAATGGTGTAGGAAATCTAGAGTGCCCAAAGAGAATCACTGAGCTACAAGCAAACAGACAAACTTTACTTGTGACTATGTCTAACAGATTTTAACATGCTGTAAAAAAGCATTTGTTGTAAATGCACACAACATATTAATCAGAAATATTCATGTATGGCAAATCTGGGTTCAATACCAGGCCACAAAATACTTAAGTTGTAAAATATTTAAAGTTTCTGCTGCTAGCCTTGGCAATTGGCTTTAATGGGTTAGAATAAAGACTGGCTTACCTAGTGTAAGACTAAAGGGGGGAAAGTAATACAACCTTTAGTTTCAGTTGCTCAGCTTGGCACTGTCGCTGAGCATTAATGTCTAATTATGAGTTAAGGACACAACCTGCTTGCCTACTGCCTGGTTAAATTTGCAAGGCAACCAACAGAACTGATTTCAATAATTTGGTTAAATATCTAACAACTGTTTGCAAATTAACAACCCCACCACTTCTTCATGGCAGAAAATATGAGTCTGTTGCCTTGGATCAGTACTCCAATAAGACTGAAGTTGTGACAGAATCATGTGGCATTCATGTAAGCAAAACACATCCATATATTGCAGCTTCACTTGATGCTTTAGTTGCTAATTCTGACAACTTTGTGGAAGTAAAATGCCGATATAGTGCTAAAGACAGCATGATTTCAGAAAGTACTGTTCCTTTCTTAAAAAACAAAGATGGTGATCTACAGCTCAGTACTACACATGATTACTACTATCAGATACAAGGTCAACTTTTCTGTACAAATGGAACTGAATGTGATTTAGTTGTTAATACATTCAATGATATGAGAATTGTAAATATTAAAAGAAATGAATCTTTCATTATTGAAATGGTATCAAAACTCACAGAGTTTTATGAAAAATATTTTTAAAATGCTGTACTATAGAATTTTTTTTATAAGGAATATGAGAAATATTCATTTTGAAGTAATGGTAAATTATTGACTTGTTACATTTTTAATGGTATGCTTGTATTGAGGATTAAGACATAATGTCTTTAAAAATAAAAATAGAAAAAAATCATTCTTTAAAAGCTACTTGTCTAAGGAAGTTTTAAAATAACACTTCAATATTACATAAATTCTAGAAAGAATTAAGTTTATATTTAAATACATTTTTTTAATTTCTAAAGAGAATTCTATGAAAAATGTAAACACACATTCTTGTATTGTGAAAAAGTATACCGGTAGACTTTTGGTTCAACAGTAATGGCTAAATAACATGCATACAAAATAAACTTTTTCTGACAAATTGAAGAGTCTTTTTTAAATTAAATGTGAAGTACATGTACACTTTAACAATTTGTGTATTAAAATCAAGTAGTATACCAAAATATTCTTTACTTGTACCCATTGTAAAAAAAATGTCATTTAAATAATAGTAGGCGTCATTTTTTTGTTATTTGTGTTTGTGGCTCAGTGTATTCAGCATTAGCCTTGTAGTCCACTGTCTCTCACCACTGTGGGTTCATACCTTATATGGGCTCATATGTTAGAAAGTGGTTTCACCTGCCATTGGCCTTTATTGGTTGGCTCGGTGTCAGTATAATGTGACCAGGTGGTATATAGTATGTATCTGCCAAACTGTGTATCAGTGTACCAGCAATATAAAGATAACATCAGTCTGCACTTGTCAAGTTAAAGACACTTCAATCATGCACCATGCATATCATGACATGATTGTAGAATTGTTAAAGCAATGTTAAACAATAAATAAACCATCACCATCATATTAAAGATGATTAAACATCATCACCATCAAGATTTCAAAATCTTTACCAGCATGGGATAACAAAAAGATGAATATGAGGGGCCATATTTAAAGAATAATATCATCAGACTGAATATAATTTTGTCAAACATTAAAGAAAAATAATTATATTAAAAATAAAAATAATAAACTTTAAAACAAAGCAAATGCAATCAATTCTTATTATTACATTGACTTCATATGTGAAACAGAAGTCATATATAAAACTAAGATTTTTATTATGGTTTCTGTATAGATCCTGAATTGGAGGTTGTTTTGACCCAACTCGCCAAGGATTATTTTTTATGTTGTTTGGCAAAATACAAGGAACGAGCTGCTAAGAGAGGGTGGTGCTTGCCAAAGGGTTACATGTAGGTCATAATTACTTGAATCCAAAAATCTGACGTTTTATGACAACTGGATTTCTCGAAAATCCGAGTCATCTCGGCCTAGCTCTTGCCGATAGTATATGTGTATGATCTATCACTATTAATAATTACAATAGAGTATAAGTCATTTGGAATGAGAATTGTTCGCATTTGATGAAAATAGCAATGTAAATATATTTATGAAGTTTGATGTACCAAAGACATAATCGGAGGGCAAAAAATGTTCCCTACAAACAACGCTAGTCTCCCACAATTTATATTTTTGTTCCGAAGAGTTCCTGCGAATAGAAAATATCCACTTTTTCCTTAGTTTTATATCTTTGGGAAAATAATGCCCCCTCTATTTGAACATCCAGGTACCCAACAACATGTATATGGCATTTTGATATAAAAATCTCCTCAGTTACAGTGTAAACAATGGCTACGGATGGACCGGATCGATAGCAGCGCCACCAATTTTAACGTAACGAACCATAACTCACAAATGTAGGCCATTGGCTACGTCAATATTTGCTTATCAGAGTCAATGACCCATCCTGCTTACATCTTTTTATTGTATTCTTCTCTTAAACTGATGGACAAAATTTGGAAATATTTGTCTATGAAATAATCCTGTCTTTTATTTGTAAATAGAAGACATGTCACCTTTAAGCCTTAAAGCCTCACAAAGGGGGATATTTTAGAAACCTTCGTGTTAAAAGTGCTAGAGCTAAGATACTTTTTGTTCATCTACGTGGCGTGATTTTACAATTTGCAAAACAAACTTTAGCTTTTAAGCCACTGATTTAGCAACTATTAATTATTTTAAAATTCCCTTTAGTGTTCTACAATAACTGATGGTTTTCTCAGTTTTGTGTTCATAATGGCAAACTTGCCGTCCCGATATACATGAAAGATATTTGAGAAGAGCGTTAAACTCAATTAATTTACACCTCTCTTTTGCTGAACATATAAAAGCTCTACCTAAAAGGTGCAACATTTTTAGAGTTATTGAATTTTTTTTTTTTTTTTTTTTTTTTTTTTTTTTTTGTTTTGTTTTGTTTTGTTTTTTTTGGCACAGTCTTAATTTTTTGGCTTCAAAAAAAAAAAAGAGAACTGAAGAACGTCAATAAATATAATTAAATTTTCACTTCTAACTTATATTCAATTGCTTAATATTTTAAGTAACATCCTTATGTCAGGTTGAATTTTATTCTACAAGATTCTAGCTATAGGTGGGATGAGAAAGATGGCTTTAAATTTTGCAGAACCGTAAATGACTTAGTACAATAATTACACTAGATATTTTATATATAACGTCGATTGAAGAACCAAGAATTATTAATATTGCATAAATCAAACGGTGGGAATACACAAGACCCCTTTTAATATATCAAACTAAAAGAATAAAGAACGCGAAAAGCCGACTATAAAAATGGATTTATAAAACAATATAATTAAAATTTAAAGAACTTGGATGAAAACTCAACACTTCTCATGATGACATATAATCCTTATAATAATGTCATATACCACTTTTTTAATTTAATCATAAAAATACATTCAAAAAGTGGCATATGACAATAATATAGTAAAGTAAATTGTCACTAGGCTTATTCTTGTGATGCTGATAATTTTATTATTATTATTACGATTTTGTTCATTTTTTATATTTGCCCTGTTTGTTTTAAGTCCTCTAGTTGTCTTAGAGGCCATATTGTTCAGTAAAGTTACAATTATATTCATTTGTTACCCTTTTTATAGATCTTTAATAAATTTTTAGAATTGTATGAACATTAAATATCTAAATTGTACGCTCAATCTTAACAAAAACGGTAAAAATTGCCTTTGATCTAGACCATATCTAAGAAGATTTTTGAAGCAAATGAATCTTTAATGACAAGTTTTGTCCATCAATCCAAGATATACATATTTGAAGGTAGTAAAAAAATTATATGTTTGTCCCTGCCTACGTTTCTGAAGTAACAACGAACACACAAACGCATTTACACACGCTGTGCTATTTCGTAGTCTCTCATTACTTTGATTAAGTGAGCTTAACTTCATATCGACCAATGCTCATAGCTTAACCTGTGCTTTTGAGATATACCAATCCAAAGACAATGGTTTTTAATTTGCACAAATTCTAGCTGTTGGATTTCAAGTTAAAGAAACTGTATGAATAACTTAAGCATGTCGAATTGTTATGAACTGGGTTTGCTAGGTACCACAAACAGTCCCTTTAACTGTATAACTGCACAAAATTTGACTTTTTTGAAGTATCAAATTATATCTATGAAGTTTGAAATTTCTATTTTTTAGTTTCTGAACGAGTTTATCTTTTTGATTGCATCTGCTGTATCGAAGTAATACATTATGTTATTTTAAGAAAATTCAGCAATGTCTGTAAAACTAGTGCTTATTGTGATCTGCTTTGGAATTCTCTGTGAATCAGCCCCAAGCAGTTTGGTCAAACGTAGCGGCGTTTGTAAGTGGAATGGACAACTCCTAATGGAAAGCCAATGTGGATGTATTGCCCACACACAGAAATGCTGCTGTACCGCAAACGGAAAAGTTGTTTGTCAAAAACATAACCATCGCCCGAGGGTAAGAATAAAGTGATAAAAAGCGTAAGCAATTTCAGACATACATAAAAACTGTATCGGATTATGTGTTTAATTTTTTTTAAATATCTCCTATCTAAAAATTTTTGTCATATGTTTATTTCAACTAATGCAATCTTATTTCTATTTTCAGTGCGACTGATTTTTAGATCATTTAAGAAGATAAACTAGAATAGATTGTGAGACATTTGGTTTTTTTCATTTGAAATAATAAAATATCAATATTCATAGAAAATAATAGTTATTTTTCCTTCTTTTTATGGTTTTTAATGTAACCATGACAAAAGTCGTAAATCTCCCATATATTATTATCACGATCATCATAAAAAAAAGAACATGTATTAACTTGTAAAATAATGACACCTTAATCTTTGTATATTGTTTGTTATTTAAGATATTCTTAAAGATAACAACAAGAATGTTTTGTGGAATAAAAATGGCCACAGCTTTATTTATCAAGTTACATTTAATACCAATCTGGAATACCACTTGCAGCTGTGGCCAAACCCTGCAGGCAAACACGAATGACAGTCGCCCCACATGGGTGCCCTGATCTGTCAACCACAAACCAAGCAACTACCACTGCTTGGTAAACGATCTACCGGAGATGAGCCCAGTAGAAGAACTCCACCCACGGAGAGCACAGGTAGAGGAAAAGATTCCAGCTTCAACGACTGAAAAAACACGAGCCTGCAAGATCTGTCCACATGGAGGTGTCAATACACGTCCACGGCCAAATAAGCTTCCACTACCCCAAAACCTAAGGAATATAGCCTCAACCATCCCTGCCTGTTGCTTAAGTAGATTAAAATTTACGAATATCCTTAATTAAGAATGATTCTAGGGCTCCTTGAAGGGCATTGAGATAGATGTCATTTCCTATATCTGACAAATGTATGCCATCGAAGCGATAACAACCAGTTTCCTTATCTGATAAATCTGATTGTGTGATTACTCTACCACCTAATTTAAGAATATAACTAGAAATTTCTCTGTTAGTTCGCTTACGTACATTGTCAATAGCTACTTGAGATCTAGCACCATACCAAAATAGACGAGGTAGGATACAGGACCAGACAACTGTAGTGTTGGGTAATTTGGAAAGTGAAAGAAGGTCTAGTTTCATCTCCCAATGTAACATGCCACTGGCTCTTGAAACTAAATCATTGGAACCTAATTGTATTACCAAGTACTGGGGAAAGTTTCTTAAATCTCGCTGGATACGTGTCAGTAGTTGGCTCCACTTCATACCCCTGATAACACACCATCTGATCTGTACACCATACTTCTCCAGACCAAGGTTGCGACCGACTGGACGGCTGAGTGCTCTCCTCTGTGCCCAATAAACGATTGAAGAGCCAACAATCCAAATGTCTGAAAGACTTAAAACTCCAGTAAGACTAGAGTTGGTAATTAACACTAGCTACGAAATACAAACTAGCTACAAGCAAACTAAGTTCATGCAATATAATCAACTACATGGCTATGAATGGTGATTTTATACGAATATAGCCCCGATATGCATCTGATTTCCATCTGCCCCATGACTGAATAACATTTGGTGGGATATTTTTCATGCTTGCTAAGCTTGCAGCACCAATTCTGAAGCTGTGTGACTTAAACTGTTGGGTAGGCAGGTTCAAAAATTTCAAACATTTTTTCAAAACTGAAGAAAATTGGTATTGAGTTAAAGGTTTACAGTCGGAATGGCAAAATCAAATGTTACTAGCCGCTGGTCGAACGGAGAGATATGCTTTCATTGCATTGACTGGACAAACAACTGATGACGGGACAGAGTCAATGTAAAGAGTAGTGGTTTTCCAAATTGATCAGTTTTTGAGAATCAAATTTTTACCTTGAGCATGCTAGTTTGAATTGAAATGTCGCTTATGCTCAACACAGTTGAAGAATTTGACTTGCAATTAGATAATGCTATCTCTCCAACTCGTAGGAAACCAAAGAATGCAAGGGTGAAGGCAGCATGAAAAAGCTTTGCCTCGAAAGATGAAAAGCAAATGCATACCAATGCCCTAGGTAATTGTGTCAATATTGGTAGAGTAATTGGTGCCCGTGAATCCTTAGATTTACCAGACCTTCGAAGTCCTTCGAGAAGTTTAGTGACTAGGAAATTTTTTGTATGGTCTATGGAGTTTGATATTTTATAGAAAAAACTTAGGGCAGCAATCCGAGTCTTGACAGTTTGATACGATAGACTTTTCAAAGAAAGGTAAGCAATATCCTGAACAATATGATCGAGTGGCACTGGAAATTCATTGAACAGAGAGTATTGGACCCGAAAACTTTGAAAAGAGTCCCAAGCCTGTTGATAAACCTTTTGTGTATTTACAGCTGTTGAATTGTTGATTAGTCGATTAACTTCGTCCCACAGCAATCCCACATTTCCTGGGGGACAGGGTCCGAGTCTGTTCTTGCCCCTGGTGCCAACTGTCGGAACCTGGAAAACTGAAACCGCGAGAGAGAAGCTGCTATAAAATTTTTACAACCAGATATATGAATGGCCCTAACTGAAATGTTGTATTTGAGCAAGTGAAGGACAAGCTTTCTCACCAAGATCATAACTCGTGGCGATTTTGCAGATTGTTTATTTATAATAGACACGACTGCCTGATTGTCAGTTTGTATGAAAATGCGCTTGTTTACAAGGTATTGTCCCCACAAGAAAAAGGCTACTACAATTGGAAACAGTTCGAGAAAAGTTATGTCCCTTGTAATTCCCATATTGTGCCAATGAGTGGGCCATTTACCTACAGACCATCTGCCTTCAAAGTAGGCCCCAAAACCTCGACCACTACCCCCTGCAGCATCTGCGTATAAATTTAGAGCAGAATCCCTTACCCACAATGTATTTTGAAAAACTGATATTCCATTATAACTGTTGAAGAACGTAAGCCACATTGACATATCCTCTTTCATACCATTTGTAATTTTGATAAAGTGGTGTGGTTTTTTGGCTCCGCTTAAACTGTCTATGAGACGACGGCAGAAAGGACGACCAGGCCTGATAGCTCTGCAAGCAAAGCTTAAAGAACCGATGAGGGATTGCATTTCTTTAAGCCTAGTTTTTCTCCTGTCTAACATGATGGCGAGTTTAGACTTGATTTCTTGAATTTTGTGATCTGGGAGTCTGACAAACATTAAGTTGGTGTCTATTTCTAAACCTAAAAAGGAGAGTTGTGTAGTAGGACCCAGGGTTTTTTCCTGAGCAATGGGTAACCCTAAATAGTTGCACATGTCCATAAATTTTTCCAATGTCTTGGCACAAGTTTTGGAGTTCTTGGGCCCAGAGAACAAAAAATCGTCCAGGTAATGAATAATACCAGAGTTGCCAGGCATTTGTTTAATATACCATTCTAAAAAGGTAGAAAACAATTCGAAATAGGCACATGAAATACTACAGCCAAATGGTAAGGACCTATCGAAAAAGTATTCAGTCCCTAATTTGAAACTAATTTGACTCAGCAAGTCAAAATCTGAAGGACTGACTGGCAAGAGCCGAAAGGCTGACTTGATATCAGTCTTTGCTAAGAAACAACCAGGACCTAGTTTCTGAACCATCTTCACAGCCTCGTCAAAACTCGAGTATTCTACTGAACAATTCCTGTGGTCAATATTGTCATTGACAGATGTCCCTTCAGGGTATGACAAATGATGGATAAGACGGAAGTCGTCGGAATATTTTTTGGGGACCAAGCCGATGGGGGACACTAGAAGTGTTGACAGTGGGGGTTGAGGAAATGGGCCAGAAACTCTGCCTGCGTCAATTTCTTTTTGAATTTTTTCCCTGCACAAGGCAATGTTTTCCCTAGCAGATTTTAAATTCGGAGATTCACAAGGCATTCTGGGCCCTGTATACTGTAATGGAAAACCCTCCCTAAATCCCTGTAGTATTTTGTGTGCAGCTATTTTATTAGGATATTTCTGAAGAGCAATTTCAAGTTTATTTTTGTTGATTGGGGTATTGGCCAGACTGAACAAAGGGCCTGGGTGCTGGCTGACTTTGCTGGCTTCTGTTTTGTTGGCCACGAAAAGGAGTGCATTCTGACTGGGGATGCTGGGAGTGACATTTTGAACATATTTGCTTAAACTTGCAAACTGACCTGGTACATTTGTTGCGATTGTAGTCCCAACAAATACCTTTGGGTTTACCAGCCGGTTCCTTGGTCCCAAGGTTGAACTTCTGTGAGGGGTTATTCAAGGGAGTGGAGACAGAAATAAACAATAACCAAAGGTCCAAGTCCAACCTGGCCCAAGACTTTGAAGGTTTTTGGCCCTACGGAGACGGAACTGTTCATCATACTGACGCCAAGCTGGACCAGGAACTTTAGAAGCAGCCCAACGAATAGTACTGCAATAATTTAACAGATCTAAGGCCATTTGGACATTTTGATACTTTTGTAAATATATTGAGGCAAATATCATGAATGCATCTGTCCACTGTCCAATATTTGACACCTTTTTTAGTGTGCTTGACCTATGCCCAAGACCGATTTGTCCCGATTTGAGAATGACTAGTGGAGAACTTTCATTGTCAGGGTCTAAAATTGTATTCTCTTCCTTGTCAGAAAGGAGGGAGTAGAGATTGATATATTGATCGTCCCAGACTTTTAAACGAATTTGTTGTGGGACATGATCACCTAAACTGTCGTCGAATTCGGGAAGGGCAGATGAAATGTGGTCTGGTTCCAAATTGACCTGGGCTCCTGTAGCAAGTTGAGCCGAATTAACAAGATTTGGTGAAAATGTAACAGTAGAATAAGAAGTATTACCCGTATTGACACCAGAGTTCATGGGCGCCGCCATATTGTTTTTAGTCACCTGTTGCGCAGAAGAACGGCGGAACACCTCATTCCCAAGGGGAGCGACCTCCACTTCGCTATCTGAACCAGAGTCTGACGATGGCGGAGGTAAAGTTGTCACAGACAACTGTTTGTGGGCGCCGACGTTTATAATCTTTGCCTTTTCTGGATGTTGGCTGGGGTGACTTTCTAATTTCCTTTTGTCCACCGGTTTGTTTCCGTGGACGCAGCATGCGAGACCCGGTCGCTTCAGCTTCATCCCTCTCCATCACTCCTAATTCTGCCAATCAGCGTCGAAAATACAAAAATTGTAGGTCCCGGACTGCTGGTCAATTAACCAAAGCTGTTTTGTCGAGTATGTAGGGTTTTCGTTCGAAATAAAATACAAAATTCAGTTAACTGATGTGATTAAATAATAAGCAGCTATCACGATGGAGAGCGATTCTAGAAAGAGGCTGGGCGGAAACTAAATATTTGCAAATTCATGCGTAGTATGCACCAATGTATTGGATAGGAGCGCGGGGAATTTAAAATACTTAAATAACAGGATTTTCCTAGTATTTGAAAACCCCCTTATTCTTCAGAAGATAAGGTATCTCATGAAAATGTACCCTTGCCTTTTATGTAAAGTCTGGAACTGCATCTTTCTGTGATAAAATAATAATTCATTACCTGTATACTTTATTACGACAGGCAAACCGACATACAAACAAACAATTGAAAAAATTACCAATAAAAATAAGTTTTTAAACTATAAAATTTATTTTTGTTCTATACGTAGCTACCGATGCTATAGACATGTGTTGTAACAGCTGGACACGTGTCAATTAGATCCAATTCATATTAATCAAAAATAATTGCACCAGAAGTGCTGAATGCAGTATTTGTGTACCAAATACTATTTTTCGTTTTTGCATTATCGAAATTGCATCAATTTAAGAAAACAAATAATAAAATATTATTTAAAATTACATTTTAAAATTGAACATATTAGTAGACTCTTTCACCACACTTCATTTTTTTATAATTGTCACATGTTACAGTAGTATCAACGACATTAGTCAAAACCGGTCTGATCCTCTATAATATACATATCGGTAAGTATACATTGCATGTATCAACTGTAAAATGTTTTTCTCAAAGCATTTATTTGAAAGATTTGTTAAAAAGACAAGAGAGAAATGCTGTCAATCGCCGCTGCTGAAAAAACAAAAAAAAAAGAAACCAAAAAAAAAATAAGCAGACAGGATAGGGCAAGGAAGGATATATCGAGACTACTGATCACACGATTTTCATTTTTTTTTTTTTTTGGCGGGGGTTGTTGTTGTTATTTTATGTTATTTCAATGTTTTTTCCTGCGATCTGATCTTTTACTTATAACCTGTTTGCCTCTGGCAGTTAAATTGACCTTTACATAATCCTTTTTGTTATATGATTCATGATTAAATGATAAGCTTAATGTGCATCTTTCTGACTGTAAGAACAGAGTTGGTGTCACATACAGTATTTTAAGCACAATATTAGAAAGTGGTCGACAGTTTTATGTTTAGTGATTATTAGATATATGTATGTTTTAATTCACTTGGATATAACCAAGTATATGTACATGTTTTTAGTCTAAAAATCGGTTTTTTTTAATTCAAGAAATGACAGCAATGTTTATCAAATTATATTTGACTGTGGTTTGCTGTATAATTGTTTGTAAATCAGCACCAAGCGGTTTGTTAGAGAATGAACCATTTGTATGTGGAATGGACACATCCTAATGGAAAGCCAATGTGTATGTATGCCCCACACACAAGCATGCTGCTGTACCACGAACGGCTATATTGCCTGTCAAGAGTATCACCATCACTTAAGAGTAAGAACCGCATTATTGATGTATGGAACATGTAAACTGTCTTAAACAGGCATAAAGACTTTAATAAGGATTATATATTAACACATGACTTATATTATCCTTGTTTACATTTTGATTTATGTTGTTGTTTCTATCCTCATCACGTGACTTTCATGTCATTGAATACAACTTATCAGGATATGTTAAGTAAGTGAGTTGCTTACCGGAGGTTGGTAGTATTGAACAAAAAAGGTTAATAAAATTTATTTCGAACTAACAGATTCGATGTAAATATTTTTGAGAGGAACAAATTTTAACAACAACCAGCCACATTTTTATACATCCCATGTCAATTAATTGAATTATAAACTAATTGTTATTTGTTTATTGTTAAACACATTGTTAAGGCTCAGTTTTATCTAAATTAATGCCAGTTTTATTTTCTTTTTTGCAGTGCGATTGGTTTTCAAATCATTTGGAAGGCTAAGCTAATTATCGTTACAAATAAATTTTTCGGTTATAAAAAAATTATTGTTTTTTTATCATAATCTTAGAAATTTTGTTTATTTATTTATTTATTTATTTATTTATTTATTTATTTATCTATTTTGTCCTTTAAGTATTTGTTACATTTTTGATGATTTATAAATTTTTAAAAACATTTTGAACGATACTATTGAAAACCGATTGTAACAATTTTAAAGTTTGTTAAAATTAAGAGTTTTGTAATACAAAATTGTTATAGTGTTTATTCTTTTAACATTTTAAAATCAATCCTCTTGTTTTTTCGTAACGTGAGTTTTCCGGCATTTCATGCCTTTGGCAACATCATTTTGCATTTGAATTTTGATTACTACAGATACCTTGATTTTTCTTTCATTTACGAGCATGATATCTGGCGTTATTTAAAAAAAATCATGTAATACCCTTACGCATGCATTTTGGTAGTTTTCTCCTATACAGTAACCGTGAAACTTTTTCACTATTTATAGTGCTGGGTAAATATGTCTTACACTGCAAGAACAAAAAAATGTATAGATAAAAAAAAAGTTTTAGTGTTTTATGGATGTACGAGTAGAAGACTATGAGAAAGCCTCCAGAAATGGAAAAAAATTTAAATCGTGTATTTCTTATAACGACGAATTTTTTTATTCTAAAACATTACATTTTTCTTCACATTACCTTTTCATTTTGTGCTATCACAGTACATTTTATAAAATAAATGACATGTTTACCTTTATACTGGTATTCTAAATTATAGCTTAAGTACCGTCTTATGGTTTTTGTGCTAACATGACAAATGTCGTAAACTCCATTCCATCATTATCGGGATCATCTTCGTAAGAATAAGAACATGTATTGAATCGTAAAATATTGAACCCTAAGTCTTTGTAAATTGTTTGTAATTCTTCTGAAGATAAAGTTACCAATGGGAAAGTATCCTTACCTATTTTGTAAGGTTTTGAATTTAAATCACCAGTTAGTACCAGATGTCCACCCGGATTTAGTAAGGTGTACAGGTTTTTGGCACAAATACGGTAATTATCTATTGTTACACCAGCTGAGTCAAGGCACCAGCTGGAAGTTATCACGTCATATGTAGATGGAACTTCTTTTCCTTGTAAGCTATCTAAAGTTGTTACGTCAAAGAAAAATATCTTCTTAACCTTTTTCCGCAGGATGGAAGTCCGTTCAGCTTCAGAATATCTATCAAAAATTAAATAAACTTTCTGAAGACTTTCTGTTACAAATTCAAAATGGTGTAAGCTTTTAATGCATACATGTAATTTTAAACTGGAAAATCTATTTAAATTGGGATCTGAATATATTAAGAAATTAACAGAAATTATAAAAAATAATTTCTGGAGAGATGTTTTTAATGCATTCTATGATTATTGTAATAACTTTTCTCCAAAAAGTGCAAATGATATTTTATCTACAGAGATTTGGTACAACAAAGACATAAAAGTGAAAAACCACACTATTTTCTACAATATATATTATAAAAATGGCATTAGAATTATAGCTGATCTGTTTAATACTGAAGGAGTACTTTATAATTATGAATCATTCTTAAAAAGATTTAATATAAATACAAATTTTCTAGAGTTTAATGGTTTAATAGCTTCAATGAAAAGTTACCTAAGAAATTATCAATTTAACTATCATAATACTCAAACAAGACATTCATTTTGTCATATTCCTAAATATATAAGTATTTTACTAAGGTCTCCAAAAGGGTGCAGTGATATTTATCAAGTTTTTACAACAAATAAGGCCATTACACCCACTAGTCAGTTAAGATGGAAAGACCAAGGTATTTTCTTTTCAAAACACCAATGGTCAAATATTTATAAATTACCCTTCAACATTTCACAAAATACTATGCTACGCTGGTTTCAATTTAAAACTCTCCATAGGATTATTGAAACAAATTCATACCTTACAAAAAGAAATTTAATATCCAATGCTAATTGTAGAAACTGTGATAATGTTAAAGAATCTATTGAGCATATGTTTTTCTACTGTCCATCTATACAAACTTTATGGCACGACTTACAAAATTGGATAAAAAACAAAATAAACTACAATCTTGATCTTGATTTTTCCTCTATTTTATTTGGTAAAACCAAACTCTCTAATGTAAACAGAGTAACAAACTTTGTAATACTCCACACCAAATATTTCATTTTCAAAATGAAAACCCAGTATAAAGAAGTCAACATATTAAACTTGCAAAACTATTTGAAAGAACAGTTTTATATTGAAAAGTATATCATGTTCAAAAAATGTAAATGGAAAGTTTTTGATAAATATTGGAAATCCTGGATGAATCTGTTGAATGATAAATATATATCAATACCAGTTGAATTTTGATGTGCCAGATGTGCACATTTCGGAAATTCATTCCTCATCAGTGACACTAAGACCGAAAAGTTTGATAATAAAAAAACATTAGCCAAACAGTTGGAAATAAATGAATCTAAAGTTCCAAAATTATATAAATCCAAATCCAGCTAAGGAATGCTTTGCATGAGGGAACAAACCTTAGTTTTTAAACAAATTTTACAATTTAAGGCGGCTGAAAATTTTGCTAAATGGTACATTTTCTGACAGCACAAAGTACTGCCTACTGAGTTATGGATACCCTCGGGGAGTTTTACTCCACCAGCAGCGGTACCCGCTCAGGGGTAGTAAATATATATCAATACCAGTTGAATTTTGATGTGCCAGATGTGCACATTTCGGAAATTCATTCCTCATCAGTGACACTAAGACCGAAAAGTTTGATAATAAAAAAACATTAGCCAAACAGTTGGAAATAAATGAATCTAAAGTTCCAAAATTATATAAATCCAAATCCAGCTAAGGAATGCTTTGCATGAGGGAACAAACCTTAGTTTTAAACAAATTTTACAATTTAAGGCAGCTGAAAATTTTGCTAAATGGTACATTTTCTGACAGCACAAAGTACTGCCTACTGAGTTATGGATACCCTCGGGGAGTTTTACTCCACCAGCAGCGGTACCCGCTCAGGGGTAGTAAATATATATCAATACCAGTTGAATTTTGATGTGCCAGATGTGCACATTTCGGAAATTCATTCCTCATCAGTGACACTAAGACCGAAAAGTTTGATAATAAAAAAACATTAGCCAAACAGTTGGAAATAAATGAATCTAAAGTTCCAAAATTATATAAATCCAAATCCAGCTAAGGAATGCTTTGCATGAGGGAACAAACCTTAGTTTTAAACAAATTTTACAATTTAAGGCAGCTGAAAATTTTGCTAAATGGTACATTTTCTGACAGCACAAAGTACTGCCTACTGAGTTATGGATACCCTCGGGGAGTTTTACTCCACCAGCAGCGGTACCCGCTCAGGGGTAGTAAATATATATCAATACCAGTTGAATTTTGATGTGCCAGATGTGCACATTTCGGAAATTCATTCCTCATCAGTGACACTAAGACCGAAAAGTTTGATAATAAAAAAACATTAGCCAAACAGTTGGAAATAAATGAATCTAAAGTTCCAAAATTATATAAATCCAAATCCAGCTAAGGAATGCTTTGCATGAGGGAACAAACCTTAGTTTTAAACAAATTTTACAATTTAAGGCAGCTGAAAATTTTGCTAAATGGTACATTTTCTGACAGCACAAAGTACTGCCTACTGAGTTATGGATACCCTCGGGGAGTTTTACTCCACCAGCAGCTGTACCCGCTCAGGGGTAGTAAATATATATCAATACCAGTTGAATTTTGATGTGCCAGATGTGCACATTTCGGAAATTCATTCCTCATCAGTGACACTAAGACCGAAAAGTTTGATAATAAAAAACATTAGCCAAACAGTTGGAAAAAAATGAATCTAAAGTTCCAAAATTATATAAATCCAAATCCAGCTAAGGAATGCTTTGCATGAGGGAACAAACCTTAGTTTTAAACAAATTTTACAATTTAAGGCAGCTGAAAATTTTGCTAAATGGTACATTTTCTGACAGCACAAAGTACTGCCTACTGAGTTATGGATACCCTCGGGGAGTTTTACTCCACCAGCAGCGGTACCCGCTCAGGGGTAGTAAATATATATCAATACCAGTTGAATTTTGATGTGCCAGATGTGCACATTTCGGAAATTCATTCCTCATCAGTGACACTAAGACCGAAAAGTTTGATAATAAAAAAACATTAGCCAAACAGTTGGAAATAAATGAATCTAAAGTTCCAAAATTATATAAATCCAAATCCAGCTAAGGAATGCTTTGCATGAGGGAACAAACCTTAGTTTTAAACAAATTTTACAATTTAAGGCAGCTGAAAATTTTGCTAAATGGTATATTTTCTGACAGCACAAAGTACTGCCTACTGAGTTATGGATACCCTCGGGGAGTTTTACTCCACCAGCAGCGGTACCCGCTCAGGGGTAGTAAATATATATAACTAAGCCGTTTTTATTATCACATACAAGTTGCTGTAAAATATAATAATAATAATAATAATAATTATTATTATTATTATTATTATTATTATTCCTTGCTGTATGAGAAGGTTTGTGATTATATTAACCCTGTTTCTACTCTTTTCAATGTTATTATATGTTTATGTGTTGAGAGACAGTGTGAAAAAGCTTATATAGAATTTTTTTATACTCCTCCCTCAACAAAAGTATATATGTACAGTAGGTATACATTTGGACCTGTCCTGGAGGATACTTTAAGATATATAGTGGAATCTGTACATGTGGTTAAAACCAAATAAAACCAATATTATAATTTATCCTATTTGTGCCCATATATGGGGGTCTCCTGTGGGTCAGGTCACTTTTTGCTAGTTCCCTTCATGAACAGGTCTGACTGTATATATACAGTTTTTTATAATGAAATATATTCTTATTGGTGATATGTATATGTAATATATATATGATATGTACTTGTGTCTAATAAAAAAAAAAAAAAAAAAAAAAAAAAAATTAAATAAACTTTTAACAGTGTTTCAAATCCATGTATTAGATCATAATAGAAATATAGCTTACCGTTAATTTCATCGACATTGGAATGTTTGTAGATTGTACTTAATTATTCAGAAAAAAATCTGAGTGTGAATTTAATTCTGTAATGATTAAGGTCGAAATAGTTAATGGAAAAGAAATATATACACGTGTATATGGAAATTGTGGGTTGAATTGTATTAACTACAGTTTGCAATTTGTAGCGTACTATAGATAATACATTATCATTTGGAGAAAATTATTAAAATTTTTATCGACAGTCAAACAGTAAACAAATTAAAATTAAAACCTTTGTAAATTTCCTAACTACGATAAACTTTAACATTAAACCAGTAACTTCTATTCAACTAGTGATGGCCTAATGTGTATATAAATCTGATATCCTATGGCCTAATGTGTATATAAATCTGATATCCTATGGCCTAATGTGTATATAAATCTGATATCATATGGCCTAATGTGTATATAAATCTGATATCCTATGGCCTAATGTGTATATAAATCTGATATCCTACGGCCTAATGTGTATATAAATCTGATATCATATGGCCTAATGTGTATATAAATCTGATATCCTACGGCCTAATGTGTATATAAATCTGATATCATATGGCCTAATGTGTATATAAATCTGATATCCTACGGCCTAATGTGTATATAAATCTGATATCCTACGGCCTAATGTGTATATAAATCTGATATCATATGGCCTAATGTGTATATAAATCTGATATCCTACGGCCTAATGTTTATATAAATCTGATATCCTACGGCCTAATGTGTATATAAATCTGATATCATATGGCCTAATGTGTATATAAATCTGATATCCTACGGCCTAATGTTTATATAAATCTGATATCCTACGGCCTAATGTGTATATAAATCTGATATCATATGGCCTAATGTGTATATAAATCTGATATCATATGGCCTAATGTGTATATAAATCTGATATCATATGGCCTAATGTGTATATAAATCTGATATCCTATGGCCTAATGTGTATATAAATCTGATATCCTACGGCCTAATGTGTATATAAACGGATATCCTATGGCCTAATGTGTATATAAATCTGATATGATATGGCCTAATGTGTATATAAATCTGATATCCTACGGCCTAATGTGTATATAAATCTGATATCCTACGGCCTAATGTGTATATAAATCTGAAATCCTACGGCCTAATGTGTATATAAATCTGATATCCTACGGCCTAATGTTTATATAAATCTGATATCCTACGGCCTAATGTGTATATAAATCTGATATCATACGGCCTAATGTGTATATAAATCTGATATCCTACGGCCTAATGTGTATATAAATCTGATATCCTATGGCCTAATGTGTATATAAATCTGATATCCTACGGCCTAATGTGTATATAAATCTGATATCCTATGGCCTTATGTGTATATAAATCTGATATCCTATGGCCTAATGTGTATATAAATCTGATATCATATGTCCTAATGTGTATATAAATCTGATATCCTATGGCCTAATGTGTATATAAATCTGATATCCTACGGCCTAATGTGTATATAAACTGATATCCTATGGCTAATGTGTATATAAATCTGATATGATATGGCCTAATATGTATATAAATCTGATATCCTACGGCCTAATGTGTATATAAATCTGATATCATACGGCCTAATGTGTATATAAATCTGATATCCTACGGCCTAATGTGTATATAAATCTGATATCATATGGCCTAATGTGTATATAAATCTGATATCCTACGGCCTAATGTGTATATAAATCTGATATCGTACGGCCTATTGTGTATATAAATCTGATATCCTATGGCCTAATGTGTATATAAATCTGATATCATATGGCCTAATGTGTATATAAATCTGGTATCCTACGGCCTAATGTGTATATAAATCTGATATCCTATGGCCTTATGTGTATATAAATCTGATATCCTATGGCCTTATGTGTATATAAATCTGATATCCTATGGCCTAATGTGTATATAAATCTGATATCATATGGCCTAATGTGTATATAAATCTGATATCCTATGGCCTAATGTGTATATAAATCTGATATCCTACGGCCTAATGTGTATATAAACTGATATCCTATGGCCTAATGTGTATATAAATCTGATATGATATTGCCTAATGTGTATATAAATCTGATATCCTACGGCCTAATGTGTATGTAAATCTGATATCCTACGGCCTAATGTGTATATAAATCTGATATCCTACGGCCTAATGTGTATATAAATCTGATATCATACGGCCTAATGTGTATATAAATCTGATATCCTACGGCCTAATGTGCATATAAATCTGATATCCTACGGCCTAATGTGTATATAAATCTGATATCATATGGCCTAATGTGTATATAAATCTGATATCCTACGGCCTAATGTGTATATAAATCTGATATCCTACGGCCTAATGTGTATATAAATCTGATATCCTACGGCCTAATTTGTATATAAATCTGATATCCTACGGCCTAATGTGTATATAAATCTGATATCCTACGGCCTAATGTGTATATAAATCTGATATCATACGGCCTAATGTGTATATAAATCTGATATCATATGGCCTAATGTGTATATAAATCTGATATCCTACAGCCTAATGTGTATATAAATCTGATATCCTACGGCCTAATGTGTATATAAATCTGATATCATATGGCCTAATGTGTATATAAATCTGATATCATATGGCCTAATGTGTATATAAATCTGATATCCTATGGCCTAATGTGTATATAAATCTGATATCCTACGGCCTAATGTGTATATAAATCTGATATCATATGGCCTAATGTGTATATAAATCTGATATCCTACTTTTTTTTTTATGAGCATACACGTATCTTTATTTGTTTATGTAATAATGATGTTTTCCTGTGTTCAAGTCGATTTATTTCTTTGTAATCAATCAATATACGGACACATAACTAACTAAAATATAATTGATATGAAAGAAGAAAAATTAACAGAAAGATTTACTTTATAAAATTTTGGTTTATGTTTGTAATCGACATGTTTTGAACATAACATGTAAGACTTTTTAGGTTGCCATTGTATCATAAGATACCTTATCAGTTCATTAAAAATTTGTAATACCGAATAACCGGGTTTTTGTGCGAACTTTTATATAAACTCTCATTTCTTCAATATTCTCAACTCGTTTCCCAATCATTTTACGACAGCGGTCAACGACTGGCTCATTGAAACTATGTGAAGCTGAAGACACGTGTTTTTACTGTTGGAAAGATATTGAATAGGGCTATTGAAGCATATCATCATCAATACAATACACATTACATATCGGACAGCCCTCGTAAATAATTAATTTAGTTGATTTCTTGTTGTGTTAATGTCAAGACACTTACTTGTTATTTTCAAGATGACAAATAAATTGTGTCATGTTATTTTGGATTTCCCGTTCTCCATTTAGCCAGCTAGTCAAGATTTTTAAATTTCCCTCTGCATAATCACTGAGATATATATCATCAACACAACTGCTAGCACTAATGACCCCATGGATTGCTGGTCCAGTACCGATATCTAACAGTCGTTCACCTTGTACGCCACCTTAAATAGATAAAACTTTGATAGCTCAGTGGAAAAGCGAATGTCTCAATAGCGTTATTTCCGGAACTCGATATCAGACCGGTTGGTACTTAAGACTAGCATTGAGATACCGCTCCCTCAGCGTCTTGCGCTTGTCATTGGGAGGAAAGAGTATGGGCTATTTTACCCAGGATAGGGTAGATAGGGGAGTAGTATGCTTGTCTGTGGCATTCTGATTAGTTGAGCTAGCTCCTGAAAAAGTCACCTGGGTGCACAAGTATACAGAACAAACACTACAGAAACTTGTTCTAAATAAAAAATCCTTACAGACTGATAAACTTACTCGGGAATAACCTAAAAATAGACCAAGGAATATAGTCTAACACTTGACTACGTGATAAGTACTATGAAAGACTCGAGGGGACACAGGTGACAAGTGTCAGTACGAGTTAACTCCCTTAAACCGAAACTATTGTTGGTAATGCGGGAATAACTTGGAAAAATTGCTGATGTGACGTTAAACAACATGACAACAACGAAAATGAACACTCAAATCTTACTCACAGAACATTGATTGTAGAACTAATTGCGAGGATAATATATGATCTCTTAACCACGACAATGGATATAATTTCGTCATTACATAAAGTATTATGCATTTTACCTTTTGAAATTGCTTATTATCCTTTATAAGTGTTTGTTAGTCAAATTAAGCTAAATTTTGTAGCCCTTTTAAGTATTTTTTTCATTTCCCATCATCATCCAAAAAATGACCATCAATCGTAAAAAAAATTGACTTGGGTGCAAATATGCCAGCTGTATATTTCTCACAGGTTACTCCTAATGAAAGAAAAATATATAATGTCTTCATTTTGTGCAAACCTGTGTATAAAGACCACCTGCTGATAGGGGGCAATATTGCTGTAACTCTAAGTTTACCCACTTCTCGGGTAATTTTGAAAAAAATAATTGAAAACCCACCTTTAGTAAAAATATGATGTAGCTCTCTCAATACAAATTCATTGCATTGCTCTACTTCTGCATACATGTTTTTCATGTACATGTCTGGATCGAAATATTTGTCATAGTCGGAACCCGATATAATCACAGCCATTTTCTAGTTGCCTTCTCCTAATTAATCTGAAGATACATATTTACATATTTTGTATCGAATTTTATATCTATAGTTTCCTGTATGAATAAATTGATAAAGAGTTCAAATTTACTGTATGATTACGTTGATAAAGGTTTCAAAGTTCATTTCTATCTTTTCTTTAAATTTTAACCCACCCGATTTCTCGTCGGTGGTGGCGCTAGTGTACTATGGGGTGTAACGTCGCGAGATTTGACGTGGTTTCTAACGCAAACATGGCTCCGCCGCGATTTTCAACTTGGAAAGCTGAGAAGCTTAAAGTCAAATTGGCACAAAGAGGTCTCCGTATCTACGGGAAGAAGTGAGTTGAGTTGAGTTATGGTGTTTAACGTCCTAGTCAAGAATATTTCACTTATGCCGAGACGTCGCCAGCTACAGGCGAAAGTGCAGAAATTTTGCCTGTGCGTTGCGCTGATGGCATTATACAGCAGGGTTCTTTATCGTGCCACGCCTGCCATGACATGGGACCTCGTTTATTTTAAGTTCCCATCTTAGTGCCGATTGCTTGGTGAAGGAACAGTCACTACCCACTTTCAAGTCTTGGGTCAGACCCGGCCGGGATTCGAACCCATGACCTTCCACTTACGGAGCGAGCACTCTACCAACTGAGCGTCAAGAAATCAAGAGCGTCAAGATTTGATTTGTTCTACAGTGTCTAAAATTGGAAATAAAAGAAATTGAAGAAATGACAAAAATAAAAACAATGTAAATCATGGTATGTTAGGAGAGAGTGAAGGGTGACAACTTCTCACTTTGGAGAAATCTGCAAGGCTACAAATCGCAGAAATATGCAGAAACTCTGTAAACAACTACTGAAGAATACCAACAGTAAAATAAATTTTAAATTCATTCTTTATTGAATTAAGTATGAAGCTAAAGCATTAAAGGAGCCTGAGAAAAAAAACTGCGCTGAATATAAAGGTTGTGTTTTTTTTTTAAATTTCCCTTTCAAAACCATTTCTCAGTGCTTCTCCAAATGGGATTATAAGTGAAAGTGAAACAGTTGAAGTAAAGTGTCCATTTAATGAAAGGGGGGTGATTATTAAACAAGGAAAATCTTCCCTTTTGTGACAGATATAACATAGTGAAATAATATTGAAGGTAAAATTGAGTTAAAACAACATTTGTCTTACTATCACCAAATTCAGGGACAACTTTATGTTTCAGGACGAAAAGTTTGTTATTTTGTTGTTTACACATTTTGTGACTTGTTAGTACAGAAAATTCACATTGATCGTAACTTCTGTAATAATTGCTAACAAAATTTGAATTGTTTTATACATAAACTTCGGGTCATATTTTACTGCATCACTATAAGTATTAAGAAATGCATATTGCTCTCTTGTGTTCGATAGTATATGATACTGGTGGGTAAGAAATGGACAATTATTACGGAAACTTAATGATAATTCAAAATATTTTAAATCTTTCTCAAGATCTCTGGATCTATGATCAGGTGTCCAGGCAGAGTGAGCATCTTCTAATGTATGCAAGTGGAGTGAATTAATGATGTTTTAGGCATAGTCAAGATTTTTTCCCCTTGTATCCAGGTGGTTAGTTATAGGATGATGAAGGAAACCGGAGTGTTCAAAGAAAGAACCGACTTTCGACAAAAGAACTGATAAAATATCTTAGAATAGGAAACCTCCAATGGGTATTCAAACCTAGCTGGTGAAAGGCAATAGCCCCTAAACTATGAGGCGCCGTTTCTATATTTATTCAGTATTTTAACATATGCATCATATGCATAAATCTATTTTTGGATATCCATAAATCGATTTTTGCATATGTAAAATGGTATATGTAAAAATCGAATTATGGATATCCAAACATAAATTTGTGAAATTTGAAAATACTCTCCCCAATTATCAATCCCGAAGTAAATACTTTCCGGTATATTGTGTGAATAATATTTTTCTCTTTTTTTTTAACAAATTTTTAACAAATAAAAATCGTTATTTTTCTTTATGGTTAATAAATGCACTTTCAATATTAGTGAAAAATATAAGCCTACGCATTTTTAAATCTAAAGTGTTTCAATGATAACATTACCACGCAACAAAATCTAACATGGCTGCTAGAAATAATAAACGGAAAGAACAAACGCATTGAGGTGATTGGAAATTGAAGATCGACATTTTGACGACAAAGCTGTCGATATCATATCAGATATTGAGTAAGTTGCCATGTTACCGACGTAATGATAAACAAGAAGTATACCCGCACTAAATAGTTGGGGAGAAATCATTTCACACTCGCGTTTTATGGATATGTTAAAATCGATTTTTACATATGCAAAAATACCGACTATTTTTGCATATGCAAAAATCGATTTATGGATATCCAAAAATCAATTTATGCATATGTAAAAATGTATTTTTGCATATGCAAAAATAGCCAGCATTTAAACATATGTAAAAATGTATTTATGCATATGCAAAAATCGATTTATGGATATCCATAAATCGAATTTTACATATGCAAAATTATTTTTGGATATCTTAAAATAATTTTACATATGTTAAATTCGATTTATGGATATCCATAAATGAATTATGCAATTGCTAAAATAGTGAATAAATATAGAAACCGCGCCTCATACTAAACAGACACTTCAGAAATATCTAAATCACCAGGTCATGTTGTCAACAATGCAAGACCACTCTACCAACCGAGTACCGCAGTGGCGGTTGGTCAATATTGCATTAAAGACTATTTCCTTAATGTCATTTTGCTTAATATTTATATATTCTGTATCATATTCAATATCTAAAGTTTACTTATGGCCCCATTGATAAAGAGTTCAAATTCTATTTCTATCTTTTCTTAAAATTTTAATCCGTTGATTAAACAAAAAGTGACCACTAGATAGTATCTCGTCAGTGTCTGTAGCGATATGAGTGCTCAGTTTTTAGAATATTCGCCTAAAAAGAAAACACCGTAAAAAAAAACTACATGTAATACGCGTAACTTAAACAAAGGGGCGCAGGTGTTTGTACCCTTTAAGAAGTAATTCAACATATTTGACCTGAACATAAGGAGCAGATGCAGAATTTTATGACCGTTAAAGGCCACCAGTCTGCGAGAAATGAATTTATAATAGGTCTTATGACCTTCTGGCAACCGTTCATTTTTTAAAATTTTTTTTAAATTGATGTAAACGTGCCTCTAGACGTGCTTCAAAATAAAATTGGGTTTCAACCAGGCTATGTACTAGAATAAATAAATATAAATATATACATGCGACATAAAATAGATATGTAAGAGACCAAGTGACCAATATTACTACAATGTAAACCATGTGTGTCATTATAACCATATCATAAACAGGTGACACTATCCACCATGTCAAGTTCTATGTGGCATTAAATGACTGTATTATAAATCAGATGACACTAATGGTCGTGTCATCAATTAGGTGGCACTAAGTGACAGTATAATAAACCAAGTGGCACTAAATTACCAAATCATAACCCTGGTGACACAAAGTGACCGTATTTTAAACAAGGTGGCATTAAGTGACCGTATCATAAGTCAGGTGGCACTAAGTTACCATATCATAACCGTGGTTGCATTAAGTGACACTATCATAAACCAGATGACACGAAGTGACCGTATCATAAACCAGGTGGCATTAAGTGACCGTATCATAAACCAGGTGGCATTAAGTGACCGTATCATAAACCAGATGGCATTAAGTGACCGTATCATAAACAAGGTGACCGTATCATAAGTCAGGTGGTACTAAGTTACCATATCGTAACTGTGGTTGCACTAAGAGACACTATCATAAACCAGGTGACACGAAGTGACGGTATCATAAACCAGGTGGCATTAAGTGACCGTATCACAAACAAGATAACTGTATCATACGTCAGGTGGTACTAAGTTACCATATTATAATCGTGGTTGCACTAAGTGACACTATCATAAACCAGGTGGCATTAAGTGACCGTATCATAAAGCAGGTGGCATTACGTTATCGTATCATAAACAGGGTGACTGTATCATACGTCAGGTGGTACTAAGTAACCTTATCATAATCGTGGTTGCACTAAGAGACACTATCATAAACCAGGTGACACGAAGTGACGGTATCATAAACCAGGTGGCATTAAGTGACAGTATCATAAACCAGATGGCATTAAGTGACCTTATCATAAACCAGGTGGCATTAAGTGACCATATCATAATCCAGGTGGCAATAAGTGACACTATCATAAACCAGGTGGCATTAAGTGATCGTATCATAAAGCAGGTGGCATTACGTTATCGTATCATAAACAGAGTGACTGTATCATACGTCAGGTGGTACTAAGTAACCTTATCATAATCGTGGTTGCACTAAGTTTCACTATCATAAACCAGGTTGCATTAAGTGACCGTATCATAACCCAAGTGAAACTGACTGACCGAATTATAAACCAGGTGGCACTAACTGAACGTGTCATAAACCGTTTTCTCAGGTTTTGCCGGAAAAGAAATAAAACTCTTTTCAGTTTGGTTGAGTTTGAATAATTAAGTGCTATATCTTTCTCATTTGTTTTTTAAAACTTAAAATCAACTGTTAATCTGTAAAGTGCTAAAAGAAATATGATTTTTATTGATGTTTGAAAACTTTCAATAAAATGCATCATTTTAAATTTCAATGATGCGATGTTGATGATGTTTCATTTCACTGGAATTTTTCAGCTATTCGAGTTTATGTATAAGTGTTTACTGTACATAAGAACGAAACTGTGTATGGACGAGATGTACGAGTGTGTATTATTGTGTGCCGTTGTGTCGTTTACTAGCGCACACTCAATGCGTTTTTAACGACTTGAAATCATGTAGATAAACTCAACAAAACTGAGTTCAGGTAAATATCTTTAAAACCTTTTTTAGGCTGGTCAAGGCTTTTATCAACCTCAAATGCTTTAATAACAATGCGTTTTCCTTCCAAGAGGTCGCAATACATTGTATATGGCAGCACAAACAAACGACTAAAATCCAATAAACTTCCTTACAACATTCTCTTAGATTCACATCTATCTAGTAAGTCACTAAGAAAATTGAGTTAGGAGGAATGACAACTGAAAAAAAGCAACAAAAATGCAATCTTTGGCTTAGAAATAGCCATTTCATTCAACATAAATTTACAAAAAGCGTTCCTGGTTATAGAATATGCATTACACTCTGACCGACTCAGTCGTGTCATCATTGAACGTTCAATCATCTAAAAATTTTAAAACCCTAAGCTTTAATAAAACTAGTAACAAAAATGCATTTAATCTAGTTTTTCAATTCAATCTCAATTTTAGGTAAGTGGTAAACAATAAATCGAAGCAGAAGGCAAGACCAGAATTAATTCCATTCTTTCTACCACAAACTCAAATGAAAAAATATCGTGCTCGGCTATAGTCTTATTCCAGAAACTGCAAACTGGAGTCTTGTCTTTCTACAACAAGAATCCTAAACGAGCAAATAAAAGCCCCCATTTGAAGACAAACAAGTTTCGATTGGAATTTGGCTATCTTATCTCTTATCCTTTATGAAACTGAATAAGAACAAAAAGTCCAATTAATTTTTAACTGGAAACAAGCATTGTGTGAAAAATCTTGAGAACCAGGTACGACTGCTTCTTTGTCGCATTTTACTTGTAAGAAGTTGGTCGTAATCCGAGTACTATTTAACATATTCATTTTTCTGTGCAAACTGAAGGATCTTTTGTCGGGTAGCTGATCAAAACCAAAAGATGGCTACCTGGTTTCATCTACATGGTTAGCTTCTAATTTGAATTTTTTCTTACATTTTTGAATGTTACTAAAGCACTTATTTCCGGTTAAGCACTATTTTGGACTTTCTATTAGCTGCAAATGTTTAGATCTCCAATGCATAAGCCATCTACATAAAATATAACACCAAGACCTCAATTGTTTTGGTGTAAACAAACAAACCAAGAAACCATCCTTTCTCTAAAGCAGCTAAGGGCTAGTCTTTGCTATACACTAACTTTATCTTCTCAAAGGACGCTGTAATCTGGCAATAAACAAATTAGGTAAACAAAAAAAGTCGCTAGAAAGTTTTTAAATATTCCAAGTTATAGTTTTCATTAAAATGTTTTCTCAAGTATTTCCAAATTATACCTTGTATTGATAAAAACCAACTTAAAAACCTGTCTTCTCATGACAAATAGCTTTTCGGACAATTAAGCTTAGAAAAACATCATAGAATAATTCCATTTAAACTTCCGTGATGGACAATGCACAATATTTGTTTCTATCGGACAATGAACCTAAGCAATACCTTACATAGGATCATTTTATAACAAAAGTGTTATGATTATTTAATGTCGGACAAGATATTATAAAGGATAATTTCATGACCTATTGGTAGGCCTAAACAGTATTCATTATACTATGAGTAGAATAGTATAAATACGCAACCCGCATGCCTGTTAAACATCAGTAATTTTTCAGTTATTCACAAAGACAGCAAGTTTATTTATATCTCTAAGAATTAATCTAATAAGAAGTTTGTGTATGCGTGAGATGTGTGAATGTGCATTATGATTTGCCTTGTATTAGCAAGAATTCGGAATTATTTTTTCTTAAGGTGCAAGCTCACCTAGATAGTATGCTGCAGACAAACATACGATTTCTCTGACAACCGGGTGATCCAGTCTTTATTTTGTATCCTCATGCCGATCGGCAGACGAAGAAGCAGTATCTCTAATTCTAAGTACAAAGACTGTCATTTCCGGGAAAAAACAACGTAAAAATCAACGGAGTAGTAGGAAACATAAACTTGATCTGTAATACATTGTGGTAAACTCACATAATAAAAATTAGTTCAAACTTATTTGCAAAAATCGACAAAAAGTTGGAAAACAAATTATTTCAATGAAATTATCAAAGATAAAGGGCCGTAATTTCCGTAATCAAACAGAGCGGAACACAGCGTAAACTTCATATGTAACCCACAGTAGACTCGCATGCCAACAAGAGCACTGCCAAACGGAGCAAAAATACGCCCGTCACTATTTGGTCGTAGGAGCGACCTGCATTGTCTCATAACATTTTCTCAAAAACTTAACAATAGTTAGATGCACAAGCAAACAGCTAGTTCCTTGCACATGCAAAAAATAAACAAGAGTGCCATGAAGGCCCTGAAATGATGTACACTCAGCTTGATTTTGGCAAACTGGAGCTTCTATTCTTAAAAGAGATTTTTTCCTATATTTCGAGCTAGTGACCTACTTATTGACACAAAATGACCCATATATAAACTTGAGCTAGCTTTTGTCAAGAGCATAATTCTGAGACAGTTTGATAAGATTGGTCCAAAATGGATCCCCTCATATGTGTTAACAAGGTTTTTTATATAATTCGACCTAGTGACCTACTTATTGACCGAACATAGCCCATATACAAACTCGAGCTAGCTTTTGTCAGGAGCATCATTCTGACTAAGTTTGATGAAGATTGGACTAAAATTGGGGCCCCAGGAGTGTTAGCAAGGTTTTCTTACAATTTGACTTAGTGACCTACTTATTGACCCCACATGACCCATATACGAACTTGAGCTAGCTTTTGTCAAGAGCATCATTCTGACTAAGTTTGATAAAGATTGGACTAAAATTGAGGCCTCAGGAGTGTTAACAAGGTTTTTCTACAATTTGACCTAGTGACCAACTTATTGACCCAACATGGCCCATATACGATCTTGAGCTAGCTTTTGTCAAGAAGATCATTCTTACTAAGTTTGATGAAGATTGGACTAAAATTGGGGCCTCAGGAGTGTTAACAAGGTTTCTCTACAATTTGACCTAGTGACCTACTTATTGACCCAACATGACCCATATACGAACTTGAGCTAGCTTTTGTCAAGAGCATCATTCTGACTAAGTTTGATGAAGATTGAACTAAAATTGGGTCCTCAGGAGTGTTAACAAGGTTTTTCTACAATTTGACCTAGTGACCTAGATATTGACCCAACATGGCCCATATACGAACTTGAGATAGCTTTTGTCAAGAGCATCATTCTGACTAATTTTGATGAAGATTGGACTAAAATTGGGTCCTCAGGAGTGTTAACAAGGTTTTTCTACAATTTGACCTAGTGACCTACTTATTGACCAAACATGGCCCATATACGAACTTGAACTAGCTTTTGTCAAGATGATCATTCTGACTAAGTTTGATGAAGATTGGACTGAAATTGGGTCCTCAGGAGTGTTAACAAGGTTTTTCTACAATTTGACCTAGTGACCTACTTATTGACCCAACATGGCCCATATACGAACTTGAGCTAGTTTTTGTCAAGAGGATCATTCTGAGAAAGTTTGATTAAGATTGCACTTAAATTGTGGCCTCAGGAGTGTTAACAATCAAAAGTTGACGCATGACCCATGAAGCACGTAGCACGACACACACCGGACAATGACCCACCACAATAGCTCACTTGAGCACATTGTGCTCAGGTGAGCTAAAAAAAAAAAGGCAAATGGGCCTTAACGCTCACCTGAGTATATGTCCAAAATTGTTTGCAAAATTAATTAGCAATTTAAGTCTTCTTATGCGGTTTTAAACTTGGCTTTTAAATCTATGACCTTGAACCTTGTATCAAAATGATCATAATATTAATATCTACAATATTCTTATATACACGCCTATAAAGAAAGTTAAAACCTTTCAAGATAATTAATATTTTCACTCTTCTAATGCAGTTGTGACCTTGACCTTTGAACCTATGACCTTAAACCATACATCAAAATGATCGTCAGATCAATACCTACAA
Organism: Tegillarca granosa; assembly: GCA_029721355.1. Classification (NCBI taxonomy): domain Eukaryota; kingdom Metazoa; phylum Mollusca; class Bivalvia; order Arcoida; family Arcidae; genus Tegillarca; species Tegillarca granosa. The sequence goes on along the minus strand of CM056596.1, from coordinate 55,008,612 downwards.
TATTCTAATATGCATGCCTATAAAAACGTTAATAGTATTCAAGATATATTGACAGATATTATAAATGAAATTACTTAGGTATATCGCTTGTTCATTCAAAGAAGATTTTTAAAGATTTTCACTATTTCCCTCCTTATGGAGCCCCAAGGGGACATAACTCATTCATCTGTGCAAATCTGACAGGCCTTAACCAAGGCATGATTACAACTAAGTTTCATCAAATTTAAAAACCACTGTTTTCAAAGAAGACGATAACACAAAAATTTTAAAGTCTTTACTAATTTAGGTCACTCTAACCTAAAATATATAGGTCAAGATCAACCAGCTTCCAAAACTTGGTAGAGCTTCTTGTGCTGATGTTATATATGAAGTTGCAAGCTCCCAGGCCTTTTTGTTCATGCCGAAAGAATGTTTTAAGGTTTTACTACTTTAGGTCACTCTGACCTTGAATGTAGTTCAAGGTCAGCCAGCTTCACAAACTTTGTAGACCTTTTCGTCCTGATGCTATATATGAAGTTTTAAGCTCCTTGGCCTTTTGGTTCATGACAAGATGTTTTAAAGTTTTCATACTTAAGGTCACTGTGACCTTGAATGTAGGTCAAGATCAACCGGCTTTGCAAATTCGATAAATCCTTTTGATGATGTTTCAAGCAACTGGGCCTTTATTGTTCATAACTTCATACCAAGAAGATGTTTTAAGATTTTACTACTTTGGGTCACTCTGACCTTGAATGTAGGTCAAAGTCAATCAACATGACAAATTTGGTAGACCTTTTTGTCCTGATGCTATATATGTAGATTCAAGCTCCTAGGTCTTTTGGTTCATGACAAGAAGTTTTAATGTTTTACTACTTTGGGTCCCTCTGACCTTCAATGTAAGTCAAGGTCTACCAGCTTCACAAACTTGGTAGACGTTTTTTGTCCTGATGCTATAAATGAAGTTTCAAGCTCCTAAGCCTTTTGGTTCATGAAAAGAGGATGTTTAATGGTTTTACTTCTTTATGTCACTGTGACCTTCAATGTGGGTCAACATCAACCAATTTCGCAAACTTGAAAGGGCTTTGCCCAGATAACATCAAGCTTAAGTTTTATTACCACTGGGTCACTGGTTCTGGAGAAAAAGTCATTTAAGTGAAAAGTTTATGCACGATGGACAAAAGGGTATTTGAAAAGCTCACTTTGAGCATTTGCTCAGGTGAGCTAATAAATAAATAAATAAAAATAATGAATGGACAGACAAGCAAACAAAATGTATATCTAAATACTTCCTGTCAAGTAAGGGACATATAAAAACTGTAATAATTCAATGCACAGGGAATGTGTAGTTTAAAAATCGAAGATGGCCAACAGCTGCCACTTTGTTTTTTCAATCAAGGAAAAAATCCACAGCATCCCAGAGAAATAAGTTTAGGAAAAAGTGTGGAAAACTTATTGATTGAAGGACTGACACACAGACTGGTCAAAAACATTATACCCTATGAAAACTTAAGTTGCGTTGGGTATTATCAATTTATTTTTATCTTTGACATTCCAACAACCAAAATTTCACTAAAAAAAATTTTTTTTTTTTAATTTCTGAAAAACCCAAAGATGAAAAGGTGAACATGTACATAAGCTAGGGTCCATAGTCCATATAAATGCAGGGACAACATAACCATGTATGTTAAATATAATCATTTTTATTATAACTTTAGAAAAGAACCTAATGTGGTATCTTAAAAAATTGTATTTACCTGCACATCACATAAACAATGTGCCACAACAGATTGGCATTTTAATGATTTATCAATGTTTTTATTTAGAAATAGTTTGATAACAATATTTCACCAATTACAAGATTTAATAATTGATATTACAGCTGCTTTTGTGTAAATTAAGCATAAAATGTACATAGTTATCACAGATTAATTTATCAAAAATAATCACAGATTTACAGAAAGATAACAAATTGATATATTATAACAATAACAATATAGAAAATTCTAGTTACCTCAAAATGAAGTATATCTTCCAGGGATCACAATGTTTCAAATGTAGCAATAGAATAATTAAACAAATGCTCATAACAATACTTATATAAAGATAGAGAAAGTGAACCATCTGTTTATCACCCTTTACCATTTTTAGATACTATGTAACTTTCTTTACAAGTCATTAACAAAGTACTTCCATAAATATGCAGTCTGCACACTGGATAAAAACTTGGAATTCAATAAAATGTCTCAACTGACAAAAAAATTTTCATTAGATATTCAGTAAAAGCATTATGCAGAACAATATACTTATTAATTCTTTCTTAAATAATGCATATAGCAAAATTCTGGCAGGTCAATGTTTATGTACACTTCAAAATAATGTGTATATAAAAGTTTATTTTATTCATATAGTATATCATCTGCCATTTTAGAAATGTTTATTAAAGTACAATTTATAAATAGTTCATATCTAAATTTTATATTAATTTATTAATTTTTGTTTTTCTTTTGTCTTTTCAATAGCTATCAAATCTATCTAAACAGCAAGCATGGGTTGAATAAAATCTTTGTTCTCAAATTACTCTGATTTGATTTCCAACAATTCAATGTTACTTATTCCAAATGTTAATCCTCTGGTCCAAAACCAAACACAGAATCCATATCAAACCAATTTAGTTCTTCTTTTTTATGCAACTTTGACTTAAATGGTCTATCTTTAGGAGATGTTTTAAAGAATTTTCCTTGGTTCCTAGTTGGAGTCTTTCTTATATTTTGAGCCTTTGATGAAACTTTCTATAAAATAGAAAAATAATGGATGGCAAGTGTATACATCAAATTTATCTTGATAAGAAATATTCATTAAATCTGGTACTCATTTTTTTGAAAACTTTGGAATGGCCAGATAGTTTAAACTTTAATTATCAAAATGTATGTCCAACTGCAATTGATAAAATCCTTAAAACAGCATTGTGTTAACAAAGCTTCTTGAACCATTTTGTCACTAAATTACTTGTTACCAGGCTACAGTAAGTGGGTTCATTGTAAATGTACTAAGAAAGTATATTATCATATTCCTTGTTTTCATAGTCATTATGTCTGATCAAGTACAAGTTATTCAAACTACAAATTTCTGTAATAAATCTTTAAAAAAATCACCTTAATGATCACCATCCTGAAGTTTCATGTTTTTACTGGAAATATGAATTCTTTTAATGCATAAAGTTTTCCAAAGGAAAGAAAAATTAAAATGGTGCTGATTTACTAAATGATGTTCCTAATGAACAATGTTATAATTGGTTCAACAATAAAAGCTCCTATAAATATAGATACAGCAGTAATTTACAAGCGAGATGTAGACCTAGGGGATCTAATTTTAGAACATAATTATGTCATAAAAAAACTAGATCATGTAAACACAACTTACAAAACAGTGAAATATGATAAATTAAACACAGAATTTCATAAAATTTGTCATTTTTGACTTTGTAAGGAATAAATAACATCATTGCTAATACATGTACATTTGAATGTTAATGACAACCAATTGATGTCAGGTTTCCACTTTGATTCATTCAGTTTCTGTAATTAAGTGTGCATGCTCCAAGCTAATAATATTCTTCATTAGTTATGTGACCAACATGTTGGAGAATTCCATTTAGTTACAGCTAATAGGAATGAAATTTTAAAAAATGAATCTCACAGATCATGATTAGAAGTTATCTATTTAAAAAAAATTTTTTTTATAGAAAATCAAATTTTTTTTTAGAAAATTGAAAAACCTAATGCAGCTTTAAGAACTGTGTGAAATATATCACTTGTGTTAGTAAAACCCTTACTTTAATTGAAATATCTCTACTCTTGATGCTTTGTTCAGGATATAATTCATTATACTGCTTCAAATTTTCTTCTTCCCAGGATGATCTTTTTTCAATCTAAATAAAGCAAAATATATCAGAAGACAACATAGCTTAACAGAACCCAATTTAACAATAAAAATAAAAAATCAACATTGCATTGAACAGGATTTTGGGGTTAAAAATAGTAATGATACAGTTGTACTCTGCATGTCATTTTTAATTTGCACAAATCTTAACTGTGGGACACCAAATAGGGATATTATAATGGGTCCTTTTTAACTATTTTTATTTCTTTATTTACTTATTCTTTTAATTAGTTTATTTATTTTCGTTGCTGGGCATACAATATCTATATATTTTAAGAAATAGCATCTTAATGACAAGTTCTATTCAATCTTTACAATTCTTGACTTTGTATAAACAAAAGGAGAAAGTTTTAAGTTTCTCTTTGGTTTAAAACAACTGCCCCTTTAGGTGAGCTATAAAGGTCTTATGGTTTAACTCAAACAGATATAGTGCATAAAAATAGAAATAACTACTCTTAGGCTGATGTTCTTTGTATAATTTTATGAAAAGAATATTGTTTTAATTCTTAAGCATATAAAATAACTTGCCTATCTACAGGATAAAAAGAAAGCCAGTTAACTTACTTGCTTCTTTTCCATTCTGCTCACAGGTGGCCCTCTTGGAACAGGGTTTAATGGCACCCTAGCCCTCGGTTTACATTTCTTATCATTATCATCATCAGAAAATTCCATTGTGTCTGGTGTTTTTGCTTTGGGTGAAGGTCTGACATACAAAGTTTTCTTCACATCGTTCTTTTTACCTCCAACAACACGAACTTGATTCACCTTAAATCAAACATTAACTTTTAAGCCAAATTATCATTTTTAAATATTTACAGATTGTATACCTATATTTGGCAAGAGCAAAAACTTCTGAATGATTTATTACTAACTTTGAACATGACCTTCATTTATACATGTATATGAATATATCATCATCAGCACAATATTGAGATTAAATGATACACTAATCTATCTCTTCATTGGAGCAGTGCCAATGTATCCATCATTTAGATATGCATTATTTGTAATATAATAGATTCCTTTATTTCTACTTTTCAACAAGAATTGTATAACTAACATACAAACCTCTACTTCCATGAGTTCAGATGTTGAAGAGTCTGAATCTGAATCACTATTAAAATGTTTGCTCTCTGACATAAATGCAACTCTTCTCTTTTTAACAGATGAGCTACAACTGGAATTTTGTCTCAAGATACTTCTTTGTGGTGTTTTCATATCAGCTGATGTTGTTTTACAAGGAATCTGAGGAGTCTTTGTTATGATATTTGTCATGGAATGATTTGTCTTTGGAGTTTTAATTTGAGTTGCTGGTGAAATTACATCTATGCCAGAATTTTCCAAATTTATCTGTCTCTGCAAAAATAAATACAATAAATACACTTGAAAATCTTTAAAGTTATACAATTATCATAATGGTTCATCTTATGACTGAATTTGAATAAAGAAAGTAAAACCGAATTCTCACCAAACTTGAAAACAAACAACTCTGAGAATGTATATACCGGTACTTTGTTTAAATTACCAGTAGATATAATTAAGCATTGAACTGATTCCATATGAAAATTATGGTCCTATAACTCTAGGTATTCAAGACAAACTAATTAACAATAAAGCATTATGATTTGTATGTACAGAAGTGCAAGCATACTTTTCTGTTTCTTTATATATATATATATATATATATATATATATATATATATATATATATATATATATATAATTATATATCAGGGGTCCAGAAACGGTCATATTTGCCGGACATGTCCGACAAAAAATATTTTTGTCCGATGTGAAATATAGCTTGTCGGACATTTTTAGTTTAAAATAGAATTCAGTTAATCGGACACGTAAATAAATATGATTATCGGACATTATTTTACTCAAGTATTCTTTGCTATCACCTGTCAGTCATTTTCAATAAATACAGATCACAGGCGCTTGTTTCGATATTTTTTTAAAAAAAATCCCTTGACCCTAACATAAGTCTTATGTTAGGGTCAAGGGATTTTTTTTTTTTTTAAATATCGAAACAAGTGCCTGTGATACAGATCTAATAATTAGGCTTTTGTTTATTAATCAGTTAAAATCCATGGTCTCAATCTGTTCCTTTTGTTTCATCATCCAAATCATCATTACTTTTGTTGATAAGTTGTTTATTAAGTAATCACATCGCTTGACAGACGGAAGCCATAAACACCTGTTCACCGAAGGTCATGGTCGTCGGACTATTTCAAAGAGGTTCCACGCGGGATGTTAAATAATAATACAATGCGCATAGTACGGTCTTGGCAAACTGTTTAGTTATAAATAAATAATTTTAAAAAGTAAAATAAAATCAAAGATGTTCTCAAAATGAGGTTCAGTAAAGTTCGTGTAACTTGGGGAAAACAAAAATGCGCGATTGTCAATAAACAAAGATGGCTGTCAAACAATGTGTCGTCAATGCCGACAGTTCAAAATCTGACCATATATATTTAAATAACTTCGTGGTAGTTAAACCCTTTTTAAAAACTTCTATATTGATATTAAAAGTCTTTTAAAATACATAGTTAGTAACAACGTTTTTTTTTTTTTTTTTTTTTTTTTTTTTTTTTTTTTTTTTTTTTTTTTTGCGCTTTTCACTGCATCGTCAGTGGTACAGTTGCTTTGAAAAAATGTCCGACACCTCAGTCAAAGTTTTCCTGAGCCCTGATATATATATATATATATATATATATATATATCTCTATAATATATATAGATAGATAGATAGATAGATAGATAGATAAGATAGATAGATTTCTTTTTTTTTTTTTTTGACCACAAACAACAAAGCAAATTTTAAACCTGAAGCAAATTTAGATATTGTTTTTGCAAACATATCTTTGGTGTCATTGGTGCTACTTCCTTGACAGTCTTGTTACTGGATGAAAGTTTTGGTGTGGATGTTGATGAAATCAAACCTTCTCCATATTTAATAACTGGACTTGTTTGAACACCAATAGTTGAACCATCTTTTGATTTTAAATTTTCCATATAATTCTGCAATTCTTGAATTTCTGACTCCTTTGAATATTTAACATTTTGAGGAAAAAATTATAATTAATAGAAGAATAAAGTCCTTTTTAATTTACAAAAACGATGACTAAAAATTATTTATTTGAGGTAGAGTTGAAATATATGACTTGTTTGAAATAATAAGCAACATAAATAACAAATAGATTTAAGGCCATTTCACTGTTATTCAAATATTTGTTTTTAAAACAGAACATGTGGGCAAAAATAAATTTTTATGTAGGAAACAGCTATTTACTGAATTCATTAAAATGTGATTTAACTTTTTTTTTTTTTAAATTAAAGAGTAAAAACTTCTACTTATATACCATTCTGTTAAAACCCAAGTGCTGATAAAACACATCTGTACTGGTAATTAAAACATAATTTTCAATGGTTGATTGGTATGTAATCACATTAAACTACTAAAAAAACAAAACAATCTTGGTTTTCTTTGCCTAGCTTTCAAGTATCTACCATAGAAAGCTTCACAAGTGAAGAGATGTTCTCACTACAGTTGGTTATGGTTTTAGGAACAAAGATGAAGACTACAAACTGCTTTATTGGGCTTTGACAACTGTAACTAAAACCAGGAAATTTTATGAGATAATAGTTTAAATTTTTTATAGATTTTGTTGTTAAATGAAATATTTAAGCAATACTTGGTATGTTGAAATTCCCAGTTTGGAAAATGTTAGTGAAATTACCATAAACATTACTACTTATGCAAATAATGTTCAATTCATACCTTAGTTTGTTGAACTTTTATCATTTCAGTCATCTTTGTCTGATAGTCATTTTCTGCCTTCTTAATTAATACCTATAACAAAAAAAAAAAAAAAAAAAAAAAAAAAAATTGAAACAGCCTTCAATGGAAAAATTAAATATCAGAAATGATTCTCAAAGCTTAAATATCATGTTTGAAAAATGCCAATCAAAATTATGTTTATATTGTAACTATTTACAAGATTTAAAAAAAGGGAACAAAATTTAAAATATCAAAATTACTTGCATAAATGGTAGCAATTTACATGTATGTTGTTTTTTAAAAGAACCATTTAGATATAAAACTATTTGTTTTGTATTTTTACAAGTTTAGTATGTAACAGTATTGATAAATGTACTTCCAAAAAATGATGGACTACCTCCTGTAAATAAATTTTACAGAATGGTTCAGAAAGTATATTGTTTTTTTTATACTCACATTCTCTTTTTCTAAAGTATGTATCTTTGTCTGAAGTTCAATGATCTCCTTTTCTAAATCTGACACTTTCTGATACTGAAATACAAAATTGAATTGAAAAAATGTTATTAGTAAAATTCAATTTCACTCACTTTTTAGAAATGATTACATGTACTACAAGTTCTCTTTTTCAAAATATCCAAATTATAGAGGAAATTAATACTGTAAATGTACTTATTCAACAATTCAATTTTAGCACAAATTCCATGTTGCAGCTAATCCATGCAATCATAAATTAGTGCACCCAAGGTTAGTAGAAATTAATTTAGAAAAAGACTAAAATTTTTAATGATCTTAATGTCAAGGTTGGTAGAATTCAATTTCCAAAATGGACTATAATAATGTATCGATATTTAATAGTTAGTGGTAGATAACCATTACTTTTATAAGTGAATACTAGTTCTTTAATTTGGTTATTAATACTAGTATTGTAAATAAGTACTCACAAAAATAAAGGTATTTGTTTTAAACACATATCTGTTTTTATTCACTTGCACTTCATAATGTTGAATAAGTGGTTGTTAAAATTGACAGAAAGCCCTCCCAGTCAATCCAAATTTACCTGATCCTTGGGCAACAGAATCAAAAGAGGATGCTATTAAAGTTGCCAGTGGGAATGATGATTTATTTATATTACTGCATCATCAACACATTTACTTGTGGTGATCATAAATAGCATGATTTGTCTAGCTTGAAAATGGCTAAAGTAAGATTACTGCCAAATAAAGTTCATTTACATTAACCCAAACAATTTTCATAAGAATGGGACACTGCTGCAACTTTCTAATGTTTCTCTTTAATGTTTATTCCCTTTACAATGTCCTATTGAATAAATAATGTTATCCTTCTTTTTAAGGGTTATACATGTACATTCCACATCCTGTGCATGATTTCTTTACGTAAAGTAGTATTAATGATTGATAAAATTTTTATACCAGCCAAAAATAATGAATAACTACATGGTATTTTCTCTGGAAGAATGTATCTATGGATGATACATCAAGAAATGTTGACCATAAATTGACAATAAGAGATAAATTTTTATCCAAAGCAAGTTTAAAATAGAAAAATTAACATTCAAAATTAGCATAAACATGATAATGGCAACTTACATAAATTTGTTATAAATATATCTGATTAAAAAGTCTTGTTACCTCTTTCTTATTACAGCTACTTTCTGTCTCTAGCTTCAGTTTAAGCTGTTCAATTTCTTTGTCTTTTTGAGTCACAATTTTGTGATTTTCTTGTTGGTATTTTTCTAAGGTAGCCATCATTTCTGCCATTTGATGATCACACTTATGCACAGCATCTTCTTTATTCTTGACAGCCTCATTACATTTTTCATTCATTTGCTTTGCCTTACAAGAATAAAATTTAATGTACAGATGTGACTAACACCACCATCATTAATTTTAAATGACTCTGTCATAGCAAGATAGAAGGTTGAAAACAAGCTATCTGAAGAACTAGAAAGCATGTCTTAACAATTACAGTGTTCTTTAAAAAACTTATAACATCAAATGCCAACACTCCAATTCACACAAAGGTTTGTCAAAACTCCTCTGCACTATAGCAAGCTGGGTAAAAATTGCAGCAGAAACAGAGAAATTCAGCAAAATATACTTAATAGCATATCAGTAAATGGGTGTAAAAATCCTATATTGTTGCTTACAAGAAATTGCTTAATAAAAATTTTAAAGTAAAATCTCAAAAATACCTGTGTTTCAGAATCCTCAGCAATTTTCTTGTACTGTTCCACATTATTTCTCAATTCCTCTTGCTGTTTCTCAAGTGCTTCCTTCTGTTCATTCAAATGATCCAATTCATTTTTCAACTTAATAATTTCCTTTTCTTTTGAAGTTGTTAATTTGTTCTGTGATGTTAAATCTTTCTTCAAAGCACGTATCTTTAAAATAACACTTAAATTAACTATTATCAAAGTTACAGAGTGTCCTGTCAAAGCATGATCATCATCTTTATCAAAGGCATTTCTCTCAAAAAATAACAAGAGACACTTTTACACTTTTGCATAGTTTAAAAACAAATTGTTATACTGAACACTTTTGCAAAAATTTAATATTTAGAGAGCAGTAAATAGAAAACTCTTCATTTTTGTAATTTACTTTTTAAGACTTTAGAAAAGTCTACTATGATATCAAGAAAAAATACATGGTATACAATTGAACTAATTGTAAGCTGTTTAAATAATTCAATATTTTTTTTTATTAAAGTTTGCTAATATAATGTTTATCATACCTCCTTCTCAAGATCCTTTGTCAATTTTGTTTTGGTTAATAAATCATCTTTCAAAGTTTTCATTTTTATTTCTAATTCAGACTGTGCTTCAACCTTTGATTCTATTTCATTATGCATTTCCTGATCCTGAAATGGAAAAGCCGTTAAGAGGATTAAAGAACCTTTATTTAGTGCTGACTTATGGCTTTAATTCTCTGGTTGAGAAATCAGTCTTATTTTGATCCATATTAAATTATTAATGTATAGAACTGTATGTGACCTTACTAATGGCCAATGTAAAGAAATAAACATACAAAACAATATGAGTTTGACAGAAGTAGAGTTACTTTATGAGATAAAAATAGTTGAAGCATATAAGAACAAAATCAAAATATTACTCCAGAGAGATAAATCCATATTATAATTTTAAATATGTTTCTTGTCCTTTTTATAAAAACAAGTTCTCACTAAATCAGCCTTTTCTCTACTTAAATCTTCTATCTGGTGCTGTTTCTCTAGTATTTGCCTTTGTAATTCTTCAATTTCTTTCCTTAAAAATAAAATATAGTCTTGTACTTTCTTTCAAAAATTTAAGCCATACAAATCTGGTAAGCAGAATCCCACTGTCAGTGTAAGAATTTTTTTATTAGTGGACCTTAAAACAAATATTGACAAATGGCACCAAATATGTCATGATACTTGTTTGAATTTTAATTTTAAAATGCTATCCTATAGATATGTGTTTCCATATTGAAACTTAAGTGCAAAATAAACTCTTTCTGGGCTCATTCATTACACAGTATACATCAAATCTACCATTCCAAAAAGCATTATCTCTGCTAGCCAGTTACAACAACAAAATAAAAAAATAAATAAATAAATAAATAAAAAAATTAAAAGAAAAAAAGAAGAAGAAGAAATATTTGTATGTTTACTACCAAATAATCTTCATGTTGCTATCATAGGTTACTGAATAATTCAATAACATAAAACAAAATGTAATTGTAAACATGAACCAACAGGGTATACTTTAAACTTTTAATCATGTCCTAACTAAAATATTTAAAAACAAGAGGCCCATGGGCCTTAACGCTCACCTGAGGAAATGTCAAAATACTTGCAAAGAACTTAATTACAAAAACTTTACAAAATTCCTCAAGTTTGGAAATCCTGTAATAATTAATCAGAAATATCGAGTCACATTTTATTTATAAATAACTCATATGTATGATTTAACTATATTACAATGAAAAACTTCCAAATCATTAACCATATGGTTATGCAACTATGATTTTGACCTTTGAACTTACGAACTTGAACCTTATATCAAAATAGTCGTGATATCAATTCCTACAATATTCTAATATACATGCTTTTACAAAAAGTTAATGGTTTTCAGGATAATTCACAATTTCAGTACTTTTATGCAGCTATTACCTTGACCTTTCAACAAATTACCTTGAGCCATATATATATATATACCAAAGCAATTGTCATATCAATACCTACAATATAATATTCTAATATACATGCCTATACAAAAAGTTAACGGTTATCAAGATAATTCACAATTTCAGTCTTCTTCTAAAGCTATGATCTTGACCTTTGAACATATGACCTTGAACCATATATCAAAAGGATCATCATATCAATACTAACAATATTGTAATTTACATGCCTATATAAAAAGTGAATGGTTGTCAAGATATGGAACAATTAATAAGTCTTCTTCTACTGCTACGACCTTGAACTTTTAACATATGACCTTGAACCATATATCAAAATGATCATCATATCAATACCTAAAATATTCTACATGCCTATACAAAAAGTAAAAGAGTTTTCAAGATAATTAGCAATTTAAGTCTTCTTTTGTAACTGTGACCTTGACCTGCAACATATGAACTTGAACCATATATCAAAATGATTGTCATATCAATACTAACAATATTGTAATTTACATGCCTATACAAAAAGTGAATGGTTGTCAAGATATGGAACAAATGATAAGTCTTCTTCTACTGCTACGACCTTGAACTTTTAACATATGACCTTGAACCATATATCAAAATGATCATCATATCAATACCTATAATATTCTACATGCCTATACAAAAAGTAAAAGAGTTTTCAAGATAATTAGCAATTTAAGTCTTCTTTTGTAGCTGTGACCTTGACCTTTCAACATATGACCTTAAACCATATATCAAAATGATTGTCATGTCAATACCTACAATATTCTTATATACATGCCTATACAAAAAGTTAATGGTTTTTATGATGATTCACAATTTTTATACGTTTATGCAGTTATGACCTTGACCTTTCAACATATGTCTTTGAACCATATATCAAAATGATTGTCATATCAATCCTACAATATTCTAATATACATGCCTATAAAGAAGTTTATAGTTTTCAAGCTTATGCACAATTTTAGTATTTATAAGCAAAAAATAACATTTCAGGGCCAACAACTCCTCATTGGATTACTATATAAGTTACAAAACTTGGTATCTTGTTAGATTTTGTCATGCTGAACATTTTAACAATGTTTTGAATTCATGTATCTCTTTATATTTGCAATAAAATTGACTAAAACTGCATAAATCAATAATTACGCCATAACCTTCATTTGTGACCTTGACCCTATTTTAAAGGTCATTTCAAGAAAAAGTCAAAACTGAAAACCCCATGTCATAATCTGTTCAAATAAACAAGTTATAACAATTTGAAGCCATTTTACAAAATTTTTAAAATTAAAAAAAATGCATCACCCATTTTTTGACCAAATTTCATGAAATGAACAAAATATAGACTTAAGACTCCAGAGAAAACAAATATCGCCTCAGATTTTTTCTCCCATCATCGGTTTTGGAGAAGAAGATTTTCAAAGATTTTTGGACATCTAGATCACCTTGACCTAGTTTTGGTAGCCATGGCAACGCCATGAACAAATCTGAATTGCATCAGCCCATATATGCTTCTGAACAAGTATTATTGAAATCTGTCCAGCAGTTATGGAGGAGAAGTTGAAAATAGGTGTTAACGACGCACACACATGCATGCATGCATACACACACTGCTTTTGGTCAGGTGAGCTAAAAATGCTTAAATTTAGTTGAAGAAATTTGCTACATTTCCTTTTGTCAACATTTCTGAAAAACTGCATAGTTAAAAAAAAATAACTTACAAACAAGCAATTGTAAAAAAGATTAAATGACGACACAAGACTAACAAAATTGTTTTAATAACATACTTTAAAATTTCTTCTTCTTTTTTTACTTTTTCTAAGTTTCTGTGAAGATTGGCTTCTTTCTTTTCAGCTTTCTAAAGACCAAAATATATGAGAAAAATAATACACAATGTATACCTGTATATACATTCATATGAGAACAAATTTATTTGATGCTGATACAGTATTTTATTAATGCAAAAAATTGTTCCATGACCTTTTAGAAACACTAAAAACATTGTTTTAGGTGCCATTTCATGAAAACTTAAACATGTACAAATTATTCTTTCACCTTAGGCCTGTTCAAGATTATGAATGTACACATTTGGCTTCAACAAGCAAGCTGTTCAGAAGGGGGTGCTTGTGAAGCACATGAGCGACAGCTGTCATTATCATAAAACTGTATGTCTTAGATTCAAGATGGTGTTCCAAGAACAAAGTTTATAACAAATATAAAAATAAATTCTGAAACTAACATTTATTTCAATTTATATTTCAGTGCAAGTGTATGGTATCTTTCTAGAAGAGGTTAGAATGATAGAATTAGTTGAAACTCTTGTACAGATGCCAGATTTAATTGATATTTTCGCATTTTTTCTTCATTCAGTCAAGTGTTTTGTCCAAATCCAAGGGAGATTATTTTTAAAGCATTTGGATGATTATTATGACTTAGATAAAATGATATTGCTTTTGTCCATTCAATAGACATAAATTTTGTTCACATGTGCAATGGAAAGCAACAAGTCTGTTTAAAAAAAACCCTTGATGACTTAAAAAATATAAGAGGGTGAAAGTGATAATAAATACAGTTTTGGAAAGATTTAAAATGTAATGTTCTGCAGGCAAATATTTTATCAACAAATGAACACTTAGTATCTAGTTTAACTGTCTGACAACACAATTTAAGAAGATGAAGAAAATTACATAACTAAACCATTCATTCTTTTGTTTTGATTTCAAATGCTGTTCAATTTTTTTCCCCATAATTTCATAAAAATTTTCATGGGACATCATAATTTAAAGTTTTTCTATTTTATACTTATTTAGACAAGTTGAATGATATCTAAATCTAAAGTTTTTTTATTTCTTGATTTTAAAGAAATGTTTTACATGGTTAAAAGATACTATCTTCATGTAAACATGTTGAAAAATTACCCACCATGCTGTTTACTAAAGTTACATGTATGTTAAGGCAATGTAAGAAATTCTGTGGTTTTATATTCACTTGTATACATAAACAATTATAAAATGTTTACTACATCCAAATAAAAGACAAAAATTTTAAAATTTTAGACTGATATTAAAATGACTACAGATATATCTTGTTTCTTCTACAACAGTTACACTAACCAATTTCCTTTAATATTGTCTTTAAATTTGATCTAATGTTTACAGAAACAAACCTTGAGATCTTTTTGCAGTTTTGAAGTCTCTGACTTTTCGTCTTTAAGCTCCTTTTTTAAAGTTTCAATATCCTTTAATTTTGATTCAAGGTCTTTTAAAACAAACTCATATTCCGCCCTATAACAAGATAATGTAATGTCATCATGATCACTATTTATATATGATAAAATTAAAAATAAATATAAAATGAAATGTTTGCACTTATAATATCAAGGAAGTTTGAATGTACTACGGTATATATTATTTATTAGTAAGTTAGTTTATTAAACCAAAAATAAGGATTATACATACATGTAATTCATGCTTGTTTGAAATTTCCCCTTTTTTTTTTTTTTTTTTTTTTTGAAACAGAAACAACTTGTAAAACTCTGTGCATTAACTAACATTATTTTGGACTAAATCAATAAAATAAACAAATGACTTGTTTACACAACATAATAACCATTTTACCTCACAGATAATGTTTCTTCTTTGATAAGTTTAATTTCATCATGAAGTCTAGATTCACTCTGATTTTTCTGATCTATGTTGTTTTCCATCCTTCCAATTAATTCCTGTTTTAAAAATTTAAAAAACAAGATATTTAATGAACCAGTGTCTCTAGTGTCCCTAGTAGCTATTGATGTAAATAAACTAGGTTATAAGACCACTGTGATTTTGAATCAAGGTCAAGAAACTTTGCACACTGGGTAGTGCTTAAAGTCCTTGTACTCAAATATGAACTAAGGCATTCAATAATTTAAGTACCTGACATCAAGATGCTTGAATATAATCAATACATTACTATTTAATGTCACTATGAACTTTAATAACTCCTATTTCAAAGGACTTCGTTCAATGTACCAGTAAATTTCTGTCAAGTTCTAATTTAAGTATTATTTAACTTTTAAAATAAAAAAAATTAAAACCTTACTTAGGCCATGTAAAAAAAATTCTCTGGTTCTCAGATACTTTTTTTTTCAAAAAGTGGCAAGGTAGGTGGGTATCTTATTTTATGATTTCATTTCACAAACTTATGCACAAGGTAGGCATTTTATTTTATGCAAAATTTTTAATACATTTTATACATATAACCGTACTCCTGAATAAAATTATATTAACCTAAGTTAGAGTGTAAACCATCTTTTGATATTTTCAGTAATGCATCATTATGTAAATGTTTGTGAAAGAGATCAATACAGTTTTGAATTCTAAGCATTTTATTTTCATATATGAAAAGTGTATTAAAAAAAACATTCAAACAGTAAACAGTGATGTTGTGATTTAGAACAATACCCAGGAAATGGGCTGGCATTGCTAAAATGGTATATAAAACAAGCAATTACATGTTTTTTATCACATAAAACTTGAACATTCACATGTACAGTGACATAGTGAGAGGTAGTGTCTTTTTATAGTTCTAAGTATTTATAAAACTGTATTAACTGTCATATTCTTTTTCACATTTATTTTGGTCAATATTAAAAGATTCACAACCATATATCTGTTACCTTCCAATATTTTGAAACAAAAGTGTAAAATGTAAATACTGCATGCATGCTTGGCACAATACACAACAGATATATCGAATGTTAAGTGTTGTATTTATGGCAGGGTTATTTTCGGTAGGGATTTCATTTCCTAACAAGGGCTCCACAAATGCCAGTAAGGTCAATCGACGGTAGGCAAAGGGTAAATTATACCACCCACCCCCCCCCCCCCCCCCCCCCCGAACAATTTTCTGTTTCTTTTTTAATAAACACACATCAGACAGGTAACAAGCCGGCATTAAAGAATTTTTAATCAGATTTTGTCTTACTATTATGGGGAAAAGAGCCGATTCGGATATTTTTCAATCGGCTTTTTTTAAGTTTGAATCGGCGTTTTTTTTTGCAAAAAATCGGCGTTTGTAGAGGCCTGTTCATAACAAATTGTCAAAAGTCCATCACAAATTTTTTGTATGGTTAATTTGGACTTCACTGGCACAATTGTCCATGGTACTAATGTTTTCTTGTCAAAACTGAAAGTAAAGCTTGCTAAAATTGTCGCTTCATCGGCATTGCCTGCCAAATTCTCCAGAGCAGGTGCCATGTTTTTTTTTTACACTAACACGTTCGGAAACATAAATTGAAGTAATTTACCTTTCCTGAAGAGGAAAATTACGAGGTGTCCCGAGAACAACATTTGCTCTTTACAATCTAGATCAATAAAGCGTTTTGAAAAATTCTACTTTCACTTTTGAGAATCTTAGTCATTGACGTGTTTGATCTTTATAGTTTATTTCCTGCTCAAAACAGCTGATTGGTGGATATTTTTTTTTTACACCACAATAAAATGGAGCAATCGGCGGCGAATTTAAGCGTGCAGCGGTGTCTGAGAACCAGATAATTATTTTTACCCGGCCTTATATTAAGTTTAGTGTCATCAGCTGCAAAATGAAAAATCAGTGATAATATTTCACCTTAGCATTATAAAAATACTCCAATCAAATGTTTGAAATATTTGACTAAGATCAGTTTTACCAGTTTCCTTTTCAACTCTTCTTGTAATTTTCTTATATTATCTTCTGATTCTTTTTTATCATCTTCAAGAGTTTCAATATCAGATTTAAGAGACTCAACTGTTGTCTGTAAAAGGAAAAAATTCCCAATGGAACAAAATTATTTCATATTCTTAGGTTGTTATAGCTAGTTGCTAATAAGATGCAAAAACTGTTTAAAAAGCATTTAAAAAAATGTAAAAAAAATCTTTTGCAAAAGATCATATAATTTTTAGACCCTCATTTCATGCATAAGTAAATGATATTTTGAATTGGAGATCATTTGATCAGTATCACTAAAAGTGCTTGCAAAACAAACACAGTGAACATTGACAAACACAACGAAAATGTAAAAAAAAATCATTTTAAACAAAATAATACATGTACATAATTTACCTCATATCCTAAGCTTTCCTCTTGTTTGTTTGACAACTCGACTTGCAATTTTTCAATTTCAGACTCAAGTTCTGAAATCTTTTCTTGTTCTTTTTTGATAGCAATTTTAAATTCATTCTATTCAGAAATAAAAAAGTTCAATTTGTTTTATAAAGTGTAACAACAAAGAAACCCCTTTTAAATCTAACATTTGACTCATTAATTTATGATTAATGAAAAGAATTAGTGGCAATTCAATTTTATATTAAATTCCAATTTTAATTTCATATTACAAAGAAACCCCTTTTAAATCTAACATTTGACTCATTAATTTATGATTAATGAAAAGAATTAGTGGCAATTCAATTTTATATTAAATTCCAATTTTAATTTCATATTACAAAGAAACCCCTTTTAAATCTAACATTTAACTCATTAATTTATGTTTAATGAAAAGAATTAGTGACAATTCAATTTTAAATTAAATTCCAATTTTAATTTCATATTTTTCATTTCAAGTATTTAAATAGATTAAAAAACAATGTCATTATGTTACAAAAATGCAAACTGTCCAAGACATGAGTATAAATGTACAATTATGGCAATATAAAAATAATATAGATGAAATAATAAAATTTATAATAAGTTATATACCTTCTCTTTTTGAACTGCAGCTTCTTTTGTTTCAAGCTCTGATCTCTCCATTATCAAGATATCTATAAAAGGTTAAAAATAAAAGTAATATAACCAAACTAAAATGTTATTTGTTTATTCTACAAGAGAATGAACAGTATCAGTCTGACAAGGAATGATGAACAAATACATGCAAGTTTTTAAACAAATCAATTACAATAAAAGGATAAAGTGGATCCAAATGTTCTAAGCTTCAATGGTTTAATCAATGAAATTAATAAATTCAAAACATCACTAAAATTCAACATATCATTTTAAAATGGATAATTTTATAACAATGTGCATTACTCTGATAAATTTCTATTTACTATTGGCATATTAACATTTATTGAAACTATATTCCAAATTCAAATTTTTAAAAATCAACTAATTAAACCATTCAAGCTTTGATCAAACCGCCCGAAAAACAATTTATTACAAAGGTGTCATGGAGGTAAATAGTTGCAAAAATTATTATTGTTACATTTTTGGATTCCAAAAATCTCATGAATCAATCAATTAACAAAATATATAACTAAATGGTACAATATCAAAATGAATGTAATTATTGGAACACAGTTTTTGTTATATATACATCAGGGTGACATTTATTTCTTGCTATATCACATAAGATAATTTTTCAATTTACCTCTTGCACTCTTCATCTCCTCAATCATATTTTCCGACTTTTCTAAGTTTTTCTGTATCACACTTACTCTTAAAAGTAAAATATAAAAAATTTACTTAAAACAAATATGTATCTTAAGAATATTTCAATAGATTCAATAGTTTTCCTTCATTCAAACTGGTAATTTTCTAAGGGTTATAAAATTGATTATAATCATGCCAAGTTCAATGTCAAGGCTAGTTCTGAGATTTTAAAACAACCAATTTTATGTTAGGTTTATTTGATTGCTACAAACCTCCATGCCTATGTTTTAGAGTTGCCTTTTGAACTTAGCAAAAGGCTTTGATTCCTTTTATATTCAACTTTCAGTTTTTTATATTGAATTTATCACTATTTACAATTATATATTTGGAATAGTAAATCAACCAAGAAATTTGTTACTTTCTTTTATATATTCATTTTGTTTCTGGCACAGCAATCCATCTGGAATTTAAGTTGAAAAACTTTGATCAGGTTTGGGGCATTACAAAATTTCACAAACATGTGCATACACTTCATAAGCTAAGTGAAGAAGTTGCAAAAAATACTCTGAAAAACTGACTAATTGCTTGAAGATTTCAAAGACAAAACCCAAAATAATTTATCAGACAGATTAAAATTTGAACTAAATCTGTAACTTGTATTGTGTACCAAATATTTAACTGACTTTTTTTAAATACAGTCGGAAAAAGAAAGAAAGAAAAAACCAACAATTACAACACATAAAGACTGATATGTTAGTTTAAAAGTCAGACAAAAGATTGATAAATTACCTTTCTTTTTGTTCTGTTAGGTCATTATTGTTTTTTTCAATGATGTTTTTCAATAAATCAGTTTCCGTTTTATATTGTTGTTGGCATGCTTCAAGTTCTGCCTGGAGTTGCTCTTCACTGTGTTTAACTGCCTGTAATTCCTTTTCTAACATAGTTAATTTCTTCTCTAAATCTGAGCATATTTCCTGTGAACAAAGGTTATACAATAAAAGCACAAAAGTTGCCCTGAGTTTGTGCTAGTGCAAAGTACACTATTATACACACTTGCACCTCTCATACATATACAAACTTGTTCTCAGTGTTTTAGCAAAGCAGTTCGGATGAACAAACACAGTTAAACGCTATTCACTAAAACTGAACTAAAAGCCATTCTTAACAGTACAGTCAAGAACAATCAATAGCCTTACTGCTACAAAATAAGTTAATCATATAAAAAACTTGTGAAAATTAAAATCCATGTTTATTTTTACAAATTATATAATAATGTGTACAATAAGGCTTTAATTCTTTCTTTACAGTATCAAAATATGTTTTGCAAAAAACTAACAATGTAAATTTCTTTTATTGATGGTATGAGATACTGATTAATTTTTGAAAAATACCTCCGATGCTGAAACTTGTCCTCTTGACTCTTTTAATAAATTTTGCTTCTTTTCAAGATCTTCTTGTAGGCTTGAAAACTGGCTTTTGTAGTTGTCTAAAAATGAAATAATTAATTAGATTTAGAAGCTAATTTATATGAACTGGATTTATTTCATAACAAAAAAGCTCATATGCCTCAGTGCAATATAAAACTGTGTGGTTGAATGGTTGAGGCCTCTGACTCATGATTTAGTCATTCTTGCTGCAAGATCCATCTGTTTTACATGGCTTTTTTTTTAGCAAGGTTTCTTCCCGTTCAAGTAAATTATTATGTAGCAGAAAAAATTAATAGTTATCTGCAATGTTTTCATACCACTTTTTTTAATTAAACACACAGTTTCATTTTGAAATTTAAAATCATTTTAAAAGCATTTTCAATTGAAACAATTATTCTTGGTCTTTGTGAAACCTGCCCTTAGTAGAAAACATATTTTAAATTATAAGTTCACCTTGATAGCCATGGGATCTAAAGTTCCTGTTTTTGGATTACAATGTCAGTTTCATAATCTCAGGCTCAAATCTGAATTTATCATATGATAATGTGAAAAAAGTTTGTAAAATTGCTTGCAAAAGTTGATGTTTTTCATCTGGATTCATCAATCATTTAAAACATTAACTACCTTGTTATAACTGAAACTGACATAAAATATTATAGAATCTAAACTCTTTGCATACCCAGTAAACCATTAGCTATTTATGCCTTAAAAGCTTTTCATAATCTAAATGTACTACCAATAATAGTTTTAGATAATGTAAAAAAAATTCTATTTCCTAACAGTGAAACAAGGACATCATTATCAAATTCAAATATGCATGCATGACTACATGTATACATGTATCAATATTCAAAACACTCCAGATAACAAACTTACCACATACCAATTGTACAATTAAGTTCATGAATGATTTCATCATTCTTCTGTAACTGCATCCTTATATCCCTTATCTCAATATCCTTCTCATCAATCAGATTCATTATTTCATTTAACTGAAAGAAAAATTGTGTTTTATGTTCATTTTTAAATACGGTAACTAAAGCCACCGTCTATTTCATAAGTCTGAAGAATATTTAACAAGATCAAATTTAAGTAATAACAGTAACTGTCAGCTAGGTTAACACATTTAACAAAAAAATTGAAAGTTTTTCATGATACACTGACAAATTTTGATATCACAGGCTTTTGTTTAACAGTACCTACTTGTTTATTTACTTACTAAAGATCTATTTTTAACTTTTATCAAAATATACAAATACCTTCTTCTCAGTACTTGTTATGGTATTCTTGTAATTCTTTTCTGTAGATTCCCACTCTTCTTTCTCAACTGTAACTATACAAAATAATAAAAACAATAATTACATTCAAAATTTATCATAAGTTTAAACTAAAAAAACAAGAAATAGAACGCAGAATTTGGATTACAAACACTTGTATAAATTTTGTACAGTAGTTTTAACATGGATTTAACTTTACCATGAAAAAAGGTAATACATGTATTCCATAACTTGTCAAAAAATCCTAAAAAAGTTATACAAATGTAAACAGGATAAATATAAAAACAATCAATAAATCTTCCATTATAATCAACTTATTAACACAAACTGTTTAAAGTGATTAACCTTTGAAAACTTACACTGATTCATTAAACTGTTGTGGGCTTCTGTTGCAGTAATCTCTAGATTTCTAAATGAAAGTGATAATTCCTGAAAAACATTTTTAAAATAAACAAAACATATTCAGAAAGAAATTTAAAGAACAGAAAGGATTTTTATTAACAGTTACAGTCAAACCTGTATACAAACCCTATAATTGGACCCAAGACAGGTTATTTTAATGTAAGCACAATGATGCAATGATTGATCTGACTTATAAAAAGTCAAGTCTATTTATACATTCATAGTCAACTATTGCTTAACATCTTTTTTTATCTGAAGTCTGAAACATTGCAATTCCTTTTACATCTTAATGTTAATTATTTAGATTTTATAAATGACCCATCATGCTCAATTTAAGAGCCTGGCTATTTATGAAATGGTTGACTTTTGAGAGTTTTCCCTAACTTTCCCAGTTTGTTTTTTTGCAACTTGTCAGGGTGTGGAATAAATGCTTCTACTGTATCCCTTATATAGATTTACATAACAATTAAATGTAGGTAAATTTGTTTTTACTTAACATGACATACTAAGAAGTATTTGTAACATTTCTGGTTCATCTTATCAATACAAGAATGTAATATCCATAATACAACTGGATATGCCTTATCAAATTTTTAGTTTACAGAAACTTAAGTTTAATTTTAAAGTAATCTTGCACCTCATACTGTCTCAAATGATCTTTCTCAAGACACTTCAATTCTGTTCTTTCTGCTTCACCTAAAAATAAATATGTATACACTATACATATACATGTATTAGTTTTACATGAAAACAATTTCTGGCATTTGTTCATTTTGTCAAATTGTTTACCATTGTTAATACTCAACCAAAATAATTTTTAGGGCAATACAGAAAATATAAATCATATATTGAACAAATACGCAAAACCACACATAGCTTTCTTTCTAACTTGATCTGCCAATAAATTCACAATCAGCTTTTTAAATTGATTTTTAAACTGATTGGAAAAACTGATATCTGACTAAAAAAAACAGGGAAAAATGCTAAAAATTAACTTAAAACAACAGATAATTGTTCATTTAAATGTCATTTGTTAACATTTTACTACAACTATCATAAACACTGGTTAAGATTTAAAAAACAAACATTGATTTATAAAAAATTGTTTAACATCGCCCAGGATTCTCCCAACTTGACAAAATTATCCCAACTGAATAATTACGTCACACAGGAAAGTTTTCATGTATTCATGGTGTATTGTTATAGTTGTCTAAAAAGGAAATTCCCCTGAAAGTAGTTCCCAGCTACTTTGGTGATACCAAATGCTGTATCGCACATGTATAATATGGACCATTGTATCGCATAACCAAAACATGTAATGTATTGCTATGATAAGATTCAATGGGTATGTGATAAAATTCATGATTTTATGTAAGAAAATAAATAAATTTTTTATGTTCCATTTAAAATCTTAAAAATATTTCTTTCTTTCTGATACATAGTAAACAAACAGTAAAATTGTTCTTTACTGAAACCATGTGTATAAACACTCACATTTAACTAGGGATTCTTCTGTTTTTGCACTATGACTTTTTAACAGATTACACATGTCTCTAGTTGCAGAAATCCTGCAAAACAATTGAAATGTTTAAAACAGGAGACACACTTTCACTAACAGCTTCCTGTACTTGGAATTAAAGTCTTGTTTACTTTAAATATTTGTACAAATTGGAGTTTTATATTGTTTAAAAATGTATAAAAACATTAACTTTTTCAGAGTGATAGTTCACATTAACAAAAAGTTTGATTTTATTTTCAATTTTTTGATCATAAATTCTGTATTTAGTACACCCATATCACACAGATTATAAGTACATAAATGCTTATTGTAAACAAATTATAAGTCATAAACAAAACAACAGCAAACTGTATAAACAAACACAAATACATTGCAAAATCATTAAAAGGTAGATTAGATTTTTTTATACAGTTAAAACACCATTCTCAAAGATTTCACACCTTTAAATCTTGTTTTACCTTTGAAAAATTTCTTCCCTGTTGGCAATTTCTGACTGTAATTTCAAACTTAAACTTTCATTCTGCAACTAAAATTATAAAACGTAATTTCAATTAAGAATGACAGATCACTACTTTCAATTTAGAAAAGGCTGTGCAAACAACCAAAATGGACCAATTTATAATGTCAGCCTGTAGGAAAAGTAGGAAAAGGACATCAGGGCAAACACAATTTAGAAACTTTAAACCTGTTTCAAATATTAATGCTGAGTCAAAAATAGATGCATTAGCCAGATAAGCTAAAAATCAACACAAATATTCATCACAAGAACTTAAAAAGTATTTTCTAATCATAGACTCAATCAAACATGTCAAGGTAGAACAAAATTGTGTAAGTTACCTGTAAATCTAGGACAGATTTTCTTAGAGTTTCTACTGTAAGGTTAGCTTCATGAATTTTCTTTTCCTAGTTAATTAAAATTATAAAAATGAATAATGAAAAGTAAATGTATAATAAATCAGTTTCTATACTAAGTTACAAACAGTTCAATATCCAAAAATTGGGTTATAAGGGAAACCATAAAATAATAATTGTATCACATCTATGTAAAATCAAAGGTTACAACAAATAATAAAAAAGAATGAGTAATTGTTATTTATTAAGTTATTAATCACAATCTCCAAAATACTGATTTAGTTTTGATTCAGTAAGATTACTCAAACTGATTCTCTGCTTTACCTTTTGTTTAATTTCTATTTCTGTTTGTACTTTCCATTTGCGTATTTTATCAGCCTCTTGATGAAGTTTAGCATGTAATGAAGAAAGTCTTTCTGTGCCATTTTGTTCAATCTTCTGTTGTGAAACTTCATTTTCTATAAAACAAACACAATTGCAAATTGATAACTTTTTTATCATTGATAAATTACAGTTGGAGTATTCAACGAAAGATTTTTTGTAAGCAGCATTCTAAAAATAAACTTATTTCAGAAAAGCTGGATAATGAAAAAGTCATGTTATAAATTGACTAGTTATAAATTCTATTTTGATGAATGGAATAATTTTCAATGGTTTAATGATTATACTGGAAAAAAAATATCTGTATGAATTTGCATCTAAGTGAAAAATGGTAGTATATGTTTATATTTATACATTGTTTTGTTTCTGGTTGCATAATTCATCTGCCTTACTTAAGTAAAAAGAAATTAGTTTTCATCAAGCAATTACCTCTTATTCTATTCATCTGAAAATTTGCTGCACTTTGATGACTTTTTTGTCTCATCTGCAAGTATTCAAATGTAACATGTATCAGAAACAATTTTAATAAATATTTAAAAGTCTGTTCCTAAAATTCACAAGACAACCAGAGTTTACTTTACTTATTAACATTAAATGTACCACTCATATCTCACTAAGTAAAAAGTATCTTGTAATTTGTTTTTAACACTTATGGGACTATTTGCATAAAATTTAATGTAAATTTGAATGTTGCAATGTGTACAAAAACAAGGGGGTAAAAAAGCTGTTTCTGTACATGTACATATAGTTTACCTTAAGGTAAATTTTTCTCAGATTTCTCTTGAAAATTTGCTTTGATAAAATAATTCAAAATATTCTAAAAATACAAATCTTTGCAATGTTAATCATTAATTATCCATAATGAATTACCTCAAAAATATTGTTGATATTAGAATCTCCATTTGATAGAGGTTTAAAAAATGGTTGCTGTTTTTCCCTTGATTGCATCTGCATCATTTTGTCTAAAAAATAAATATACTTTAACATAAAATCACACACACACACACACACACACACACACACACACACACACACACACACACACACTTGTAATTCATTTACTATTTAGTTTTCCAACATCTAGATATATTTATGCTAGTCTCTATAAGATGCTATTTGAGTTGAAAATGTACAGAGAAATAAGTTCAATTTATCAGAAATGAAACAAATACTTTCAGGCTAAAAATACTAGGCTTTTCAACTTTACAGTACAGAAGAGTCACATGAGCCACAGTGGCTGAGTGCTTAGGTCTTAGCTTTAAACTCAAGGTGTCTCACTACTGTGGGTTTGACTTCAGTCATTCACAAATGAGAAAGGTATTTTCTTGTCACAGGCCTTTACTTTTTGGCTCAGTACCAGTATTGTGGTCCAAGTGGTCTGTGATTTTTATCTGTGACATTGTAGGTGAGTGTATTAGCAATCTAAAGGATAGCATAAGCATGCACTGGTATGATTAGAAACATCTATACACATGCACTACAAAAACTTTTTTAAGATTATAAAAAAATGATCTTGTCACAAATAGCTAAAAAATTTCTGATGTGACATAAAACATCGAACCAACCAATCAGACAAGGTACAAAACAGTGAATGATTTTGACATAGTAGAAAAGTCCAGATTTCACCTTTGCTATGTATAACAATGAGAGGACACAATTAAAAAAAAAAATAAAAATAAATAAAAGTGTACAAATTAGATTTGAAGATTCAATTTTACACAATGGATAGTTAACAATTTAACAAATGAAGCAAACAGTCTCACAGGTTCAGTTATAGTTTTATGAGACAATGTTTTGTTTTGTTCAACAAACTTACACTAAACAAATTGAATACAACATAAGATATTTAATTTTAACTGTGTTAAGTCTTAACAAGAGGCCCATGGGCCTTAACGCTCACCTGAGGATATGTCCAAACTTGTTTGCAGAGTGCAAAAGACAATATATTAGGTACAGAAACTTTACAAGTTTTCTCAAGTTAAGAACTGCCACAAAACTTAATCAGAAATATATCCAGTCACATTTCATTTATAAGTAGCATATATAATATGCATGAAGTGACTGTAATGCAATGAATAATTTCCAAATAATTAACAAATTTTAGTATACTTATACAGCTATGTCCTTGACCTTTGAACATATATGACCTTGAACAATATATGATCACCATGTCAATACCTACAATATTCTAATATAAATGCCTATACAAAAAGTTAAAGTTTTCAAGATAATTAGCAATTTATGTCTTCTTTTGCAGCTGTGACCTTCACCTTTGAACACATGACCTTAAACCATATATCAAAATGATCATTGCTGCAATACCAACAATATTCTAATATACATGCCTATACAAAAAGTTAATAGTTTTCAAGATAATTAGCAATTTATGTCTTCTTTTGCAGCTGTGACCTTGACCTTTGAACACATTACCTTAAACCATTTATCAAAATGATCATTGTTGCAATACCAACAATATTCTAATATACATGCCTTTACAAAAAGTTTTTAATTTTTCAAGATAATTAGCAATTTAAGTCTTGTTTTGCAGCTGTGACCTTGACTTTTCAACATATGACCTTGTACCATATATCATAATGATAATCATGTCAATACCTACAATACTCTAATATACATGCCTATACAAAATGTTTATAGTTTTTAAGATAATTAGCAATTTCAGTCTTTTTTGATGCTGTGACCTTGACCTTTGAACATATGACCTTGAACCATATATCATAATGATCGTTGTCGCAATACCTACAATATTCTAATATACATGCCTTTACAAAAAGTTTTTAATTTTTCAAGATAATTAGCAATTTAAGTCTTGTTTTGCAGCTGTGACCTTTCAATATATGACCTTGAACTATATCAAAATGATAGTTGTTGCAATACCTATAATATTCTAATATACATGCCTATACAAAAAGTTAATAGTTTTCAAGATAATTAGCAATTTATGTCTTCTTCTGCATCTGTGACCTTGACCTTTGATCACATGACCTTGAACCATATATCAAAATGATCATTGCTGCAATACTTACAATATTCTAATATACATGCCTATACAAAAAGATTATAGTTTTCAAGCTAATGCACAATTTTGTTATTTAAAAGCCAAAAATAACATTTCAGGGGCAACAACTCCTACATGGATTATCATATAGTTACGAAACTTGGTACCTTTTTAAATTTTGTCATGCTGAACATTTTAACAATGATTTGATGTCATGTATCTCTTAATATTTGCAAGAAAATTGCCTAAAACTGCATTAATCACAAATTAGGTCATGACCTTGATTTGTGACCTTGAACCTAATTTAAAGGTCATTTCAAGAAAAAGTCAAAACTGAAAACCTCATGTCATTATCTGTTCAAATAGTCAAGTTATAACATTTTTAAAATTAAACGCAAAAACGCATAACCCATTTTTCGACCAAATTTCACGAAATGAACAAACTATGGGCTTAAGACCCTAGAGAAGCCAAATATCACATCAGATTTTTTTCTCCCATCATCATTTTTGGAGAAGATTTTTTAAGATTTTTGGACACCTAGGTCACCTGGACCTAGTTTTGGTAGCCATGGCAACGCCATGAACAAATCTGAATTGCACTGGCCCTGTAAAAATTATGCTTCTGACCAAGTATCATTAAAATCTGTCCAGCAGTTTTGGAGGAGAAGTCGAAAATAGGTGTTAACGACGCACACACGCACACGCACACACGCAGGCACACACATACACATGCCGCACCATGCCATAAGCTCACACGACCTTTCGGTCAGGTGAGCTAAAAACTGACATTGATATATTCCCTAATTTGAGTTCAGTGTACACTCAATTGAATGAATGATTGTGAAACTGGGGCATAGATGTTAGATTTCAGCCAGACTGTTATTCAGAGAGACTGCATAACAATAGTAAACAAGAGGCCCATGGGCCTTAACGCTCACCTGAGGATATGTCCAAAATTGTTTGCAAAGCACAAAGATAATATATTAGGTACAGAAACTTTACAAGTTTTCTCAAGTTAATAACTGCCACAAAACTTAATCAGAAATACATCCAGTCACATTTCATTTATAATTAGCTTATATAATATGCATGGAGTAACTTTAGTACAATGAATAATTTCCAAATCATTAACAAATTTTAGTATACTTATTCAGCTATGTCCTTGATATTTGAACATATATGAACGTGAACCATATACGATCATCATGTCAACACCTTCAATATTCTTATATACATGCCTATACAAAAAGTTAATAGTTTTCAAGATAATAAGCAACTTATGTCTTCTTTTGCAGCTGTGACCTTGACCTTTGAACACTTGACCTTGAAGCATATATCAAAATGACCGTTGCCACAATATCTACAATATTCTAATATATATGCCTATACAAAAAATTAACAGTTTTCAAAATAGTTAGCAATTTATGTCTTCTTTTGCAGCTGTGACCTTGACCTTTAAACATACGACCTTGAACCATATATCAAAATGATCGCCATATCAATTCCTACAATATTCTAATATAAATGCCTATTCAAAAAGTTAATAGTTTTCAAGATAATTAGCAATTTAAGTCTTCTTTAGCAGCTGTGACCTTGACCTTTGAACATATGGCCTTGAAACAAATATAAAAATAATCGTCATATTTATACCTACAATATTCTAAAATACATGCCTATACAAAAAGTTAACAGTTTTCAAGATAATTAGCAATTTAACTCTTCTTTTGCGGCTGTGACCTTGATCTTTGAGCATATGACCTTGAAACATATATCAAAATTATCACTGTCACAATACCTACAATATTCTAATATACATGCCTATACAAAAAGTTAAGAGTTTTCAAGCTAATGCACAATTTTGGTATTTAAAAAGCCAAAAATAACATTTCAGGGGCAACAACTCCTACATGGATTATCATATAGTTACGAAACTTGGTACCTTTTTAAATTTTGTCATGCTGAACATTTTAACAATGATTTGATGTCATGTTTATCTTAATATTTGCAAGAAAATTGCCTAAAACTGCATAAATCACAAATTAGGTCATTACCTTGATTTGTGACCTTGACCCTAATTTAAAGGTCATTTCAAGGAAAAGTCAAAACTGAAAACCCCATGTCATTATCTGTTCAAATAGTCAAGTTATAACAATTTGAAGCCATTTTACGAAATTTTCAAAATTAAACGCAAAAACGCGTAACCCATTTTTCGACCAAATTTCACGAAATGAACAAACTATGGGCTTAAGACCCTAGAAAAGGCAAATATCACATCAGATTTTTCCTCCCATGATCGGAGAAGAAGATTTTTTAAGATTTTTGGACACCTAGGTCACCTTGACCTAGTTTTGGTAGCCAAGGCAACGCCATGAACAAATCTGAATTGCACCGGCCCATACATGCTTCTGACCAAGTATCATTAAAATCTGTCCAGCAGTTTTGGAGGAGAAGTCAAAAATAGGTGTTAACGACGCATACACGCACGCACGCATGCACGCACATACACACGCCGCGCCATGCCATAAGCTCACATGACCTATCGGTCAGGTGAGCTAAAAAAATGATCAAAAAAGAGTTAGAGAGGAAGCACTCTTATTTAATACTTTACCATAAAGGTAATAGGTAATTATTTTCTATTAAATATTCATATACATGTAATAGTAATTTTTATTGATGGGTGTTTCATATGCTGTTTATATTTTTGAACACATTTACATAATTTTTTCTGATTTGTCTTATTTAATATTTATTTAACCCTTTGCATTTGATGCAAATTATTGTTTAATTTGAATATTTCTTTGTATGAAAGATACAGATATGATGGAAATAAATGTATTTACCATTTATGTGGAATAATATTTCCATAGCATTTGAACCCCGACAAACTGACATTTCCACACAAAAAACTACGATATGTTTTTTTTCATCATAAAACTTTGAAATCATGGAAAAGGTTAAGATGCGCTGAACATAATTATTTGAACATATGAAATCTATCTTTACACTTTTTACTCTTATGTCACATATATGAAGAAAATTTCTAGCTTATATTAAGCCTTGAGATAATACTTAAGTTGAGACTAAGTCCCATTTATAACAGTTAACACATAATTAAAGGTGTGCAAATTATTATTTATTTGTATGTGTTTTCTACATTAAACTTGTGAATATTACAGTAGGTAAAAAAGTGACAATATTTAAGTGACTTTGGGTGAACTTGAACTTCATCCTCACTAAAATTATGATACATAGTAAAAAGGTAAATAAGCAAACCTTATCAAAAAGGATGCATTTTCAAACTGTATTCTGTAAACTACCTGTTCAGAGTTTTGGGAAATTCCCCCTTTTTTGCCAGAATCATAATCTTAGCATTTTTTCAGATAAAGGAAAGAGCAAAATAACTTCGTGACGATATCTCTTTTGTGTCTGAGAAGTGTGATATTAAATTCCAATATTCAGATTGACACGCTTTGTTTTCAATCTAAAACAGCTGAGTTGTCAATTACCTGTAACTGTGTGTCGTCTGCTACTAACAAACAAAAACAATACCACGAGGAAAACATACAGAGTTGGTGTTTAGTTTCCCATGTTCCCACTTTTTAATTTAATGAAATATTTTATCTGAAAAGTATGTCAAAAGTATATTAATACAAAACTTCGCCGATAATAATAATTAAAAAGTATAATAAAACTATCTAAAAGATGCCTTTGGTGTTTGAATAAACCGGATGTTGCTCAAGTGACACCTTAGGCCCGTTCAAGAGTGCGTATATACGCGACCGCATTGACTTCTAACCGTTCAGGAATTGTTGTATGCGCAAGCGCACGCGAGCAACCGCTATCAATATTTTAAGTTGTTCGCCTTAGATTCAACATGGCGTCGTATAGTCAAATATTAAAGAAAATGATCTTAGTGAATTCTGAAAACAACATGCAGTATTGTTTTTATGTCAGTGAAAGTGTGTTAAATCGTTCAAATAAATGTATTAACGTTTGAATTATTTCAAACATTTGTGAAGAGGCATGATATGAGTATGTTTTTAAGTTTTTTGGGGGGATTTTATCGGTGTCTGACCACAGGGGCTTGTATCAACTTAAAATTATTATTTTTAAAAAAAATCAAAAAGTCGACCCTCTAGATACTTTTACTGTATCTAGAGGGTCGACTTTTTGATTTTTTTTAAAAAATAATAATTTTAAGTTGATACAAGCCCCTGTGGTCTGACCACGGGTATATCAGAACCCAAAATTAAATGACCATTTTTTTTAAAAAAAAAGGATAGAAAAATACCCTGTATTATCAATAAAAAACGAAACGACTTGTTTGTCGTCGTCTAAATATGATGTGGAAGTCAAGAATAAATCAATACTTGGCTGGTCAATCACAATTTATTTAACAATATTAGTCTCTTCTTCACCGATTGTCGCCATTTTGAATGCAACGCGAGTACTCGCGTCTGTTCAATAGACAGAGTGTAGTGTAGTGAGTGTAGTGGCGAGCAACCAGTGACTTGAACACGCCTCTTTTCCCGCGTTTATCAAAATGGCTGTTCAGCCAAAACAAGAGTTACAGCTTGGTAAGGAAAACACAAACAGTCCTTGATCGGTGTATCAAATGTTGTCATTGTACACTTTTAAAGTCAATGGGTGCGATACAGAAAGTTATAGCATTAATTATATGCAATGACACCCAGCTGATGCAAATCTTGTTACCGGCAACTGGGCAAAGTAACAGCATAACTGTTAAATGAATTAGTCCAACAATACATCTACTAATTTGTTTTTCAGTTCTTGGACAATTTTCTTATAAAATCTACCACCACAAATCAAAAGAATAAGAACTATTTCAAAACTATAACTGTATTGTACGTCCTGTATCATTTTTTATTTCTTTTTGTAGACAGCATTCAGGAACATGGGTTTTTGTCATTCTACAGAAATTTACCACAGGTAAAGTATACCACTAAGGCTTCCACGTTTACACGTGTAAACGGTAACGTGTCTGATATTGGCTGTAAATGTTTACGAATTTTATAACCGTGTGTAACAGGAGGGAGAAAAATGCAGGGTCGGACCGGGGATCGAACCCGGGACCTCCCGCACTATAGGCGAGTGCTCTACCACTGAGCTACCCAGACCGCTACATTCCTCCCCTGTTATTCTTGAGTTTCCCATGATGATAACGCGAATGTCGTGGGTTCGACCCCCACACTGGCCACCAAACTGTAACAGGAGGGAGAAAAATGCAGGGTCGGACCGGGGATCGAACCCGGGACCTCCCGCACTATAGGCGAGTGCTCTACCACTGAGCTACCCAGACCGCTACACGTGTACACGACATGTGACATACCAGAAGTCCATGAATTACTTGAAGTGTGTAAGCGATATGGGTCTTAACATTGCATTGCTTACCTTAGCGTGACCGCTACTAAAAATAAAATTTGACGTCACATACTTGTATCCAGCATCTTTTCAGAATGAACTGTTGCATTCTGGGTATATTAGTAATTTCAAGATGGCGACCGGGACGCATTACAATGATTTCACTGCCGCGAAAATCGTGTAAGACAGAATCTTGTCGGTACACTAATTTAACATCAAACACATTTTTTCTGATGAAAACAGGCAGTGACGTTTTTTCACTTACTCTCATTTTATGTTTGTTATTGGAATTCCCGAAACAACCATGTAAAAAACTGTTTTCCAAGATGAGAATTACATTAAAATATGTTTGAAATATGATTTAAAATAATTTAATTTTTAACATTTTATTTGCGGGAGTCGGGACATTTCCAACTTTGCATTGCCATTTCTTAAAATGTACACACATACATGGAGGCCTACGCGAGGTAAAATATTGAGTGTTTGATTGGAAGGAAATTCTCTGAACTTGACTGACACACACGATGAATAATAATAATTTGACTGCAGACAATTACAAATAGAAAGCGGCATGTTGGTGCACCAAAAACGGTGGGATTTAATTTAAAAAAAAAAAAAAAAAAAAAAAGACACGTTTACTTGTAAACTCGATGTGTATTACTTACAGAATCATGATTATTGATCAACAAACACTTTAAAAAATTATAATTAATAAAATAAACAATACAAAAGTAACTTTTACTTGTATTATATTCAAAATTTTACTTTATTGTTGATTTATGCGTGGATATCACTGTTGATGTGTTAAAATACCGAGAGGTAACCGGGACCCAAAATCGGCTCCATAATGTCTCTAATATTTTCGGACACTCTAAATATTTGGACACCCCCAATTTTCAAGATATTTAATTTTCAAATTAACTCTAAATTCCCGGACACTTGAAAATGAAATTATTAAAATCTGTCCGAATACATAGAAGAATTATCGTTAATTTAAACTGTCAATGTGACAAATTGTGACATAATGGCACAAGCCTTTGTATTATACCAAGTTTTGTGTAAATTATGGATATTCATCGTTATCAGCTGATTTTCTCGATGACTGTACCAGTTCATTGTTAGAGACTTTTAATATTGTAAATTTAAAAGTTATCACTTGTAATTGGTAAAAATACCTGTGGGGTAGGTCGATTGAGATTGAAAGTCTATCACTTTTCAGTTGTATATTAAAAATAATTAAAATTATCATCAAGGATAATAAAAAAAACTTCCTTTTGTATGCTAGACGTAAAAAATAATATCAGTATGTAAATGTAATTATAAGTTGCAAATTCCCAGAGAAAACTAATTAATTGGGAATTTACACCTGATCAACAAAATCTAGAAAAGATGTAAATTCAAAGGTGCCAACTTTTTACCTGATAATTTATTAAAGTCAAAGATATGAATTCCTTACTGACTAGGAGTTTATGAACTTCAAAGGTGTCAACTTAACAACTGCACTAATAAAAAAAAGAACCAAAGTTTTCTTTACCATTGCCATACTGTTATTGATATTATTGGGATTAAAGATTTAAAAAAAATTATAAATATAAATAAATAATAAAAAAATAAAGAAAAAGGGATAGTCTGCATTTGTTTTTGTTAGCAAATAACAAGATCTCTCTCTCTCTCTCTCTCTCTCTCTCTCTCTCTCTCTCTCTCTCTCTCTCTCTCTCTATCTATCTCTCTCTCTCTCTCTCTCTCTCTCTCTCTCTCTCTCTCTCTCTCTCTCTCTCTCTCTCTCAACTTTTTGGCAAAGACAAATAACCTAAAAAATAATCTCATAATTTATTGTGAGAACAATAATTTAATCATTTGAGTTTTAATTAAAAAAAGAAATATGTTTGCAAAAAATTTAAATGAATATAATTCATCCTAATCACACTGAAAAGGTATAATTTTCTGTCACTCCACATCTTAAAATATTAAGAAAGAAAAACTGCTTCAGATTAACAACTTTTATTTTAATATGAAAATGTGGTTAATAATTTTTTATATAAGTGAAAAAATCATGACTGGTACATAAAACCCAGTTCAAACAATTGATTTTTGATTTATGATAATTTTTGTATTTGGTGAGAGAGAGCAGTGAAGATGAGATTTTTTAGAACAAAACAAAATTTATCAACTTGCAAATAATCTAAATAAATATTATTGAACTGAACAATGACCATGCAAGGAAATTTCAATATCTAATTTCTTGTTAAATATTGCAATGTTAAATTAAGAGACATTTCAACTTTAGAATGTATCTCAAAACTTGAATTACTACTTCTTCTATAAAGCGATTTTTCTGTATTTAATTTGTTCTTTTTTAATAACAAAAAGAAAAATACATTACAAAATCATAAAATATAGACATAAATACGCCTCAATAAATAAATAGATAAATAAATTGTGTTCACGATAAAACGGGGAAATATTGACAATATGAGATTGAGAAAGAAATGTGGATCAATTTGTGACAATTACTAACATTTTATTCTCAACCGATTTGAGAAGAAAAAATTTGCATGTTTCTGGTCAGAAAAAAACACCGCAATGAGTTCCAACATTTGAACATCTTCCTGTTTTGTTTTCAAGTTATTTGTCAGGCTACAATTAACTCCCTTTTCTTTCAACATTGTTCGGTTGAGAGGAAATAAATTACACTGTGTGCTTCTAGTCAATTTTTCCATTTTGAAAAGTACGTCTAAATTACTCTAATCGTAGTATATTTGACAGTTTACAGCTTTTTGACACCTGGAACTTCTTTGGAGTTTTTCCCTAGGTGTCACGTTAAATGCCCGAGGCGTTCAGAATATATTTGAATTACCCACAATGCCGTTCTCCAGTGAAGAAAATTAGTTCAGAAATTTGCTGTGGGAGGGCGCTATCTAGATACCCTATACGTCACATCATTCTAAATTCGGCACAAAAAGGAAGCAACGCGATGTAAAGGGGTATATAGAGACTTACACACTTCAAGTAATTCATGGACTTCTGGACATACTTAATTGATGAAAATTAAGTCAGGATATGTTTCCAAGACTCACAGCTTGCACGAAAATATTTAGGGGTACCAGCTACTTCTGTGCCCTCAGAGTGTTTTGTCGACAACAGGCGGTACAGTTAATAAATTCAGATCTTCTCTTGATTCCGACACAGTTGACAAGCTTATCTTTATTAACCGTTGTTTGAAACCAAAACTTAAATTGGCTAACAAATAAATAGATATATCTCAGAAGCATGTCGTCAAGAGAAAGCCTGTAGAGGATAATGTTCCAAGCATCCCAGCAACTTTGATTTCTACGCTTCCTACTTCCTACATGTCTACTATCTGATTCATATTTAAATTTTATGTTGTTACAGAGACGGTCATTTTTGTTACAAGTTGTAAGTTGAAATTGAATATTTTCATTTATTGAATTATTTGAATTTTTGACGTTCCATGTACATAAGTTTTTGTTAACTAGGATTAAGTTACAATTTCGAAGTTTTTGAGAAAGTCCACGGACATGCGCATGCATATCAATATTGTCTCGGGCAATGTAGCCATACGCTTTACATGGATCGACGTTAATGGAAATTTTTTATTTAAAACTATTGTTACAGGATTGAAACAAATGTATTTTAATTTAATAAAATTCAATGTTCGTGAATGTACGACTGACACAATATATTTTCTTTGATACAATCAATTGCGATGTTCCAAATCATGATGGCCGTGTAAACGGCATCGTTTCGTTTACTACCTGTCGTGTACACGTTTACGGTTTTGTGTAAACTTGGAAGCCTTATACACCACTATATATATGTTTGTTTGTTATGTTATGTTATGTTATGTTATGTTATTAGCTTATATGATAATAGGCTTAAATCTACCCATCATTCAACATGAAATGATGTCAAGAATTAAATAGCTCGTTATTCTCAAATAATTTAAATTATTTTAACAAGAAAGGAAAAAATGCAGCAGCCAAACTGTGACTCAAAATTTGAGACATTCTGGATACAAATGGTTTGATTTACCACCTAAGCTACCTTGCAGCTAAACTGATAACATTCCAGCCCTTTCTACTTATTGTTAAACATTAACAGATTCCATCTTCGGGCCATCCTATCAGCTGACCACTTTACAGGGTTGAATAAGCCCCCATACAGCAGCCGAACAGGATTAAAACCTTAACCTTAATCTTTTTATCATCTTGACACACTACCAGCTGAGCTACTAAGCCATTTATTGAGCCTAATCTACCACATATTAATAATGTTTATTGCTGAAGTAATGGTTTCAAAATTAAGGCAATAATGATAAATACATAAAACAAAATTTTGATGTATACTAAAAAAAAACTTTATTAGATATCAAATTGACTTTGCAGTGAAAACAATAATATATTATTAGGATTTACTTTACTTTGACAAAAGTTTTGTTTAAACATATTTTTCCAATGAAAACGCTTAAAAATGAGTAAATGTTAAGATATTATTATTTTCAGAAATCCAGTACAACACTTCGAGTTTTTGACAGAACAGTAAGTACCTGTAGTGATATCATTTGAAGCAGTAATTTTATAAAAAACATTTGTAGTCTGTGGATGATTTGTTGATGATTAAAATTTTTTGAGTGAAAACATTTTCTTTGGTCAAGTGCCAAAAAGTTTTTTTTTCTTGAAGGACTCAAAAGTTTGCTTTGTAACGGTGTAACACTTGATTGGCGAGTGGTCTATAATGTGTATTTATGTATGAGTAATAACATTCTGAAGGTTGACATGATTAAACACTAGTAAAAAGCTGAACAGGATCACTTATATAAAACTCATTTACTGCATCAACCTATGTTAAAGAGTAATTCCTTGTTTTGAGTGAAGGAATAAACTGAATAAATGAAAAATTACTTAAACAACTTCCTTTAATCAGCCAACTTGTGGTATACAATTATTTTATACATTTAGTGGCAATTATTTTGTATTCCTAAATGACACTGAAAATTTTGTTGTGTCTCAATATAAGTGAAGTATTATCCCTTAAACATAAATTCATGTAAAAATGATATAATTTCCTTTGATAGTGCCTTAATGACCAAGTGGTCTAAATCAAGCCCATAGGATCACTGCACCTCATACTGCCTAGGGTCGAATCCTTCTGGGCATTTCCTAGTGCGAGAAAGCTCAATTTGCTTACTGAACTTAACAGTGTTTTTCTCTTGACCCTCTGATATCCTCCACTGTTCTTGAACTAAATTTAAGTCAATGAAGGAAACTTTTAAGTGTTAAACACCATAACTCCACTTCACTCCGTTTGATTGATGCATACACTTACACTTATGTTTTACAGGATTATTACACAGTACATGGACCAGATGCTATATTTGTGGCTAAAGAAGTATTTAAGACAACTGGGGTTGTCAAGTATTTGGGATCAGGTATATACCTACATGCATTAATATGAATACAATCAAAATTTTCCCTAGTAGTTAGTCTAAAATCCTAAGAGAGTGGTCTAGAGTCTGGTAGATCTAATCTGAAAACTTGAATGTTAAATAGAAAAGATCATGATTAACATTGAACAAATTGGAATGGAAATGGTGACGACTAACCAAATCAAGATGGGAAAATAAGATTGGACTTGATTTTACTAACTGTATAAATGTTGATAAAGCTGAAAAATTTAGCTTTCAACTAACTAGAAATATTCTAGCCAGATGTTTTATTACTTAACTGGTAAACTTACTGATGCTGAATATTACTTGGGATTACTTGTATATTGATGTATCATCACATGCAGATGATTGAGGTCTAGTTTGTAGGTAGCAGGACAAACAAGATATGATTTTTTTTTTTTTTTTTTTTTATATACGCCCGTCTATGACGGGACGTATTATGGTATGGCGCAGTCTGTCCCTCTGTTCGTCCATCCGTATGTCCACACGTCATACGCTAACTCAAGAATGCTTTGAGCAATTTTAATGAAACTTTTGTGAAATGTTTGTATCTAAGGCAGAAAGCTCCCTTTCATTTTTGAGATTCGTATGTCTTCTCGTTGCGGAATTATTGGCCTTTAATTGTCAAATTTTAGGCATTTTTTTGCATATTGTACAATAACTGAAACTTCCTTTAAACTATTTTAATGGCTCTTTTGTGTTATATTTTTAGCTCACCTGAGGTGAAAGCTCAGATGAGCTATTGCTATCCATCTCCGTCCGTCGTGCGTCGTGCGTCGTCCGTCGTCCGTCGTCCGTCGTGCGTAAACTTTTTACATTTTAATCTTCTCCTCCAAAACCACCGGGCCAAATTTAATGAAACTTGGTAACCATCATGCCTGGGTGAAGCCCTTTCAGATTTGCACAAATGAAGGAGTTATGTCCCCTTGGGGCCCCACAAGGGGGGAAATAGTGAAAAACTTTAAAAATCTTCTTCTCTGAATCTACAAGAGATATACCTTAGTTATTTCATTTATAACATCCTTAGGTCATCTATTTTCAGATTTGCACAAATGGTAGCCATGGGGCTCAAAATGGGGAAATTATAAGGCACTGAGTGGGGAAATTGCTAAAAACTACATATTTATCACTATATCTTGAAAACTATCAACTTTTTGTATAGGCATATATATTTGAATATTGCAGGTATTGACATGACGATCATTTTGATATATGGTTCAAGGTCAAATGTTGATAGGTCAGGGTCACAGCTGCAAAAGAAGACTTAAATTGCTAATTATCTTGAAAACTATTAACTTTTTGTATAGGCATGTATATTAGAATATTGTAGGTATTGACATGACGATCATTTTGATATATGGTTCAAGGTCATATATTGAAAGGTCAAGGTCACAGCTGCAGAAGAAGACATAAATTGCTAATTATCTTGAAAACTATTAACTTTTTGTATAGGCATATATATTAGAATATTGTAGGTATTGACATGACGATCATTTTGATATATGGTTCAAGGTCATATATTGAAAGGTCAAGGTCACAGCTGCAGAAGAAGACTTAAATTGCTAATTATCTTGAAAACTATTAACTTTTTGTATAGGCATATATATTAGAATATTGTAGGTATTGACATGTCAATCACTTTGATATATGGTTCAAGGTCATATATTGAAAGGTCAAGGTCAAAGCTGCAAAAGAAGACTTAAATTGCTAATTATCTTGAAAACTGTTAACTTTTTGTATAGTCATGTATATTAGAATATTGTAGGTATTGCAACAACGATCATTTTGATATATGGTTCAAGGTCATATATTGAAAGGTCAAGGTCACAGCTGCAAAAGAAGACTTAAATTGCTAATTATCTTGAAAACTATGAACTTTTTGTATAGGCATGTATATTAGAATATTGTAGGTCTTGACATGACAATCACTTTGATATATAGTTCAAGGTCATATATTGAAAGGTCAAGGTCACAGCTGCAAAAGAAGACTTAAATTGCTAATTATCTTGAAAACTCTTAACTTTTTGTATAGGCATGTTTATTAGAATATTGTAGGTATTGACATGTCAATCACTTTGATATATGGTTCAAGGTCATATGTTGAAAGGTCAAGGTCACAGCTGCAGAAGAAGATTTAAATTGCTAATTATCTTGAAAACTGTTAACTTTTTGTATAGTCATGTATATTAGAATATTGTAGGTATTGCAACAACGATCATTTTGATATATGGTTCAAGGTCATATATTGAAAGGTCAAGGTCACAGCTGCAGAAGAAGACTTAAATTGCTAATTATCTTGAAAACTATGAACTTTTTGTATAGTCATGTATATTAGAATATTGTAGGTCTTGACATGACAATCACTTTGATATATAGTTCAAGGTCATATATTGAAAGGTCAAGGTCACAGCTGCAAAAGAAGACTTAAATTGCTAATTATCTTGAAAACTCTTAACTTTTTGTATAGGCATGTTTATTAGAATATTGTAGGTATTGACATGTCAATCACTTTGATATATGGTTCAAGGTCATATGTTGAAAGGTCAAGGTCACAGCTGCAGAAGAAGACTTAAACTGCTAATTATCTTGAAAACTATTAACTTTCTGTATAGGCATGTATATAAGAATATTGTAGGTATTGACATAACAATCATTTTGATATATGGTTCAAGGTCATATATTGAAAGGTCAAGGTCACAGCTGCAAAAGAAGACTTAAATTGCTAATTATCTTGAAAACTGAACTTTTTGTATAGTCATGTATATTAGAATATTGTAGGTTTTGCGACATTGATCATTTTGGTATATGGTTCAAGGTCATATATTGAAAGGTCAAGGTCATATCAACATAGGAATACTAAAAGTATTCATTATCTTGAAAGCTATTAATTTCATGCATAGGCATGTATATTAGAATATTGTAGGTATTGACATGACAATCATATATGGTTCAAGTTCATATATGTTCAAAGGTCAAGGACATAGCTGCATAAGTATACTGAAATTGATTAATGATTTTGAAATTATTCATTACATTACAGTTACTTCATGCGTATTATATAAGCTACTTATAAATGAAAAGTGAGTGGATATATTTCTGATTAAGTTTTGTGGGAGTTCTTAACTTGAGAAAACTTTTAAAGTTTCTGTACTTAATATATTATCTATTGCACTTTGCAAACAATATTGGACATATCTTCAGGTGAGCGTTAAGGCCCATGGGCCTCTTGTTATCCATGACAGAAAGCACCCTTTCGTTTTTGAGATTCCTTTTTTTTTTTTTGTAACTGCAGAGTTATGGGACTTGTCATATTTAAGGCATTTTTCTGCATGTTGTATAATAACTCAAAAATGCTTTGAAAAATTTGAATGAAACCTTTGTGTTGTATTTGTATCCATGGCAGAGAGCTCCCTTTTATTTTTGAGATTTGTATGTTTTCTTGTTGTAGAGTTATTGGTCTTTAATTGTCAAATTTTAGGCATTTTTTGCATGCTGTAACTTGAAAATCATTTGAACCATTTTTTATGAAACTTTTGTGTTATATTTGTCCTATAATCAAAAAGGTTTGTGAATAAACATTGAGAAATAAATTTGTTACTTTTGTTTTTTAAAAAAAATATGTTTCAGCTAAATGTCAAGTTGTTTAAGACATTAAAAAAGAAGTTTTAATATCTGACAGGTGTATCATGTGCTCCAGGCGCAGCTGTTTATTTGATTATGTTACATGTATAATCAAAGAACAATTTCATGTGAGAAGGGTTGTTCTTTCTTGTTGCTGTTTTCTGATCTGTACTATTATAGTTGACTTTGATTTGTAATGTACATGTAGGTCTTTAGGACAAGGAGCTATATGGCCTTAAACTTACAATCACTAAGCAAGAACACTTGGCTTTCACAATAAAAGTACTTATATTCAGCTTTATTAGTTACTAAATACTGATGTACAGTAATACTAAGTAATTCCAATTATTAATGGATTATGCCTCTCCAATTATTGATTATAAATTTTTGTCCAAATGGACATCACTGTTTATTAAAAATATACAATAATATATAATAAAATTAATTTTCAGGTGCAGTAGTCAGGCCTAAGACTTTTCTAATGAGCTAATAGCCAATAGGCTTGGGAAAGACTTAACTATTTTTATTTAAATTGGCTTAAATTTGTTTTACAACTCTGCATTTTCATTTTAGATTTTATTGATAAAAAGTAACTTTTTTGTTTAACAGGTGATAAAAAGGTGGAATCTGTTGTTTTGAGTAAGATGAATTTTGAATCGTTAGTACGAGACTTGTTACTGGTACGACAATACAGAGTGGAAGTCTATAAAAACAAAGGTGGATCTAAAAATAATAATGAATGGAGTGTTGCATATAAGGTATAGAATAAAAAGACTTTTTTTAGTCCAAAATGGTATTTCTTTTGATGGTGTGTCAATTTTTGGTCAGGGTGACTGATTAACTTAATAGAATACCTAACTTGTTTCACAATCCCACGATTTTTTATGTTAAATAATTTTATGTTAATTTAAGAGATAACAAAATATTGTTTCAACTAAACTAATCTTAAATCATTGGATGACTGTGAGATACTGAAATATTATTAGATTGTTTGTTTGGATATACATGTATATCATGGATGCATTCTTAAGCTACACCATTTTTATAGGAGTAAGGGAGAGTCACATATGATTGTGTTTTGACTTTCAGATCAAAAGAACAAAGTCATAGGGAACAGTTAATCACCCAAGATTTAACAGTGTTTTATGTTATGTTGTAGTTTTTATTTATTTGTGACCAAAGAATTGGGCTTTTATATATGTAATTGTAGAAATATGTAATATTTTATTAATAAATCTTTAATAGTTTTTTAATCAGTTTATGTAATTAAACTTGATTTTAAATTTTCTAGGCATCTCCTGGTAACCTGACTCAGTTTGAAGATATTTTATTTGGTAACAGTGATATGTCAACCTCAGTAGGGGTTATAGCAGTTAAACTAGCAACAGAAACTGGACAAAGGGTAGGTAGAACCAAAACTGGACACAGCGTAGGTAGAACAGAAACTGAACACAGGGTAGGTAGAACTGAAACTGGACACAAGGTAGGTAGAACAGGAACTGAACACAGGGTGGTAAAACTGAAACTTGACACAGGGTAGGTAGAACTGAAACTGGACACAAGGTAGGTAGAACAGAAACTAGACACAGGGTAGGTAGAACAGAAACTGGAGACACGTAGGTAGAACAGAAACTGAACACAGGGTAGGAAGAACAGAAACTGGACACAGGGTAGGTAGAACAGAAACTGAAGACAGCGTAGGTAGAACAGAAACTGAACACAGGGTAGGTAGAACAGAAACTGGAGACAGCGTAGGTAGATCAGAAACTGGAGACAGCGTAGGTAGAACAGAAACTGAACACAGGGTAGGTAGAACCAAAACTGGACACAAGGTAGGTGGAACCAAAATTGGACACAGCGTAGGCTGAACAGAAACAACACAGGGTAGGTAGAACTGAAACTGGACACAAGGTAGGTAGAACAGAAACTGGACACAGCGTAGGTAGAACAGAAACTGAACACAGGGTAGGTAGAACCAAAACTGGACACAAGGTAGGTAGAACCAAAACTGGACACGGCAT
This sequence comes from Tegillarca granosa, assembly GCA_029721355.1. Taxonomy (NCBI): domain Eukaryota; kingdom Metazoa; phylum Mollusca; class Bivalvia; order Arcoida; family Arcidae; genus Tegillarca; species Tegillarca granosa. The sequence goes on along the minus strand of CM056596.1, from coordinate 54,963,960 downwards.
AGGTAGAACGGGAACTGGACACAAGGTAGGTAGAACCAAAACTGGACACGGTAGGCAGAACTGAAACTGGACACAGCATAGATAGATGTAGAACAGAAACTTGACAAAAGGAAGGTAGAACAGAAACTGGACACAGCATAGGTAGAACTGAAAAAGGACACAAGGTAGGTAGAACAGAAACTGGACACAGGGTGGTAAAACTGAAACTTGACACAGGGTAGGTAGAACTGAAACTGGACACAAGGTAGGTAGAACAGAAACTAGACACAGGGTAGGTAGAACCAAAACTGGACACAAGGTAGGTGGAACCAAAACTGGACACAGCGTAGGTAGAACAGAAACTGAACACGGTAGGTAGAACTGAAACAGGACACAAGGTAGGTAGAAACAGGAACTGGACACAGGATGGTAGAACTGAAACTTGACACAGGGTAGGTTGTGCAGAAACTGCTTAGAGGGTAGGTGTTAAAGTAACTTCACAGAAGGTAGGATTTACCGAAACTGGACAGTGTTGGTTTATCAGAAATTGGACAGAAGGTTGGTTTTACAGGAACTGGACAGTGGGTGGGTTTTATAAAAATTGACAAGGAAGGTTTTGCAGAAATTTGACAATGAAAGATTTACAGATTTGGACAGATAGTAGGTTTTACAGAGGAAAAAATAACTTGCACAGATACCCCACACTATATTTGAGTGCTTAGCTATTCAGATGACTTCCTGAACTGACAATTTGCTACATATTTGTTTGCAACATTTTTTTCATTGTTATTTGGTTTGTAAAATAAAGCACTGTATTTTAATTATTAATAACAGGTGGTTGGAGTTGGTTATGCAGATGCAACTTTACGTAAATTTATGGTTAGTGAGTTCACAGACAATGACCAGTTCTCTAATTTAGAGGTAAAAATGTTTAGATATAATTTCTTCTTGTCTTGAAGTTGTAGGCTTAAAAAATTTGAAAAATGATATTTACCGTTGATTTTATGTAGTAGGGAATTATCTGGGTATTTTCTGGAACTATGGGGTTGAAAATAAGTGCTCAAAACCCCTCGCAGTGCTCTAGGATTTTTCCTTGACACTAACTTTCCACAGGAAAATCACAGATGAAAATCCACTTTCCCCCAGAATAATTTCACTTTCTCCATCTCTTGGCAAGAAAAACATGGATGCGAGTAAATGAAAATTTAAAACCATGCTGAAGTCAAATCAATTCATTTAAGATACGTCAGTATCATCTGAATGAACCAGAAGTAATATTACACATAAAGATGTTCTTCAAACTCTGTTTGTTTATTGTATATCAACATTTAACATTTTATGAATAACAAAATTTTTAAAAAAAAGTCAGTTGTTTTTCAACATTCTATATCAAAAAACAAATAACAGATGTTCTGACAAACAAAAACAAAAAATCGCTACTTCATGTGAAAGCCAATATGAACATACAGATACTACACAAGTTATCTCCCTTTACGTTAAAGAATGGAAATTCTGAGAACATGATTTCAATTTGAAAAGGTTATTATTTCAACTGACGATGTTCTGCTGGGAACGTTTACTAGTGGAAAATCTGAAAAAGAAACTGCATTTGATAATGAATAATATGCATTTTTTGTAATGAATTTCACTTTTCCACGGAGAAGGCCAATATTTATCACTTTCCCATAACCAAAATTCACTTGGTACGGGAGACGGGTAATGGGAATCCTAGAGTACTGCCTCACCCTCAAATAAACACAATTTTTTCATTTATTTTGCAATTATTTATGGCTGAATATCTGTTTTCATTTTAAATCATGGTCTTTTATTTTATACATATGGTTTGAAGATCTATATTGGTCAAATATGTGTGAATTCAGTGCTCTAGGATTTTTCCTTGACACTAACTTTCCACGGGAAAGTCACAACAGAAAATCCTCTTTCCCATTTAAAAATTTTACTTTCCCCATGTCTTGGTGAGAAAAATATAGATTGTGAGTAAATGTCAGTTGTTTTTGATATTCTTTATTTAAAAACAAATAACAAATGTTCTGACAAACAAAAAAATGGTACTTGATACGAAACTAAAGCAAAATACAAAACTACAGATGTACTATATGAGTTATCTCCCTTTACCAGACAGTAAAAATGGAGATCCCAAGAATGGTTTCAGTTTGAAAAAGTAATTGTTATCAACCAACGATGTTGCATGGGGGAACATTTAGCAGTGGAAAATTAAAAAAAAAAAAACTGCACTTGATAATGGATAATATGAATTTATTTTAATAAATTTCACTTTCCCTCGGAGAACAAAGCCAATATTTATCACTTTCCTGTGATAGAAATTCACTTGGTACAGGAGACGGGAAATAGGAATCCTAGAGCACTGGAATTTAATATAAAGTGTTACTAGAATCTAATATTATTTATTTCCTTTTATTTGACATACATGTGCATTTAATCTCCCATATGCCACTAGAGGTCATTTCAAAATATTATTTATATTGTAAATATACTAGAAGTATGGTATACACCTTTAAAAATTATGCCATTAAGACTTTGTTTTGTATTTTAACTTTTAAATTAATTAAATTAATTAAAGGCATTAATAGTACAGATGGGACCTAAAGAGTGTATATTGCCGCTAGGTGAGACAGGTGCTGATGCTGGAAAACTTAAACAGGTGTTAGATAGAAGTTCTCTACTTGTTACTGAACGTAAAAGATGTAAGTTAAATTCCAATATTTTGTTACTATAATACAGTTAATTTGAAAACAAGAAATTGTAAATGGCAGTTGTAATGATCACTTCCTAATATTTACAATATACATAGGAATAGTTGAAATAAAAGTTCATTAAGATGATTTCAGGTCATGCATTGTAGATTAGTTATCACAAAATTCCATGTTATAAAAGTTTTTGCAAATTTGTTAAAAAAATTTAAGTAAAGTATGGCTATAGAATTATATAAAATTAAGTCTTTTTTAATTTCAGCTGATTTTAATACAAAAGACACTGTTCAGGATTTAAATCGTTTGATTAAATTCAAGAAAGGGGAACAACCAAACTGTGCTGCTTTACGTAAGTGCACACACACACACACACACACACACACACACACACACACGTGTGTGTGTGTGTGTGTGTGTGTGTGTGTGTGTGTGTGTATCATAGAAATTTTTAGATTTATGTAAGACCAGTATAGATGAACGCAGTTTCCATTTGAATTGATTTTTGGGATAAAGTTGTCAAATTTGCAAAAGAAACAAAAAAGGGGTACTGAATAATGAGAACATTTTAAGAAACCTGCATGTATGTTCAAGTGGTGAAATATATAGTACATTATATAAAGTAGGTACCAAGAAATTTAAATGTTTTAAATTCAGTTTGTCCTCTTTCTGTAAAACCACTCTGAAAAAGGAAACTTCACATGACATGCCATGTTAAATTAATTTAACTTTGCATGAAAAACCACACCTCTCGCATGGCTTGCCACAAATAACCACAATGATGCTGATGTAGCTTTAAACAACAATTCAATAACTTGCTCTTATAAGGCGACTAATAGTGATGATTAGTCATTGAGGTTGCTTTTGTCCACCTTTAATAAATAAAGTAATTACAAACACAAATGTCACTTTAAAGCTGTTTTAGGTTCATCAGGTTTTAATGTGTTTGATTTATTTGGGATAATGGATGGTCATATTATTGTGTAAATCTATCTTCAAATTTAACTTTAGTTACACATTTTACTTATCTATGGTTATTCCTTTATTTACATGTTTTATTTGGCAAGATTTTTATCACCACTTACTAAAGTTTATGACCTGATGACCTTGATCTTGACCTTTAACCTACTTTCTATAAAATGACTATGTAGTAGCACATCATTTTGGAAAGGTAAGAATATTTAATCTACTTTCAGCTGAGACAGACAAGTCTAATGCCATGGGAGCTTTGTCAGCACTGATTAAATATTTAGAGGTAAATGAATGTAATAGATATATATTTACATGTAGTATAAGTTAGGTTTATTAATTCTTGTTGATGGGTGGTGGTAATCAATTTGTAGTTTATGTTTGGTTTCTGTCAAGTAGAGTGTAGTAATGGTGATTTATAGCCCAGTCTAGATTTACTTATATAAAGGCAGTCATTCCTGGAGAAAACCAAAATCGTCAACACACTTAGATCTGTCTAAGTTAGAACTGTAAAACAATAAACAAGCCACTTGGACACAAAGGACCCTATTACGTTGAGAAGGTAGTAAAAATTAATACAGTAAAGTTTTGCTTAATATTCTTAAAGTAGAAAGTGAAAAACTGGTGTCACATTGTTGTACATTGATATACATGTAGTATTGTACAGTGATATACATGTAGTATTGTACAGTGATATACATGTAGTATTGTACAGTGGTATACATGTAGTATTGTACAGTGATATACATGTAGTATTGTACAGTGATATACATGTAGTATTGTACAGTGATATACATGTAGTATTGTACAGTGATATACATGTAGTATTGTACAGTGGTATACATGTAGTATTGTACATTGATATACATGTAGTATTGTACAGTGATATACATGTAGTATTGTACAGTGATATACATGTAGTATTGTACATTGATATACATGTAGTATTGTACAGTGGTATACATGTAGTATTGTACAGTGATATACATGTAGTATTGTACAGTGGTATACATGTAGTATTGTACATTGATATACATGTAGTATTGTACATTGATATACATGTAGTATTGTACAGTGTATACATGTAGTATTGTACAGTGGTATACATGTAGTATTGTACATTGATATACATGTAGTATTGTACAGTGATATACATGTAGTATTGTACAGTGATATACATGTAGTATTGTACAGTGATATACATGTAGTATTGTACATTGATATACATGTAGTATTGTACAGTGATATACATGTAGTATTGTACAGTGATATACATGTAGTATTGTACAGTGATATACATGTAGTATTGTACAGTGATATACATGTAGTATTGTACAGTGATATACATGTAGTATTGTGCAGTGGTATACATGTAGTATTGTACAGTGATATACATGTAGTATTGTACAGTGATATACATGTAGTATTGTACAGTGATATACATGTAGTATTGTACAGTGATATACATGTAGTATTGTACATTGATATACATGTAGTATTGTACATTGATATACATGTAGTATTGTACAGTGATATACATGTAGTATTGTACATTGATATACATGTAGTATTGTACAGTGATATACATGTAGTATTGTACAGTGATATACATGTAGTATTGTACAGTGGTATACATGTAGTATTGTACAGTGATATACATGTAGTATTGTACAGTGGTATACATGTAGTATTGTACATTGATATACATGTAGTATTGTACAGTGATATACATGTAGTATTGTACAGTGATATACATGTAGTATTGTACAGTGATATACATGTAGTATTGTACAGTGATATACATGTAGTATTGTACAGTGGTATACATGTAGTATTGTACAGTGGTATACATGTAGTATTGTACATTGATATACATGTAGTATTGTACAGTGATATACATGTAGTATTGTACAGTGATATACATGTAGTATTGTACATTGATATACATGTAGTATTGTACAGTGGTATACATGTAGTATTGTACAGTGATATACATGTAGTATTGTACAGTGGTATACATGTAGTATTGTACATTGATATACATGTAGTATTGTACAGTGATATACATGTAGTATTGTACAGTGGTATACATGTAGTATTGTACAGTGGTATACATGTAGTATTGTACATTGATATACATGTAGTATTGTACAGTGATATACATGTAGTATTGTACAGTGATATACATGTAGTATTGTACAGTGATATACATGTAGTATTGTACAGTGATATACATGTAGTATTGTACAGTGATATACATGTAGTATTGTACATTGATATACATGTAGTATTGTACAGTGATATACATGTAGTATTGTACAGTGGTATACATGTAGTATTGTACAGTGGTATACATGTAGTATTGTACAGTGATATACATGTAGTATTGTACAGTGATATACATGTAGTATTGTACATTGATATACATGTAGTATTGTACAGTGGTATACATGTAGTATTGTACATTGATATACATGTAGTGTTGTACAGTGGTATACATGTAGTATTGTACAGTGATATACATGTAGTGTTGTACAGTGGTATACATGTAGTATTGTACAGTGGTATACATGTAGTGTTGTACAGTGATATACATGTAGTATCGTACAGTGATATACATGTAGTATCGTACAGTGATATACATGTAGTATCGTACAGTGATATACATGTAGTATTGTACAGTGGTATACATGTAGTATTGTACAGTGATATACATGTAGTATTGTACAGTGATATACATGTAGTATTGTACAGTGATATACATGTAGTATTGTACAGTGATATACATGTAGTATTGTACAGTGATATACATGTAGTATTGTACAGTGGTATACATGTAGTATTGTACAGTGATATACATGTAGTATTGTACAGTGATATACATGTAGTATTGTACAGTGATATACATGTAGTATTGTACATTGATATACATGTAGTATTGTACAGTGATATACATGTAGTATTGTACAGTGATATACATGTAGTATTGTACAGTGATATACATGTAGTATTGTACAGTGGTATACATGTAGTATTGTACAGTGATATACATGTAGTATTGTACAGTGGTATACATGTAGTATTGTACATTGATATACATGTAGTATTGTACATTGATATACATGTAGTATTGTACAGTGATATACATGTAGTATTGTACAGTGATATACATGTAGTATTGTACAGTGATATACATGTAGTATTGTACATTGATATACATGTAGTATTGTACAGTGGTATACATGTAGTATTGTACAGTGGTATACATGTAGTAACTTGGACTTTTGTCCTATCAGTGTTCCATGTTGTGAGTTATCTAACTTCTACTGAACAGTTACATTTGTTTTACACATGCCCATCGTGTATAGATACATAGGCCAACAATAATTAAAGTATCTTTGGTAGAAGGCATGAACATGTAAGTCTCCTCTCAAATTCATGATACATATTATTTTATTACAACATCATGCCAGTTACATGGCTTACAAGTGTTGTAGATACATGTGTACTTTAATCACTAAACATTTGATAAACAACACAGTTTGTATATTAACATTTTAGTATAGTAGGTATTTTGACAAATAATGTTTTCTCTCTATCCAAAAATTATGAACATGATTTATAGGTGATGTAAAATCTATTTAGAATACACATGTACACTTAAACTTGTCATTCAAAAAAATATTTAAGCATGTTTGACTGCTAAAAACTCTTTGATTAAATGTAACCAAAGTTTAGCAATACATTATAAACATGTTTCTGTGGTAGTTGCTGTCAGATGAAGAGAATTTTGGTCAGTACAGTTTAAAAGCGTTTGATTTGGACCAGTACATGAAGTTAGATGCAGCAGCAGTCAGAGCTCTGAATCTTCTACCCAGTACTGTTGAAGGTATTTAAAATAATGTTGGATACATGTTCAACATAGATATAAAGATAAATACATTTGTTACTGTTCTGGTAATGTATCTGTTTTTGAACTTGTCAGTTTTTAGAACTACATGTTTATCACACCCACAGTTTAAGGTCCTTTTATAGCTCACCTACACTAAAGAGAATGACCATGTCTATAATACACCATACATGCAATAACTAGTGTCATTGCCAATAGAGTTCTAGAATTAAAGAAGTTTACCTTTGCTTCTTATTAAAAATAACACAATTTATAAAAATTATGAAGATTTTTAAATTTTTAAAATATGTTTCATTATTTTATTTATCCTGTTTCTGAAATAAGTCCATATTATTTAATTAAACCTACTTCATTCTTTTACAGGTGGTAACAAAAATCAAAGTATATTGGGTCTTCTAAATAAGTGTCGAACAGCTCAAGGTCAGAGGTTACTGGGTCAGTGGGTCAAACAGCCACTTGTAGACTTAAATAGAATTGGTAAGAATTTATTGATTAAATGAACTTTGCCTATATGTTTTGTCTTCATTGTCACGTTACAACTCAAGAAAAAAAATAGGATAGTTTGATGAAAGTTATGTCCATGCAGTGGTATACAGTAGCACAGGTATATAGAGACCACCCATAAAACCTAGGGTATTTTACTGTATAGAAGTAGCTAATAGGTTTTACTGTATAGCAGGCCTTAGATAGAATTTTTAATGCCACTCAGCATAGTGCCTAGTTAAAGAAGAAAACTACTCATCACTTTGAAATTTAACTTGGCACAGTCACTACATGAAAACAGAATTTCTTCTCTTAAGTACAGCCAGAGCTTGTACCAATAAACAATGTTTTCTGACTTTTTAGCTCACCTGAGCCGAAGGCTCAAGTGAGCTTTTCTGATCAAAATTTGTCTGTCGGCGTCTGCGGCGTAATCTTTTACATTATCGACTTCTTTTCTGAAACTACAAGGTAGATTTCAATGAAACTTGGTCAGATGCATATATGGGCCAGTGCAATTCAGATTTGTTCATGACGTTGTCATGGCTCCCAAAACTTGGTCAAGGTGACCCATGGTTCCAAAAAACTTAAAAAATCTTCTCTGAAAGGGATGATGGGAGAAAAAATCTGATGTGATATTTGGCTTCTCTAGGGTCTTAAGCTTATAAATTGTTCATTTCGTGAAATTTGGTAAAAAATTAGCTTACGTGTTTTTGCGTTTAATTTTAAAAATTTTGTAAAATGGCTTCAAGTTACTATAACTTGACTATATGAATAGATATTGACATGGAGTTTTCAGTTTTGACTTTTTCTTGAAATAACCTTCAAAATGGGGTCAAGGTCAAAGTTCAACGTCATGACCTAGTTTGTAATTTGTGCAGTTTTAGGGTATTTTCTTCCAAATTATAAGAGATATATAATATTAAAACACTTAAAATGTTCAGCATGACAAAATGTAAAAAGGTACAAAGTTTCGTAACTGTATGATAATGCATTAATGAGTTGTTGCCCTTGAAATGTTATTTTTTTGCTAAAAAAAACTAAAATTGTGCATTAGCTTGAAAACTATAAACTTTTTGTATAGGAATTTATATATAAGAATATTGTAGGTATTGATATGACGATCATTTTGATATGTGGCTCAAGGTCATACGTTCAAAGGTCAAGGTCAGGGTGCATAAAAAGACTGAAATTGTTTATTATCTTGGAAACTATTAACTTTTTGTATGGCATGTATATAAGAATATTGTAGGTATTGATATGACGATCATTTTGATATGTGGCTCAAGGTCATACGTTCAAAGATCAAGGTGATAGATGCATAAAAAGACTCAAATTGTTAATTATCTTGAAAACTATTAACTTTTTTGTAGGCGTGTATATTAGAATATTTTATGTATTTTTGCAAATGATTTTATATATCCTCAGGTTGACCATATCCTCAGGTGAGCATTAAGGCCCATGGGCCTCTTGTTCTTAGGCTTTTCACAAACTTTGGATTTTCCACTTTAAATAACCAGTAACTTTTGTTTTAAGGTGGCAGGTTTAGAAATGCTTTCACCTGCAACTGGTTTGTCATCAGGATCAGCGGTAGTCTAATTAGTGTCTTCAAAAACTTCTTTATCAGCTTTTTCATCCTTTTTTGTCTTTAGAAAGTTATACAAAACAGTTTGTTTACTTTTATTTGACATACTTAACGGACTGACAAGTATATAAACACTCAGAACATCAGTTGGATTTACAATACACCAAATAAATTCCGAATGCGAAACAATAGGTTTGCGCATGTGATGCAAACGTTTAAATGATTTTGTTGATTGATGCTTGTAACAGAACGGCCAATGTCTACAAAGGGGCTCGTTACAATTGACCTCCTTATACAAGATTTTCCAGACAAACACTATATTATCTGTTGTTTATTACTGTAGAATCATTAATATTTGTTGGGTTAAAATTTCGTGGTTTTGCATTTTTAAAAAATTCTATTGGTAGAAATTTTCCTGGAATTCAGTTTTGTGAAAATAAATCCCATTGAGGTCAGTGGAAATTGAAAATTTTCAATGACATTTAATTTCGTGGTTTTCAGTAACCCACGAAAATAACGAAATTGAATCCCCCACGAATATTTGTGATTTTACAGTAATTGCAACAAGCCCCTTGGTGTATATTTCTGATAAATTTAACTTGGCACTATGATGAGTGGTAGTAACAATATCACTAGTCCAAGTACTCATTTCACTCGTTAGGACGAGTGGACAAGTGAATAACCGCAGCCCTGTATAGACAGGTGAGGTGCATATAAAGAGATGGTCACATGGCAGGTTTCCTGTCATATGGTTTGACTATGAATTTGTTCCAATTAGCATGTTGATTTAGTGGTAAATGTCCAGTGTTTTTGTAAATCTAGGAATGTATTTAAAGGGTATTCTAACGCGCAGCAAGACACAAAACCTTAGGTTTTGAGTTCCGTCAGAAAATTGAATTTTGGCAATGTTTACATTTATGCTTGATTGATTGATTTAATGGGGTTTTACTTCTCAGTCAAGAATATTTCACTTATATTGAGATGTCACCAGCTGTAGGTGAAGTTCCAGAAATTTTGACCTTTGCAGTGCACTTAGGGCAATGTGCCTTAGGCTTCTCTAACATGCCATGCCTGCAGTGACACTGAGCATCAGTTGATATTTATGATATAATCATTTAATTTAGGTGTAAAATTTTGTGTATAATTAAAAGGTTACAATTTTTTTCAGAGGAAAGAATGAATGTTGTTGAGGCTCTTGTAGAAGATACAGAATTACGACAAACATTACAAGATGAACAACTTAGAAAAATACCAGATTTCCAAAAATTATCCAAAAAGTTTCAGAAAAAGAGAGCAACACTGCAGGTATATATTTTATTAAATGTTTAAAGGTTGTTTATAACTTAACTTTGGGGCCAAAAATGGGTCTCTTTTCTGTAGTCTAAAACTTCTATTTATTTTCAAAAATATTTTTTCTAATTTGTACCAGGCTGTAACCTTCACATTTCAAATCATAACTGCATTATGAAAATCTTAAACATCAACAGATTTTCCAAGTTTTGTGCCTCAGACTAAGTACCAAAAGTTTGTGCGACTGCCATCAATTTTGAATCAGTGAATTCTTTTTCTTTTCTTGTTGGTGTACATAACTAATTTTGCCTAGGATGAAATTCATGTACATGTATGAAATGATTTATAAAATCCATTAATAATGGTACTTTAGTATATTACAACATCAGTATAAGGGGCACCTGCTGATGTATGTGGAGCTTGTCATTGTTAATGTTTCTACATGTACATGTATATTGGAAATTTATTATTTATGTGTTTAATCTGCTAACCTCTTAATTTCCTACAATTATGTTTGTTTAGCAAATTCGAAAAATGTCTTGCCAAGTTTCATAGAATTAAACATGTTTCCCCTTCCTCCAAAATATGAAAAAAGCCAAACATACACTTTGTTTATTTGTTTATTTTCAGGACTGTTATAGAGTTTATCAAGCTATAGATAAAATGCCTTATCTTTTAGAAACGGTAGAAAAATATGATGGTACACACAAACAGCTATTGATGGATTTGTTTACAAATCCTGCAAAGGTATTACATGATATTATACCAGTTCCTTCACATAAGCAGAGTATTGAATATTGACGTCCTCGGAAATATGTTTTTTAAGCTATTTAAGTGGATTATTGGTGTTTTAGGCTCCATTCATGTTTCCAGGTGATAATTGTTAAAGGTTGTAAGAGACAAGAAAAGCCAGAGAAAACGAAAAATATAATGGTGAAACTCTGATGATGTGCAAATTAAATCAAAGACAGCCTGTCAAAATTGAACACAAAGACAGCCCTTCAACATTGAACACAAAGACAGCCCTTCAACATTGAACAGAAAGACAGCCCTTCAACATTGAACACAAAAACAGCCCTTCAACATTGAACACAAAGACAGTCCTTCAACATTGATCACAAAAACAGCCCTTCAACATTGAACACAAAGACAGCCCTTCAACATTGAACACAAAAACAGCCCTTCAACATTGAACACAAAAACAGCCCTTCAACATTGAACACAAAGACAGCCCTTCAACATTGAACACAAAAACAGCCCTTCAACATTGAACAGAAAGACAGCCCTTCAACATTGATCACAAAGACAGCCCTTCAACATTGAACACAAAAACAGCCCTTCAACATTGAACACAAAGACAGCCCTTCAACATTGAACACAAAAACAGCCCTTCAACATTGAACAGAAAGACAGCCCTTCAACATTGAACACAAAGACAGCCCTTCAACATTGAATACAAAGACAGCCCTTCAACATTTAACACAAAAACAGCCCTTTAACATTGAACACAAAGACAGCCCTTCAACATTGATCACAAAGACAGCCCTTCAACATTGATCACAAAGACAGCCCTTCAACATTGAACACAAAAACAGCCCTTCAACACTGAACACAGACAGCCCTTCAACATTGATCACAAAGACAGCCCTTCAACATTGATCACAAAGACAGCCCTTCAACATTGAACACAAAAACAGCCCTTCAACACTGAACACAAAGACAGCCCTTCAACATTGATCACAAAGACAGCCCTTCAACATTGATCACAAAGACAGCCCTTCAACATTAAACACAAAGACAGCCCTTCAACATTAAACACAAAGACAGCCCTTCAACATTGAACACAAAAACAGCCCTTCAACACTGAACACAAAGACAGCCCTTTAACATTGAACACAAAAACAGCCCTTCAACATTGAACACAAAAACAGCCCTTCAACATTGAACACAAAGACAGCCCTTCAACATTGAACACAAAAACAGCCCTTCAACATTGAACAGAAAGACAGCCCTTCAACATTGATCACAAAGACAGCCCTTCAACATTGAACACAAAAACAGCCCTTCAACATTGAACACAAAGACAGCCCTTCAACATTGAACACAAAAACAGCCCTTCAACATTGAACAGAAAGACAGCCCTTCAACATTGAACACAAAGACAGCCCTTCAACATTGAATACAAAGACAGCCCTTCAACATTTAACACAAAAACAGCCCTTTAACATTGAACACAAAGACAGCCCTTCAACATTGATCACAAAGACAGCCCTTCAACATTGATCACAAAGACAGCCCTTCAACATTGAACACAAAAACAGCCCTTCAACACTGAACACAGACAGCCCTTCAACATTGATCACAAAGACAGCCCTTCAACATTGATCACAAAGACAGCCCTTCAACATTGAACACAAAAACAGCCCTTCAACACTGAACACAAAGACAGCCCTTCAACATTGATCACAAAGACAGCCCTTCAACATTGATCACAAAGACAGCCCTTCAACATTAAACACAAAGACAGCCCTTCAACATTAAACACAAAGACAGCCCTTCAACATTGAACACAAAAACAGCCCTTCAACACTGAACACAAAGACAGCCCTTTAACATTGAACACAAAAACAGCCCTTTAGCATTGAACACAAAGACAACACTACTTTTTACCAATATTCAAAAGCTTACCTAATGCCTTGTTTGTTCCTATCACATATTTAATTTTAAAAATTTAGTTTAATAAAATCAAATATGATTTATGGCATGGTTTTATATTCTTTCAGGAGTTACTAATGGATTTCTCAAAGTACCAGGAAATGATAGAAACAACCATGGATTTAGATCAAGTTGAGAATCATGAATTTGTGATTAAGGCTGATTTTGATGAAGGGTTACAAGGTATTTGTAACTGTCAAGTGTACAGTAAAACCATAATTTATTTCTGCCATTTGTTGCTGTAGTAACTTTGATGTTAAGAGAAGTTTAGCAACAATTGAAGGCTTATATAAAACAGAGCAGAATGAACTTTGAAATTTAAAATAGTCTGATGATAAGTGTGGTTGCAAAGTTATATTTATTTTGGATCGGTAAAAGTGTTTCTATTTGGGATAAAAGATAAAGGAGGCGAAGAAAGAATAGGTTTAGAAAGATGCCTTAAAGTTGTCAACAAAATGTTTGATTATTTTCCCAGTTATTTATCATTAGTATGAAATAACTGCAATCACTTTACTTAGAAAACTTAATTCAGGTTTCAGAATCTAGAACATGTTTCAAAACAATTGTTGATGTTTTGAAGGAGAGAAAAAAAAATCACAAACACCATGCCACTTCTGGCTCTAATTAGTTTTTGTTTTAGATGCAAAGTAAATTATAATGTTATTCAAAAGACATTTTACTTTGACATGTCTGTAGATTAATCATGACTCTACAATCATTGTTTGATTATTTATTATTTTGATTTAAGCTCTAAGGGAGAAACTAAATGAATTAGAAGACAATATAAAAGCTCAACTTAATAAGGTAAATTTTAATACAACTGATTTCTTAACCTGAATTAATACTAGCTCTAGAGAAAATGAAATTGTTTACATTTTGAAGTGCTTAAAAATTGAATCTCAGGTCTCTGAGAATATCATTTCTGAATCACTTACATTTCATTATGCCATATATTGAAACTTCTCATAAATTCAAAATGTATGTTGCCTTTCAAATATGTGCAGTAGATGAGCAATGTGAGTGATGCAATGTCTGTTATTAAATTGTCTATTAAACAAGTATAATATACACATTGCAGCTAAACATAAGATACATGTTTAGGTGTATCATGAGACAGACAGTTATAAAACCAACAATCCTGATGAGCAAAGTAACAAAATGCAGCAAATCTGCATTGTAAAGCCTCGCGGATCAGCCACCTGGCTTAATGTCACGAAAATTATTATTATCTTTTTTTTTTTTTTTGGAAGTTTTCATCAGTTTATCACCGAAATCTTTCATTACACCAAAATATGACCAAACAAATGCCACCAAAGAAGCAGGGTTTTATTGTTGTGCTGTCAAGTGTTGGGTGCAACTAAAATGTCTTCTAATTATTCTATATTTATACAACTAGTATATCTTTATGTATCCAATCAAAGAGTATCTTTTTCCAAGGTTGCAAGAGATCTTTGTCTAGAACCAAATAAAGTCTTGAAGTTGGAAAGCAGTGCTCAGCTAGGATATTATTTCAGAGTTACTAGAAAGGTAAGATGTAAAAATTTTACTTCAATATCAAATAAAACTCTGTTGTCTCTTCTATCCATGAATCTTGGAGCCCGTGAATTCTAATGTTGCTAATTTAGTATATTTGTATATACATGTACATGTAGATGAGGGCATTATATAGCTACCCTCTCCTAATCTTCATCTGAAGGTCAGATTTATTGTCCCCTCTCATTCTTTTGCAACCATAATTTTTTTCGACACCCTTATGTTGCCAGCAATTCTATCTCAGGCCTTTATGATGCCATTTTTAATTAATATTCATTTGGAAGGCTGATCATGTAATTGGTTCATCTTATATGTTTATTGCTGATACATGTCTTGAAAAACATTCATCTTTTAAACTCGTCTGTCTGAATTACAGAGAAAAGTTAAATGAAATAGTGTAATGTTGATTTGCAATCCATTCAATATCCTGTAATTTTGGCAGATAGTTCTGGAATGGCAGAAAAAAAACTAGACTGCCTGGTAGAAAACAAATATTTGTCAAGCAAAATGACACATTTCTTGGAATATTGAAAGGTTCTGCCCGAACCTCTATGTTGGTGGTGAGAGACATTTTCTTGGATCTTAAGTGTTTGCTTTAAACCACTTCGTTACCAAGGCCCCTTAAGTACAGAGAAAACCTTCAGCATTTTGTTGTGAATTTTATGTTTTTGGTGAGATTCCTAATAAATTAGCTGTGCAGACAAGCAACAGTATTGTTTTTATGATATTTGTTGCAACAACTGAAGTGAACCAACCATTAATAGAAATTTTTAAATGTTAACTATTTTTTGTATTTTAGGAAGAAAAGGTGTTAAGAAATAATAAAAACTATATAACAATAGATACCAAAAATAATGGTGTGAGATTTCACAACAATCCATTAAAGAAGTTAAATGAAGAATTCATGCAGACAAAAGATGATTATAATGAACAACAGAAGAGTGTTGTAGCTGAAATAGTAACTATAGCAGGTATATTATGTAATATGACATTATGTAATGTAGATCTAGTTATTTTTGTTGAGCCTGCAGGCCTTAGAATTTTTAATGCCACTCAGCACAGTGCCTAGTTAAAGAAGAAAACCACTCATCACTTTGAAATTTAACTTGGCACAGTCACTACATGAAAACGAGAATTTCTTCTCTTAAGTACAGCCAGAGCTTTTACCAATAAATAATGTTTTCTGACTTTTTCTTAGGCTTTATACGAACTTCCACTTTAAATAACCAGTAACTTTCGTTTTGAAGTTGCAGCTTTAGAAATGCTTCCACCTGCAACTGGTTTGGCATCAGGATCAGCGGTAGTCTAATTAGTGTCTTCAAAAACTTCTTTTTCAGCTGTTTTATCCTTTTTTGTCTTTAGAAAGTTATACAAAACAGTTTGTTTACTTTTATTTGACATACTTAACGGACTGACAAGTATATAAACTCTCAGAACATTAGTTGGATTTTACAATACAGTAAGT
Source organism: Tegillarca granosa (assembly GCA_029721355.1). NCBI lineage: Eukaryota > Metazoa > Mollusca > Bivalvia > Arcoida > Arcidae > Tegillarca > Tegillarca granosa. The sequence continues at coordinate 54,947,305 of CM056596.1, read as the reverse complement.
GAATTCCGAATGCGAAACAATAGGTTTGCGCATATGATGCAAACGTTTAAATGATTTTGTTGATTGGCGTTTGTAACAGAAGGGTCGATGTCTAGAAAGGGGTTCATTACAACTGACATCCTTATACAAAATTTTTCCGACAATCGATATAGTATCTTATGTTTATTAATTGCAACAAGCCCCTTGATGTATATATCTGATAAATTTAACTTTGCACCGTGACAATGGTAGTAACAATATCACTCGTCCAGGTACACATTTCACTCATCAGGACGAGTGAACGAGTGAATAATCGAAGCCCTGGCCTGGCATTACCATAAGGCTAAACTTAGCTGTTACTTTTCAGGTGTCGTCAGTGGTGGCCATGTGTCAAAATGTAAAAGTTAATGTATTTTTTACTCAATCAAAAACTAACCAGGCGAGAGACATTTAAATCTGTTGAATTATTTATTTATTTATTTATTTATTTATTTATTGCCTATGACAAATCTATTTCAGACATATCTTGATTTATAGTTTGTTTGTTTCAAAACAAATTATATATTTGCATGTAATTTGAATTTATAGCTTCTACCTGACATTATGAGTATTACATGTATGAGATGATGCACATTTTCATATAACATCTTGAAACCTGCATTTCAGTGGTATCTAAGCCTACAATGTATAATGTGCACAAAAATTTGATTTGTCTTGGCATCAGATTGCAATGGAGTTAACCATGTGATGATATTCTACATTGTATATCAGTTGTGTGCATTTATTATTGTCATGTAAAAACAGCAATATTACTGGATATACATGTATAAAATACAGTCAAATTTGGATTATTCAAAGTTTAAGGGTCTTCATTTTAGGTTCCAATAATCGGGGGTTCGAATAATCGAATAAGTTAATTTGAAACTTCAAACCTCGATCCACCGTACGTTATCTTAAGATACAACAGTATTCTATTGCACATTGAAAGTGTTTTATCGGTGTCAGTCTATAATGAATAATGTCATGACCGATCATTATTTATTTAATAAAAACAGAAATATTAATTTTATTTCTATAAAAATAAAAAATTAATTTCATCTGGTACAAAATCAAACATGTGTGGTAATACATACAACACAGTAAGAACAGCCATCCAGAGAAAGTACACCTTTTTTATGCACGCAATACACGTTTTTATGATTTTACAGAATTTTAAACGAAACGAAACGGAACAGGTCTATAAAATTTCTAGAATTGAATTGTGAGTAAGGCAGAAAACTGTCTCTGTCAACTTTATTACAAAATAATGATTTTTTTTTAATTCCCCGACTAGGCTATATAAAGTATCAAATTAATATTCAGATGCCGTTTTAAAAAAAAATTTTTTTGATGGTAACTGTGGTCAACAGAATTCTTTTTATCGTTTACTTGAGTATCGCTACACACATGCAGCTCATTTTCTATTACCTGGGATTATAATTACTGTTTGATTGAATAATTACGATTAATTTTTGCGACTGATGATCATTATGGCTTACAATGGACAATACATGGCCTACGCATGTCTACAAAATGACCATCAGTTACGCTTGGGTAACATAAACGGGTAAAGGTGAAACCATACTCGTTTGTATTAAATTGTACAGGTGAGAGTTGTTTCGTTTTAGAAATGAATAAAAATGTCAACTTCGAATTTTTGGGGGTATATTTCTACTGAAAAGTCTAACTTAGGACTCAAATTAGGTTTGAATAATCACGGGTATTCGAATTACGAAGATCGAATAAGCGAAGTTTTTTAATAAGAAGTTATAGTGCAAGGCGGTCGGGACCTACGGAGAACTTCGAATAACCTAAGGTATTCGAATAATAGAAGTTCGATTTAACCGAAGTTTGACTGTATTTGATATGAATATCTTTGGGTATCGCTCTGTTAACTGGCAATCCCCCAAGTCCATTAACACAGATTAAAAAAATGGATCTACAGTATTACATGTACATTTACATGTTTATTATTTTGTCCAGATTCTGTCATAAAATCATCTAATTCATCTTTATGTGTACTGAATAATGATTGTATTATTTGTGTGATTTTTCACTTTATTCATTTTGAAGTGTATTTCCATGAAAAAAAAAAACCATTGTGAAATCCTTTAATCATACTAGACCTTGAAAATAATGCAACATGAATACCAGAGGCTGTGTACATCGACATCTAGTATTCAGTTTTTGTCAAGCCTGGCATAGCCATAAGTTGAGACCTAGATGTTACTTTACCGGTGTCATCGTCATAGGTGGCAATGGCGGGTCAAAATGTGAAAGTTTATGTAAAAGTAATTTTTTTTACTCAATCAAAAACTAACCAGACATTTAAATCCGTGGAATTCTTGTCATGTTTTAACCACACTGTACTTTTAAAGTAAAAGACAAACAATAAATAAATCTTGTATTTTGATTAAATATTTTTGGTTCAAATTTGAGTAAAAACAGAATTTTAAGAATGATGGCAGTTACATATAGATAATACTTTCTTAGTAATTTATAATCATGGTTATTTTTTCAGCTGGTTATATTGAGCCTATGATAATGTTAAATGATATAGTAGCACAGTTAGATGTGTTGGTTAGTTTTGCTCATGTATCAGCAAGTGCTCCTGTTACATACATCAGACCACGCCTACTAGAAAAAGGTAAGTACCTATATATGATAGAGTAGTAAAATATTAGATGTTTAAGTAAGTTTTAGTCGTGTAACAGTGTTTTACTTTCTAGATTATTTTTTCAGTTCCTAAATTATTTTCTCAGTTTCTAAATCATTTCCTCAGAAATAAGATGTATCAACTGAGAAAAAATACTCTCAGTCACTTGTCAAAGTACCATATCAGTTTTACTGTGTCTACATATACACATAGATCGTAACATGGCGATATATAGAGAGAGCAATAGAGATCATTAGAAGTAACAGAGAAAGAATGAGAAATATGTATTAAAAATGACTGATAAATATTTTATTATAAGTTTGACTTTTGGAATGTTAACTTTAATAAATTTTTGAAAATGAACTTTGTGAATTATTGTGTTGTGTAACAAGATATTTAAGTAGAATTAATACTATACAGTAATGTATTTTATACAAACAGTTGTGTGTTGTGACAAGTAAAACTAATTATAGAGGAAATTTTATCTTGCGCCAAGTACCAGAACATGTAAAAAAAGTTATCTTTGGTCTGATACAACCAACTACCAGGTAGTCTTTTTCAAACTTGTCAGATGTGTCTAAGTACATGTATGCAGTGAGACACACAAACTCAAGCATGAGTCTCTTTTGAAAGACTGAATAACAAGTTCTTGTAAGGGGCAGGAGAAAAATCAATGTACATTTTGATAGATGTTACAAGTTTTCTGTTTAGACTAAATATTATCCTCAGTGCTTGTAAATCTTAGTGAATTTATGTATTTAGGCAGCGGTATATTAAAGCTGACTGAGGCTAGACATCCATGTTTAGAGATGCAAGATGATGTTGCTTTTATCCCAAATGATGTAACGTTTGAAAAAGGTAAGAAAAGTTAATATTTTGGCATTCATAGGATCTATTTCAATTCATATACATGTGTTCATATTTTGGAAGATAACAAAACTTGCTGTATAATTAAAACATTCGCAAATGAGCTTTGGTGAGGAAAATTTTTGCTGTTATAACTTTGTAGTCCAGTTACAGTAGAACTTCGATGGCTGAAAGTCCATGGGACTCTGGCCAAATATTCGAGCCATTGGGGATTCGTGTGATAGAACATGGAGATATGATCGGAGGTTCAGGTTCTCATGATTATCAGCAGACAAAGAATCATACCTGTAAATGTATTTAAAGGTCAAATAATAAAATTATTCGAATTAAAATTGCAGTATTTATCTTGAAATACTAAAAATTCATAGATATGAAATGGTAGAAACAATTGACAATTAAAATACAAAATTCATTACTCGATAATGTTTTCAAACTTAAATGTGGACCTGCGATCTGTCGTATGATGTTTTATATCTACGGGGCTAGAAATGACACTTTATTTTAATTTCAACAAGTGATGATACAAATTAAACTTACTTTATTCAAATAACAATACAAAGCTTAGTTAACACCGGTCTTTTTAATCACAGGAATTAACAACAATACACACTACTCTATTTACTCAAGTGACATGTTAATTACAGAATCCTTTGTGCAATCATCCAGTGTGGGGGGCTGAGGTGTGTTACCAATCAAACATTTCCCTGTGTTGTAATAGTATTAAGAGATTAAAGAACCGTGTACATTGAACACCGTCTCATTAGGTTTGTTTAATAATCTCAAGTATCACTCAACATTTCAGGTCACTCTCTAGAATAATTGTTTCGTTCCACTCTATTACTTTTGAAGAAATCTGTAATATGGCTTCAGCTTGTGTTATGTTAACAATGACCTGGGTCACATCTGTCTGAAAAAATGTATTCGAGCGAAAGAAGTTGAATTTTCACTAACTTTTTACGTTTGAAAAAATTTATTGTTCCAGCGAGCAGGTATTCGAGTTAACGAAGTTTGTGCTATCGAGGTTTATTTACATAGGATATTATAGGAAATATGTCAGGACCGACAGATGACTTTGAGCTATCCGGGGTATTCGAGGTAACAACGTTCGAGCGATCGAAGTTTTACTGTATATTGTCCTACATGTAAGTTTAAATAACATTGGAAGATTTACGCTATCATGGAGGAAAAATAAATTTACTTGTAGCTTTAGTTTATTGTAAATACAGTTTCCACTTGGCTATTTTCCATTTAACTAATCTTTCTGTTTTTAATTACAGATAAACAAATGTTTCATATAATAACAGGACCAAATATGGGTGGAAAATCTACTTATATCAGATCAGTAAGTGTGATTAACTCTGATTATTTTAGATCAAAGTAAGTTTATATTAATATCAGGGCTCAAATTAGATTTTAAAACAGGGAGAAGTGACTTCTACCTCAGCCAAAGTTAGGGAGAAGTTTTTCAAAACAGAGAAGTTTTTGCACAACAGAATTCACAACACTTGAATTTCTGTTGCCCTGTCAGGATCAAACATTTTATGTCTTGTATTACAAAATAGACATTGTAACATGCTGGTCCATCTTCAGAAATATGCATGAGATAATTTAATGTTGTGTTTGAAAAAGATGTCCAAATCTTTGATAAAATACTATTTTTGGTGTAAACCCTTATACAAGGCACACTTGAAATTGGAAGCAAAAGTGCTTTCTTAATAATTTGCTTAAGTTTGTCATCAACTGGCTCTTTAATGTCAGGAGCAAGATCTCACCCCGATTTTATTTCAAAATTTTATTTATTTATTTATTTATTTATTTACTTATTTATTTTTATGTTTTAAGTATATGAACTCTTTTTTAATAAATAATATAATAGAGGTGAACAGTTTATAATTAGACTGTTAAATCTATATAATTTTTTTCATATGTAACATTTACATTATACAGATGGCAATATAAATTTTATGTGAAAGTAACTTATAAGTATATTGTTAAAAGAATTGTGATAGTTTTTTTTTTTTTTAAATAAATTTATATTTTCACAAAATAATTTTCCTCACTGAACATAATTTTTGAGGTGTTTAAACTGGTTGTCTTATCTATGAAAAGAGAAGAACCACCTTACATTCCAAAAGCATCACTTTGTTCAACTTTGACCTGACCAATGAAATATGTTGAAATCAGATGTCGGTCAAATGGCAGCATTGTAAACAAATCCACCGGTGATGTCTCATTTTATTATGTTGATACTTGTGTTAAAGTTTATACAATGATTTTATTTTGAAAATAAGTTATCTGTCTTTGATATCACAGTGGTTTTAATCACTTTCAATTTCAATGAAAAATTACAGGCATGATCCCATACAAATATCGCCAAAAATCCATAACACAAGGAATACTGTATCAGATAATCTATGTTTACTCGGGTTGTAAAACGTCTTTGATTAACTGCCTATCAAGCTTGGAAGAAGTCCTTTTGTGAAGCGTTAATTTGCTAATTATTCAACCAATCAGGATAATTAACATGCATCATGTCACCTGTAAATCACTTGTTGTTGCCAGCAGCCTGAACATCTCGGGTTTTATCGTTAGATAACTTAACACAACAAAGTTCCCGATAATGAGTTTAAAAAATAAGGGCGACTTCAACTTCGCTTTTTCTGAAATATAGGGCAAAGTTTTTTTAAACAGGGCAAAGTTATCGCCCAACTTCGCCCTCATTTTGAGCCCTGAATATTTTTAAACTTATCAGTAAAGTCAGGTTATTTAATAGTGGAAGGTTATAAGTAGGTTGTAATGTAGAGTTTTGCTTTAGTAATAAAAATTTACTGAAGATCATTTTATAAGTTTGATCAGTGTTAAGTTTAATTTAGTCCTGTTGCAACAAAGTTATTGGTATGGTCATCAATATTTACTCGTAATTTGGATATTTGGTAAAATTTCCAAATTGTTGTCTTAATTTACCATCAAGTTGTCAGTGACCTAATTTTAAATAATTATGTTTAAAGTTTTTCTCCTTTTGAAAAATACCTTGGTTTACAGGGCTTCGATTCTTCACTCGTCCACTCGTCCTGACGAGTGAAATGTGTACTTGGACGAGTGATATTGTTACTACCACTCGTCACGGTGCCGAGTTAAATTTATCATACATATACATCCAGGGGCTTCTTGCAATTAATAAACAATAGATACTATAGTGTTTGTCGGAAAAATCTTGTAAAAGGAGGTCAATTGTAACGACATCGGCCGTTCTGTTACAAGCGTCAATCAACAAAATCATTTAAACGTTTGCATCACATGCGCAAACCTATTGTTTCGCATTCGGAATTTACTGAGTGTAAGGTAAAATCCAACCGATGTTCTGAGTGTTTATATACTTGTCGGTCTGTTAAGTATGTCAAATAAAAGTAAACAAACTGTTTTGTATAACTTTCTTAAGACAAACAAGGATGAAACAGCTGATAAAGAGTTTTCGAAGACACGAATTAGACTACCGCTGATCCTGATGACAAACCAGTTGCAGGTGGAAGCATTTCTTAACCTGCGACTTCAAAACGAAAGTTACTGGTTACTTAAAGTGGAAAATCCGAAGTTTGTGAAAACCTAAGAAAAAGTCGGAAAACATTATTTATTGGTACAAGCTCTGGCTGTACTTAAGAGAAAAAATTCTTGTTTTCATGTAGTGACTGTGCCGAGTTAAATTTCAAAGTGATGAGTGGTTTTCTTCTTTAACTAGGCACTGTGCCGAGTGGCAATAAAAATTCTATCTAAGGCCTGGTTTATTTTCATGGCACACATTTGTTTATGTTATTTTGTATTCCTGTTTCAGTTTCTGAATTGATATAAGCTTGATCAAATCTACATTAATGTTCCTTCACACGAATTTTTTAATTCTCGTCTCAGTCAGATTGTGAAAATTCTGTTGCTAAGATGTAGTTTAGTCTTTGGTTTGTAAGTTCAGAATTAATTACTCTAATTTCATGACAATGTATAACATTTGATACATGTAGGTCGGTGTTGTGGTACTAATGGCCCAGTTAGGATGTTTTGTACCCTGTACAGAGGCTGAGATTACTATTGTAGATAGTATTCTAGCCAGAGTTGGAGCAGGAGATAGTCAGCTGAAGGGTGTGTCTACATTTATGGCTGAAATGTTAGAGACAGCTTCAATACTACGGGTAAGTGGTGGGGATAAATTCCTCAAGTGTGAAATCTGGCACTTAAAAAGTTACAATAAAAACAGGAATAAATTTTTACACAAAACCTTGATGTACTTGACATACATGTATTTCAAATTGCATTTTTATACGCCCGTCATATGACGGGACGTATTATGTTACGGTGCTGTCCGTCCGGGCGGGCGGGCGGGCGTCTGTTAACAATTTGTATTCCGTTCAATAGAGACCACAAACATTTATGGATTCAAATGAAATTTGGTATACAGCTTTACCATGGTAATACCTTGTGCAAGTTCGAATTACAACTTTTTCGGATTATTTTTGGAGGAGTTATGCCCCTTTTTTAACTTAGAAATTTTTGTATGTATGACCATGTGGTTTCCGATCATCAGAGCCTACAACTATTTATGGATTCAAATGAAATTTGGTATACACATTTACGATATTATTATCTGGTGCAAGTTCGAATAACAACTTTTTCAGATTATTTTTGGAGGAGTTATGCCCCTTTTTTAACTTAAAACACCTTTTTATCATACTGCACAGATCACGACAACAGTTCAAATTATAATTAAGCTTTATAGATATAAATTATTTCAGGTTGGTTAAAAAAAAGGTTCTCAAAACATTTCAGACAAAAAATGTATTTGTTTCCTAAAATCTTCCTGCATGCAATGCTTAACACATGAAAACACTGCCATGACCTAACATTATATTTTAAACTTCTTCCTTCCTGGAAATGAATATGAATTATATAGCAGTCTACCACTGTCCATTTAGCAATATATTTTTACATACATATATCCTAGTTGTACTTATACTTCTCAGTAAAGAATGGAACAATCTAGAGGATTAGTGACGAAATTCATTTGGAACATCCTCTGGATGTGAAATGATAAAGGCGACAACTTTCTCCTTTTTAACAGCATATATTTGCATCTTGGGGACCTTGAAAACTCCTCGATAGATTTTGCTAAAAATTTCTGAGGTTATGGAGTCTAATGCGATCTAGCTATCTAACTTGGTGAAATTTTTGGGAAAAATCGGTATCATACTTAATTTTGGGGTCAAACATGCAAAAAATGAATTTTTCCAAAAAACAATTACGTTTAACACACTCCTGTTCAATAACAGTTCATTGTACGAAAAAGTCGTCCATTGACCGAAAAATGTTTAAGATCTGACGGAAAAGACGGTATTTTTATATTTTTTCTATCTTTTACATAAAATCCACAATAACTGTTTAAAGTCAGCGCTATCATCCAAAAACAATTTAACGTACCGTTTTGAATTCGTACCCATATTAAAGTAACCAATTCTTTACCAAATTATTGGTAGGTTTGGCACTTATCCGTTAGGTCTGTGTCAAACTTTTGAGTGGCAAGTTCTATGGATGAGCTCTACTGATAGAAATCCTCTAGATTGTTCCATTCTTTCCCGCGAAACCCCTAAAGGTGTCGCCCCACTAGTAAATAGTACTACTCGATCAATATAACACGGGCGTATAATGCTACGCTCGGCGGTGCTCTTGTTGGTTACATGATTTTCTGTTGAAATATTTTTGAAATAACAACATAATAAATTTAACCTGTTATTAATAATCACCTTGCTTTCATCATGAATAACTGAAAAATTGCTGATGCAATGTAAAACAACACTACAACCACGAACCAACAAAATATTGTTTCTCAATTGAAAAAAAAAAAAAAAGAAAATTAAAACCACCTTGCCTCCAGTTATCACGACAGTAAGCAAATTGTACAATTGTAAACTTTCTGTTACTTCTTGTTATTGTTTCCAGTGTCTGAAATAAGGGCAAATTTTTAATCAGCCAAAACTTTTACATACACAGAAAAACCATAACTTTGCTTAAGAACTTGACCATTGGTTTCCCTCCCCCCCCCCCCCCCCCCCCCCCCCCCCCCCCCCCCCCCCCGTTAAATAAGGCCATGTGAAAAAAATTCTCTGGTTCCCAGATACTTTTTTTTCTTCAAAAAGTGGCAAGGTAGGTGGGTATTTTTTTATTATTATTTTATTTCACAAACTTATGCACAAGGTAGGCATTTTATTTTATGCAAAATCTTAATACATTTTATACATATAACTGTACTTCGGAATAAAAAGATTATTAACCTTAGAGTGTAAACCATCTTTTGATATTTTCAGTAATGCATCATTATGTAAATGTTTATGAAAAATATCAATACAGTTTTGAATTATAAGCATTTTATTTTCATATACGAAAAATGTATTAAAAAAACATTCAAACAGTAAACAGTGATGTTGTGATTTAGAACAATACCCAGGAAATGGGCTGGCATTGCTAAAATGGTATACAAAAACAAGCAATTACATGTTCTTTATCACTTAAAACTTGAACATTCACATGTACAGTGACATAGTGAGAGGTAGTGTCTTTTAATACTTCTAAGTCAGTATTTATAAAGCTGTATTAACTGATATTCTTTCTCAAATTAATTTTGGTCAATATTAAAAGATTCACAACCATATATTGGTTACCTTCCAATATTTTGAAACAAAAGTGTAAAATGTAAATACTGCATGCATTCTTGGCAAAATGCAAAATTTAAAATGTGATTTTGAAATATTGACCAAATAGCTCAATAACCTCACCAATTTTTACATTTTGGAACACAGATACATCGAATGTTAGTGTTGTATTTATGGCAGGGTTATTTTCAGCAGGAATTTAATTTCCTAACATATCGTTCAAAAGTCCATCACAAATTTTTTGTACGGTTAATTTGGAGTTCACTGGCACAATTTTCCATGTTACTAATGTTTTCTTGTCAAAACTGAAAGTAAAGCTTGCTAAAATCGTGGCTTCATCCAGGCATTGCCAGCCAAATTCTCCGGAGCAGGTGCCACGTTTTTTTTTTTTTTACACTTCCACATTCTGAAACGTAAATTAGAGTAATTTACCTTTCCTGAAGAGGAAAACTTATGAGGTGTCCCGAGAACAACCTTTGCTCTTTACAATCTAGATCAATAAAGCGTTTTGAAAAATTCTACTTTCACTTTTGAGAATCTTAGTCATTGATGTGTTTGATCTTTATAGTTTATTTCCTCCTCAAAACAGCCGATCGGTGGATATTTTTTTTACACCACATTAAAATGGAGCAATCGGCGACGAATTTAAGCCTGCGGCGGTGTCTGGGAACCAGAGATTTTTTTTTACCTGGCCTAAGAGTTTTATGTTTTAAACTTTGCTTAACCACTTGGCCAAATGACTGCTCCCACCCTCCAGTTAAATAAAAGTTGAAAGTTTTATGTTTTAAATTTTCTTATATTGCAGTCAGCCACTGAGAATTCTTTAATAATAATAGATGAGTTAGGTAGAGGAACCTCAACATATGATGGCTTTGGATTAGCATGGGCAATATCAGAGTAAGTTTATACAGTATGTCACATACAACCAGTCTCAATCAAACTGAGTTTGAGAGGAGTGTTACTGGATTTCTATAATAACATCTGGTAACCATATTTATTGCCATAAAATAATGGTAAAAGGACATCATTTCTTTACTTAATTTGTGTTTTATTTATACATAAAAAAGACTAAAACAAAAATGTTGGAAAAATTGATTTTGGGACTTTTAATAAAATAAAAATAAATTTATATTTCTGTCTTTAATTAAATAGGTGTGTTATTTTTAATTTCAGATATATTGCAACGAAAATAAAAGCTTTCAGTTTATTTGCAACACATTTCCACGAGCTGACAGCTTTAGCAGATGTAGTACCTACAGTCAATAATTTACATGTGACAGCTCTGACGACAAATGATACCCTGACACTACTTTATAGAGTTAAACCAGGTATGATATCAAGTTGTTCTCTGAATATTAAGGGTATGCTTTGAACCACATGGTTCCTGAGGCCCCCATTGAATTCATCTAAAGAAAAAAACTTGTTATATAGAAATGAATTAAGTCCACCAGTTGAGATACGTCATTTTAATCTAAAAATTATTGGGGGGGGGGGGAGAGAGAGAGAACAAATAACAAATTTCATTGCCATAACAGTTTTACAACAGATATAAATTCTGCAACTTCACACCTTTACAGTTACTGGTGAAGTAATGTGTTATTTTAATGAAGATGTAAAGTCCCATCCAGTCACTTACCTTATAAATATATGCATAGTATATACTAGCACATTTTAAAGCTCTTCACTAATTTAGCCATGTTCATTGCCAAAAATACATGTGCTTAGATCAGGCTAAGCATTTACATTCTTATCAAATTAAATGTGTAGTGAATTTCAGCTCTCTATGATCAGAGGTTTGTCAAGCCAGGCATTGCCATAAGGCGCGACTTAGCTGTTACTTTTCAGGTGTCATCAATGGCGGCATATCAGAATGTGAAAGTTTAAAGTTATGTTTTTTTATTCAATCAAAAACTAATCAGTTGAAACATTTAAATCCATGGAATTCTTGTTATGGCCTTCTCTATTTTATCTTTTAGGTGTTTGTGATCAAAGTTTTGGAATTCATGTTGCAGAATTAGCACATTTTCCTAAACATGTAGTTGAGGTATGTACAGCTTGAAGTGGAATAATAGTATTTATAACCCCAGTTAAGCTGCTGTCACTTTCATCTAGATGAAATTGTTTTATGGTGGTAAAGGAAACGATAATACCCATATAAAGCCACCGTTTTTTCAGCAAGCAAACTGCCAAACTTTCCCACACTGGGATCGAAACCTATGTATTGAGCAGCAGTGATTACAAAACATTTGCTTTAAGCCACTCAGCCACCAGGGCCCTGCTAGGAATATAGATTTGATGTTTATATGAATATACATGTATTATGACTTGAGAAGATTTTGGTAAGTTGTTTAACATGGTTATAAATGTATGACATTGGGTCCTTCTTTGTATCATCTTAGGGTTTTTTTGTGCAGTTGTAGACCATGTGTGAAAAAGTATATTCTACATACCATGTATGGCCTGCTTGTGTGTGTGTGTGTGTGTGTGTGTGTGTGTGTGTGTGTGTGTGTGAAACTGTTGTTTCTACAATTTCTTCAAATAATGAAGACATTCAACAGCAAAATGGGATTATATTAAATAATGATTTAGTATCTTTTGGTAATGATTGAAGTTTTGCATTGAGCTAATTAGGCATTACATGGTTCATGGAACATTTCACAAAAAAGTGAAAAAATAAATAAATAAAATTAATAAATAAATATTATCCAAATAAGTTTGTTAACATGAAACTGTTATTCGAAAACTGATCATGAAATTTTGGGGTTGTACAGCAACAATTGGACTAAAATATCTGTTCAATTTTTTAAAATATTTTTTTATAATTTTATTTATTTTATTTTTTTAGTTTGCTAAGAAAAAAGCCAGTGAATTAGAAGATTTTCAAACAATAAGTCTGTCTGGTACAGATTTAGGTGGAGAAGATGAACCAGCAGTTAAAAAAAGAAAATTAGTCAAACAGGTAATATCCTGATTATCAATAGCCAAACCAAAAAAACTAAAATGTGTTGTATATAACCATATTTTTTCTAAACCAATTTAAATCTTCCTTATCTAGTTATAGTTTACAATTAATTCTGATTCCATGGTGGTACAAAGTTTAACATCCATTGTTTATATATATTGAAGATTAAGCAAAGTGTAACCACAGAAATTGAATGACAAAAAGACGGTTTTAATTGTTTTATTATTTAAATACATGTTTGTAAAATGTGTGTTGTGGGTCTTCATAATGTTTTCCATCTGGTCAAGGATCTTTTAACAAATTGAGTGGATCTGATATTGTATGGAATGAGGGGTAAAGTTGCTGGAGAAATAAGTTTCAAGCATATTGTAATATACCAGTTTTATTTTGATTTTGCTCTTAATTGTGTCTCAATTCTTAATTTTATTTCAGGAGGGAGAAGAAATTGTAAAAGATTTTTTATCAAAAGTAAAACAAATCAAAGTGGGTTCTCTGTCAGAGGAAGAAGTTCTGAAACAACTCAAGAAGTTAAAAGAGGAAGTTAGAGCTAAAGACAATGCTTATGTGAATGATGTGTTAGCCAGAGGGAAATGATGTTGCAATGATCATAGAATACAAATTCTGGAGTTACTCGCCCTTTGATTAAATTGCAGCCATTGAGTACACTGTAGCACTCGCACCTGTTTAAATTCAGAAAATTGTAGAAAGTAAATTTAACATCCCATGTTCATGCTCCTCCTACACTGTACCATTATCTCCAGCTTGTTAAAATTGATCTTAAATAGAAAGTACATGTATATTAAACATGCATGGAATTAAAAAAAAAAGTTCGTACAATATTACATAAACTTCATCAAAAACAATACTGCCAACTTGATTGCTTTCTCCAAAGCTAAAAAAATTTACAATGAGAAATGTAAATTGATTAATTTTGTAATCACTCATATATAGGAGGGTCTGTAATGTTGTGATTGTGATTGGCTGATAAAGAGAAAATCACATGACCTGTATGGCTCCATAAATGCCGGTAATTTACCAGACAACCTTGTAAGGTACCAGCTACAAGGTATTACAGTATCATACTTCATACATACAGGCTTATACATGTAGCTAATTCAGGGTTAAACAGCAAGTCATTATTAAAGTTCTTAGTTGAAAAAATAGATAAATATATGAATAAAAGTTCTTTGATCCTGTGTGACATGGATTGAAAGAAACTTCTTTTAAGTTCTTAGTACATGTATAAAGTTACTAAGATTTTTTGTTAACTAAATGCATAAAGTTGTCAGTTGTAGATTTCTGACAAACTTTTGAAACAATTTTTTTAAATTCAAATAGAATTTAGTCTTTTTATAACCATTTGGATAACAATTTCATTAATGATTTGACATTGAGTAAAACAAGTATGATTGTTAAATTGAAACTGATTTGACTTTTGTTATCTGTACAATGTATAGTGCTCGTTATTGAAACAACCATTGATTTTATATTGAAAACAAATTCTATAACTTTTATATCCATTTTTTTACAATTTTATAAGTTTATTGTAAAACATCGACATTTTACATGAGAATAAAATCATATTTTTGTTATCGCATTTTGTGATTTGTTTCTTTACATTTTGGCTTTTCAATTTCAGAAAAAAAGTATACTGTGGTTAATAAATACTTATTGTTTTGCTGTGACAACGAAATTTTGAATAATCATTAGGTAAAAATTCTTTGAATGTGTATGTTTGTCATGTATGTTATACTTAATTATGACAATATGGATTTTCAATTATTTCACACAGAAAACTTCTGCAATTTTGTGATGTCATTTTCACAAAATGTCACAAATATTAGTGTTGATTTGGCTTGCTTTGTCACATTAAGAATTGTTGTATGGAGGGCTGCAAGGATTTAAAGTTGGTATTTCTTAAAGGCTTCCCTTCATTTTAGGTAACGGTGAACAGTAGTGTTCAGCAACAGTAAATTAGAATGAATCAAAACAAAAGTTTGATGAACTGTAGCTGATAATGTAAACCAGAAACCTTAACATCTTTTGAGATGTTCATCTAGTCTTTATTTATTAAATATAATCAAGTTTAAATCAACTGAAAATCTAGAAGCCTAAACCCTATGTATTAGTATGTTACAGTATCAATTGAACATGTTAGTTACAAATGATCTACCTTTTAGAAGATTGTGCCGTGACCTTGGTTCAAGGTCATAAAGAATGTATTACGGTTATTGAAAACTCGTTGCTCCTTTTGAACCTGTAAATTAAAGGGTCTCAATGGGCCAATCGTATACCACGATTTTTGGTAAAGGCCACATTTCAAAGGTCACATTCATTAAGTTTGCATTTTCCAATCATGTCCATGGCATTTTCGCTTTAAGAACATAATGCATAATTGACATAAATAACTTTCATGCACCATTGATGTCAAGGTCATAGAGAACGTTTGCTCACAAAGTTGTCCAGTGTATCAGAATATATGTTCATTAAAACACATTCTTATGGCTTCTGTGGGAGCTGAAAAAACACGTAAATTACGTAACAGTTGTTAACGCGTCCAAAAAAGTATATAAGAGTGATCCCTGATTATTACCGATGGGACATAATGACAACATGCTTTTCGTAAGTTAACACATCTTTATAAGGCCCTAGCCATTTTATTTCAAGTCACTGATCCATGATAACACGTGTAATGTATCTGTCTTTTGTTGGTTGTTTTTGGCTATTGTTCCCGTAGGAAAGATTGAACATTAAAGTTTCTACAAGCAATAAATTTGTTAAAACATGGTACAAAAATCAAGTTTAATTTATCCTGTCAACATGGTTACAGAAATGACCGAGATAGGTCACGTGATATCACGCAAATGCAAAAATCAAAGAAATTAAACTATTGGCTTGGCTTGGTAAAGTAAAGCTACATTACTTTGTGAAATCGACACAAACCTTTTCTTAAACACAGTCGAATAGGAGCGTTTTAAAATGCTTCACACGAGCTTTTGATAAATAGAGCCGATTTGAATGTTTTTTTCCCAACTGATTGTATAATTATGAGCAACACGCATTAATGGTAGCCATGATATTTCACTAGAAAAATTACACTAGATATATACTGTGTACATACTCGTTAAAGAAATATCTTGATTTGTTAATATGTAACTCTGATGGCATTTGTATGTATAAATTTGTTAGACATGAAGAAATCTCAGTGTGGTGAAAAAATGATTCTGTAAACATTTTTAAATACAAAATAAACGAGATGCGAATGTTTACACTGTGGTGTATTTGTGAAACATGCGGAAAAGTTTTGCGAAACAAAATCTTTTCAGCGATGTGTTGTTCAAGACAAAAATACAGGAGTGTAGTGTTGGGAGTAAGTCAGGGGTAGTTTTTTTTTTTTTTTTTTTTTTGTCGGTCTGACTTATTCTTACAATCATTAAACAGCCTTGACTCAGTGGGTTCAATTCTTAAGTACAATGCTAAGATATTGACCTTGGTTTTAGTATTTTTGTTCAGTGATGGGGTTCTCACCATCACTACCGTCATTGCAATTAGTGAGCACGCTCATTTGAAAATTGTCTGATTTTTAACTAAGCACAGTAGCGATCCATTATAACGTACACAAATGACTTGAATAAAATCGAAATAAGGACAACAGATAGTGAACATGTTATTTTGATGTATAAACTCGGGTTTTTTTTTGTTTTTTAAAAATAAAATGTGTTACAATTAATAAAAAAATTACTATGTGATCATTTTTGTAAAATCTTTTTGATATTGTGTAAAATTTTAATATTTTAAGCTGCAGCATATTTTCACATCTGAGGGCTGATCAAAATGAAGATTATCAATCATTTTAGTACAAAAGTGTCCGTTTTTTGATGAATTTTATTTTTTAAAAGAAATCTAAATTTTAGAACATGCTTTAATATATCGCTCCGACCACTGCGGTAGCTCAGTTGGTAGAGTGCTCGCTCCATAAGTGGGAGGTCGTGGGTCCGACCGGGTCTGACCCAAGACTTGACAGTAAGTAGTGACTGTTCTTTCGCCATGCACTCGGCATTATGAAATGAAAGTCACGGTTCTTTCTGATGAGGACTTTAAAAAATAAACGAGGTTCCGTGGCACGATAAAATCCCTGCTGTATAATACCATCAGCGCAACGCACAGGCAAAATTTCTGTACTTTCGCCTATAGCTGGCGACGTCTAGATATAAGTGAAACATTCTTGACTGGGACGTTAAACACCATTACAAACTCGACTCAACATTATTATCTCTCCATTCGGAAAATGGGCGTCACAGAACAAGAAGAGGTATGACGAATGGTATTGCGCGATCATGTGATTTGTATTGTGACGTCATTGCGGTTAACAACGCTATTGACAACCACTAGAAGGCACAAAAGCCGATAGGTTTATTTGAGGATTTTGCAAGGTAAGTTGATTCAAGTTTTGAATGCAAGCCCCGCCATTCCGTAACTAAGATTTTCCTTAACTTAAATTTAGCAAATTTTGCAATCTATTTCTGAGCTGGAAATAAACATTGTGATAAAACGAAATACAGATGTTACACGCTTGAAGACATTTTTGAAATGACACTTTATATTTCTTGATATCTAAACAATTAACCAAATTAGACTCTATTAAGGTTTCAGTTTGCCAGATTTACGTTCAGTAAAATCTTAGTTAGGGAATGATTGTAAAACTGGGGCCAAGGTACATAATTTGTCACATTTATATTTACATGTAAAGGTCAAATAATTTTAATTACATTTAACAAGATTTAATTACAAAAATTGAGTCTACCTGTCTAATATTATCCTAAGGGAAACAAGGTTCTTAAACATTTCAGTTTTATGTGTTTGAAATTATTATGCGTTGTTCTTTATTAGTAATGTTGCTAAAGAACTTGATCTAAAAGATGATAGTCTTCTTTAAGTTGAGTGAAATATGAAAATCCCCTGTATTTTGTAGAAATCGGGCTAGATGATGTTGCTATCATTAATGTTATTTAAAAACACATTGTGTGTTAGGGTCATTTATAAAATAATTCACTTTCTTTCGGAACTGATTTCCTAAATAAAACGTAAAGATTCATGACTGGGGGTAAAACACCACTATTCCAATTCATAATAATCTTTTTCTGATCTCTACAGAGGGCATTCACCGGGACATTTATTTATTTATTTATTTATTGTATGTCGCTATTTAATTTTATTTCATGAAAGTGTGCCGGATTTTTCGGACGTGTTCAATAGAAGCATTGGTACCTGTTCTTTTGTTCTTATTTTAACAGATGCCTGCAGAATCTGGCGGCCGTTTCCAGAGCTTGTGGGAATTGCTTACCTCTTGTTGTGGAAGAAGGGGAAGTTACTCTTTTGGTACAAGGAATAGAACCAGTCGATTCAAAGCATTTAAAAGAAGGTTAACAAATCGCTCACTTATACGTCGAAGACGAGGAAGATCCCCTACCAATGATAATGAAGATTTGATTTTGCCGCCAAGAGCAAATGGCGCACGTCCTGTTTTGAACATCTGTTTAGGATTTGATGAGAATGATTTAACGCAGAGTTATAGATTGTTAAGAAGAATTGGCCAAGAGAAGAAAAGGAGCAAATTGTTGGAATTATCAAAACATAGAGCATCTTCAGCTTTCTATAAAAACGACATCATAGTGGATGGTTTACCTTCCACAGTTTGGCTTCAGTGTGTTGAACCTACTTTGGAAATTTTAATTTCTCTGAACAGATTACGTCATCGTCGTTCGAATCTCAGTAAGAAAAGGTAAGTTTTAAACTAAAATAGCAGGAAAAAATCATTAAACTAAAGTAATGTCAACCTTTTAAAAAAATTGCATCGATGTAAAAGTAACTTTAAATGTAACACATACCAAATAAATTTCTTTCCATCCTTGACACGTTATTAAGCGCCGGGCTTCTGGAAGTGCAACCCTTTGCACATTTAAATTCAATTTAAGCGATTGTTCATTCCGGTTGCGCAATATCAGGAGTGATGGAACTTATTGACTGTGTTTATCCAGTTTTTTTATCCGGCTCTTGAAAAAAATCTACTTAAAACACGCTGACAGCATCATTTATCATCTGCACTATTTCTTAAAGAATATGGCTAGATGTCTCATTCCCTTTTGTACACATTGGTTTACATATTACTGAACTGTGCTTCTCCATTATACATAAAATTCTTTTTTATCAAAAAGCATGTGTAAATTTTCAGGCATATTTTTTCCCTCAATAAAAACACTTTCAATAGCGCCAGAGGCAACGTATTATACCAAAACCTTAAATGTTTTATTATACCGATATGTTTTATTGTTTAAAAAGTTTAAAGAGGCTTTTTAACGTGATTGCGTGGTGCTTATCCTACCCTCCAATAATATAGTAAGTGAACGATGCATAATATGTTCTCACATTTCAACATGTTGATGTGTAATAATTAATACATGCCTTGTGTTTGATACGAGTCTGAGACGATGTTTAGTTGATACGAGTCTGAGACGAGGTTTAGTTGATACGAGTCTGAGACGATGTTTAGTTGATACGAGTCTGAGACGATGTTTAGGGTAGTAGGATAGATTAAATTAAAAACTTCGTGTTTTATTTCCTGAAATACGATAAAGAATGGGTAACAAAGTTTCTAAGCAAACTTTTATATTTTTATTCTATTAAAACTACTGATACTACATACGAGTTATATTTAATTTTTCTAGGCGTCCAAAACCAAGACCACCGAATACTGGATTAACTGGATACGATAACGGGGATTCAGAGAGTTGGGTCCGGCTTTTTATTGGTCCGCCAAATTTCCTGGACCATGATCGTGCTCTTCTTCTTCCAACAGAAGAGATAGCTCCATTAGGCTTCAGATTTAACAGACGCTTTGTCATTGAGAACGGACAGTTTCAGATCGTGATACGTGATTTACCCAATATAGATGTGGAACAACCTGTAAGTAGATAGAGGTGTCATTTAATTTAATGATGGTTGCACTACCCATCTTATCTTCGGTGTCATTCCATCTCGATTTTAACATACGCCCAACAAACCATCATCAGTGACATTCTATCATGATGGTTACCTAACACCACCACAACCATCAAACCTACGCCCGACCAAACCATCATCAGTGACATTCTATCATGATGGTTACCTAACACCACCACAACCATCAAACCTACGCCCGACCAAACCATCATCAGTGACATTCTATCATGATGGTTACCTAACACCACCACAACCATCAAGTGTCATCCCCTACAGATTGTAACCTTACCAAACTATCACCGGTGTAATCCCACCTATATTGCAGCATTACACCCAAGTCATTATTCGTGCCATATAAACACCACTTGACCCATCAACTATGTCATTCGATGACTATGATGGTTACCCAACGCCACTAAACCGTCGTCAGTACCATTCTATCATGATGTCACTTTACACCACCAAATCATCGTCAGTGTCATTTTATCGTAAATGTTACCTGACATCACTAAATCATCATCACTGTCATTATAATGCTGGTAACCTAACACCACTAAACCACCGCCAGTGTCATTCTTTCAGGATGATTATTTAACACTGTTAAAACCACCCTTAGTCTTTATCTATCATGATGGTAACCTAACACCACTAAACCAACCTCAATGTCATTCTTTCATGATGGTAACCTTCCACTGTCAAAGCCACCCTTAGTGTCATTTTATCATGATGGATACCTAACACCACCAAACCAGCCTTATGATGGTTACCTAACACCACCAAACCATCGTCAGTATCAATCTATCATGATGGTTACCTAACACCACCAAACCATCGTCAGTATCAGTCTATCATAATGGTTATCCAACACTACTAAACCATCATTAGTGTCAATCTTTCATGGTTGTTACCTAACACCAATAAACCATCGTCAGTATCATTCTATCATGATGTTTATCTAACACTGCCAAAACCACCCTTAGTATCATTCTTTCATTATGGTTACCTACAACCACCAAATCACCGTCAGTGTCATTCTATCATGGTTGTTACCTAACATAACCAAACCATCGTCATGCCATTCTATCACTGGTGGTTACTTAACACCATCAAACCACCGTCAGTGCCATTCTGTCATGATGGTTACCTAACACCGCCAAACCACCGCCAGTGCCATTCTGTCATGATGGTTACCTAACATAACCAAACCATCGTTAGTGCCATTCTGTCATGAAGGTTACCTAACACCACCAAACCACCGTCAGTATCATTCTTTCATTATGGTTACCTAACACCATCAAAACCACACTTAGTGTCTTTTTATCATGATGGTTACCTAACACCACAAAACCATCGTCAGTGTCATTCTATTATGATGGTTACCTAACACCACTAAACCACCCTTATGATGGTTACCTAACACTGCTAAACCATCGTCAGTGCCATTCTATCATGGGTTACCTAACACCACTAAACCACCCTAATGATGATTACCTAACACCACAAAACCATCGCCAGTATCATTCTATCTTGATGGTTACCTAACACCACAAAACCATGTCAGTATCAATCTATCATGATGGTTACCTAGCACCACCTAACCACCGTCAGTGCCATTCTATCATGATGGTTACCTAGCACCACCTAACCACCGTTAGTGCCATTCTATTATGATGGTTACCTAGCACCACCTAACCACCGACAGTACCATTTTGGTTATCTAACACCAATAAACCACCGTCAGTGTCATTCTATCATGATGGTTACCTAACACCACTAAACCATCGCCAGTGTCATTTTATCATGATGGTTACCTTACATAACCAAAACACCCTCATGATTGTTATCTAACACCACCAAACCACCATCAGTGCCATTTTATCACGATGGTTACCTAACACCACTAAACCACCCTTATGATGATTACCTAACACCACAAAACCATCGCCAATATCATTCTATTTTGATGGTATCCTAACACTACCTTACATAACCAAACCACCCTCATGATGGTTATCTAACACCACCAAACCACCGTCAGTGCCATTTTATCATGATGGTTACCTAACACCACTAAACAATTGTCAGTATCATTCTATCATGATGGTAACCTTACACCACTTAACCACCCTCATGATGGTTACCTAGCACCACCAAACCACCGTCATTGCCATTCTATAATGATGGTTACAATATTGGTTAAGTTAGGATTTGGATTCATATAATTTTGGAACTTTTGATTAATTAATTTTCAACTGTTTGGCTTATTGATTTTATCTATCAAACTTTTCGGCCCCCAGTGTCACTGATGAGGAATGATTTTCCGAAATGTGCACACATGACACATAATAATTTAACAGGTATTTTTGTGATATATTTATAAAGTCAAAAGATTCATAAAACATCATACGGAACCTTTCAAAAGTTAAATATCTTAGGAAGATTCTAAAATAGATCAGTAGGATAAGTCATAAATCGTTCAATATTTTCAATTATCTTTAATGGTAAATAGAGCGTTTTATGTGAATATTTAATTTATTTTTATTTTCAGAACCAGCGTGCGTCAAATAGATATAGAAATCGAAGAAGATCCAACATTGATTTCTGGGGTTGTATATTTCAGAGAGATTTTCTTACCAACGTACTCAATCCATCAAATACGGATATACAAGGGATTGATGACGACACTAGCAGTGGATCGTCTGCCACACAACATGAAAATCAAAGCAGTATAAGAAATTATGGCGGGAATTCTTCAAATCAGGAGAAGGATGGAGGGAGCATTTTAAGTCATCTTGTAGACTATGCGTCATCAGATGAAGATCCTGATGATGCGTCATCATCAAAGTCGCCAAATGATGTTTTATCACAATGTCATCAAAGCACAAGTGGCAGCGGTAAGTCTGGGCATGGTCAAACTGAAAATGAAATAGTTAATGAATCTACTTTAGCAGACAGTGGCGTAGTAAGTGAAAAAACTACAGATAGTAATGGTTTGGTTAAACACGCTTGTAACATACATACCTCGTCTGTTAATGAAAGTGAACCTGTGATTTCAGAGAAGCCAGGGATCAGTGGCTCAGAAAAAGCTGATAGTCAAGAATTAAGATTGCATTTAAATTTAGACCATTCATATACCAGAACTGGAAATAGTAATGAGGCCAATGATATCCAAAACCGAACTAGTTCATCAAACGAACAAGCCTTCTCAGAATGCGAGCCTGTCGCCGAATTTTCCTTGACAGATCTAAATGTTGCCCACCGTAACATAAACCAGTCTGCCAACTCGTCTGATGATGAAGATGACTCGTCTTATGAATATGTTACTGATAGTTTTGATTCGTCATCTGATGAAGAAGAAATAGAGAAACCTGACACTTGGTTCTGGATTCCAACATTACATCATTATATTCCTAGAAAAGGACGTATTGTGTTCGGGCCTGATATGAATAAGTTCAAACAAAACATCAAAACATATGTCCGTAAAGTGTGTTGCAAGAAGAAAAAACAGTTTGATGATGATGAAGCCCTGGAGATTAACAAACTTCTGAAGAAAGCTCCATTAAGTCGATTCTTCTTCCTGAAGTATATGTCTGTTTACTTAGAACATATGGATGAGCGCCATGATCCACAACCATTGTCTAAAGTAGAGGAGGCGTTTTATGGGGTATGTGAAAAAAATCATTAAAACAAAAATCTTGAATTGACCCGATTTAAACACTTGATTATGTAATCTTTAAACATTTCCTACTCCGGCTTTATTGGGGATGTTCAACTAGTCATTCACTACGAAATCTTCAATGACATATACAATGATAACAATGATGCTTATCGTACAAAGACCGTCTTGTTATTTACAATAAATGGAGTAGAATAATGGCGTTTTTCACCTCATTCAAGATTTTTTTTCTTATAAAGGGTGGTCAGTTTCGGGACGGTAGAGAAATACGGAATGTTCCGAGAAAACCAAAGACCTTCGACAAAGAAACTGACAAACATTTTAATAATAGGATCTGTCCTGAGATTTTTATGCATTCAGACGGTGAGAGACGCTTTGATCAGTAAGCGTGCGCTTTCGACAACTTTGCTACCTCCACCCCCACCCACGCCCCCCCCCCTACTAGTTTATCGTGAAGTGTATTAAATCGGGTGTTCGATCGTCTGGTATAGGGACTTTTAATGACATTAAACATATTTTAATTTTATTTTAAGGATTTGCCTAATAAATATCAAATGAAATTAGAGGAAACTGGAAACGATAACCCTAAGTGGAATCAAAGTCGTATAAGGAAAAGTTCCAAGCCATTAGGGTCAAAAGTACAAAAGCCAAGAAAATCAAGCAATCGTCCTCAACCTAGATCCAAGATACAAACACGTGATACTATTTTTTCATCAACGGCAAGAGAGAATGTCAAGGTCAATGATAATTTATGGGATTCAGATAGCGTTTCTTCTTTTTCATTGTCGCTTTTGTTCAATGATTCAATGAAAAATGACTCGGATTCAGCACTATCAGAGGGTTACGTCATCTGTAACATAATCTCGGATACGTCGTGCAAAACCGTAAAATGTGATGGCGCTTATGATAAAACAAATGCAAGTACAGTACCTCGTACAATCCACAAGGTAAATGTTAGAAGAATTATGGTTGCCCCAGCTGACAAAGCAAACACTGGTATATTCTGTACAATGTCAACAACAGACGTTACTCCGCGAAGTTTAACTCCGGGTTTTAATAACAAATTGAATCAGTCCGAACCAAACACGTATCAGGAAAGAGATTCAAAATCTTCTCCAGAAAAAAGATATCCCGATGTTCAGATTTCAAATAGATTGGGATCGAAATCAAACAAACAATCTCTAATGAATAAAACAGAAGAAAGTGTAGAGGAGAATGTAAATACTGAAACTCCCATAGCTACCGGAAGTTCTGTCGATATTGTTGCAAAGTCTGGTGATTCTAACGAAAAGCTAAGAGACACCGAATTCGACAAGACGATTCAAAATCATATATTG
Organism: Tegillarca granosa; assembly: GCA_029721355.1. Taxonomy (NCBI): domain Eukaryota; kingdom Metazoa; phylum Mollusca; class Bivalvia; order Arcoida; family Arcidae; genus Tegillarca; species Tegillarca granosa. Next base: position 54,922,101 of record CM056596.1, on the reverse strand, counting down.
AATTCGGGATTGCTCGAGAGAAAGGGAAAATTTCGAAATGCGTTTGCTAGGTTAAAAAGTCATTTCGTTAAATAAACAATGTCTTCAGTGATACCAACCATCAGTTCACTGATAAATAATGTTACTGTAACACAATGACAACACGTTATTATATTATAATTGTTGTTAAAAATATCCTCTTTCTGTTTTCGTTCTTATGCAATGTTTCTGTTTGTTGGTTTTTTATTTGTTTTTGTGTTTTAATAAAATAAATATGCATAAATACTATCAGGTTTGTTTCTTATTTCATATTTAATATCAGGTATATTTAGTAACATAAAATTATGTTGGTCGTTAAAAGTTTTTCAAAAGTCTTTGATCCTGAGGCCACCATTACATTTTAGTTTGTTTCATACATTGTTGGTCAAAACATCATAATAGTTTTTTAGTTTTTGGCCAGCTTTTTGAGATAATTTTGTATTGAAATAGTCAGTCATGTCTAGTTTGCAGTATAAAATAATTAAACATGCTGCAAACAAATAATAATAATAATAAAAGAAAGAAGTTGGATGTATAATTTTTCTCGGGTATTCCAAACTGACAAATCATATTCACATGTATTTTCAAATATGACAAAATACAAACACCTCTAAGATATATATATGTCGTTTTGCTAATTACATTATTAGAATAAAGCGTGAGACATGTGCCTGCACCTACCTTGTAACTTTACACTTAATCTTTAAAATTGCAAAGAACCAAACAACTTAGTAGGTATAGGGAAAAAATAAAAGATATATTTGCAACAAACAAATTATAAAAAACTTGACAAAAGCAAACGTAACAAAGAAACGACACAATACAAGTTAATAATCTAAACTGCCATACGAGATAAACACGCTTTGGGTACACTGATTATAACTTCGACTTTGGACGGACACTAGAATAAATGTCTGGTGATGCTGTTTTGTTTTCAGAAAATGTGTCAGTGGTACCATTTGTGTCATTTCGGATTGAAATTTCCAAGCGACATTAGATCGTAGAAGGACCGACACAATCAAAAAGGAAGAAAGAATTAAAGTCTGAAATGAATTTTATCTACAAAGACGTTTATGAATTCGCTTAAACCTACACCCATCACCTAAAATAAACAAGATTTGAGGTATTACCGGTATATTCTTAAATGACCCAAACGGATGTTGGAAACTAGTACTGCCCTGAAAGAACTTATAACCCAAAAGAGTATATGCAGAGTATATGGATTTAAAGGGAAGCATACTGAAAATAAAAACTTAACTTTTATCTTTAAAATTGATCAGATAATAAATCATTGCACGTGTCATTGTTTGTTGCCTTAACGATGAACTTTTTTATCAATAATGTTTTGAATTTTTTTCTTTTTTTTTTTTCATTTTGTTGCTATCTTTGTGGTTGTTCGCGGATTCAATTTTTCTGTTCTTGTAGTGACCCGAGACAATATTTTCCTTATGGGAGATCATGATGAAATTAAACCGTGAATACTTCGGATACTTAGGTCGTTACCGTTTTTCTACTTTAATTTTGTGAGTACAAGAACTAAGTCGCAACTACGTTTTTTACGAGAAAGTTTTCGAAGATTATCAACAAGCTCTTAAATGAGAGCGAAGCTGTGAAAACTTAGAACAATGGGTGACGAAAGGGAAACCGAATTGTTGAATAGATTAGAAAGTTTGAAGGAAATAAGGTAAATTTTAGTATATTGTTACACTGCACGTTTTACTTAAGATGACTTTTTGTTAAATGCATTAGTTTTAACAGAAAGGAGCTTAAGAGGATCAATAGAAACGGAAAAAAAAGTTGACCCAAGATTCCATTTGAAAGAGGTCGTTTTCTAACATACCCATTATTTGGTTCATGTTGCACCTAAAGAAATTTATGTCAGTTTAGGTAGAAACGTTGTTTGTATTTGTTATTTTGACGTTTCAATCGAATGGTCAATCAAATAAATAATTTAGTGGAATAATTACAGAAGTATTACCGGAAGAGTAACACTAACAGTACCAGAAACAGAAGCCAAAGATAAAGAAGCACCAAAACAAGATTATAACGATATCTAATATAAATGAATGAATGAATGAATAAGATACCTTTAATTGGGCGTTCTCCTTCCAGTTATTTTGTATTGGTTTATTGTAGAACAAAGTCACTACAGTTGGAGAGAGTAAGAAGTAAACTAAGACAAGAGTTTGATATAACGCAGACAGAAAATAGTCGCCTGGATGAATATAAACAAGAAATGGAGCTCTTGTTACAAGAAAAAATGGCTCATGTTGAAGAACTCAGATTGATCCATGCTGATATTAATTTGGTATGATTTAATTGGTTTATTCATTTTTGAATGACATTAATCTTATCCATAGTACATGTATACATCATGCAGTCAAATTTTAAATTTGATTTTAGCTATACATGTATTGTCATTTTATAATATATTACGAAATGGGCTTTGTCAGTGTTCCAAATGATAACTCAAAATGTATTTGTGTGTAAATTATTTTCATTGAATGTGAAAATTACATTATTTGTCATTTTCTGTATAAATGATTTTGTTAGAAGAATGTGCAGCATTTATAATATTTTCCATAACCAATGATGAACAGATCTCAGTATTGATTTTTTTATTTGCATATTCAGCAATTACTTTTCATGAAATAGGTGGGCTAATGAGATCCATACAAAAAAATAATAAATAAAATTAAATAATAATAAAAGTAATATTAAATTTAAAGCAACCACACACATACACACACACCTGGATATTATTTTATCATTGTGTTCACAGACCGTTCAAAGACAGTTTTATAGCCTTTTTAAAATGTGTTTATTTTGTTTGTATTTATTTCCATGGTAACTTTTCATGTGCTTGAAAGTGATTAATATACATGTATAAGGTTAAATTGTCATTAAGGGTTAGTTATGTACATTGTACATATTTTAATAAAGTTTAATGTACTTTTTAGAGTTCAATGAAACAAACATCAATACATAAAGAGGCAACAAAGTTAAAGTCTTGAGTAGCTGGAAATAGATCTCAGTTTTAATGTAATGACTGGTACAATACTTTCTTGATTTGGTTGTCACTTATCACAAAAGGTGTAACTCCAGAATTATTACTAGTACCCACATTTATTTGTCTGCTGAGGAAACTGAAGCAATATGAAATTAGATGTCTTGCTAGTAAATATACCACCCAACACACTGTGGACCTAAATATACCACCCAACACACTGTGGACCTAAATATACCACCCAACACTTGTACAGTGTGGACCTAAATATACCACCCAACACTTGTACAGTGTGGACCTAAATATACCACCCAACACACTGTGGACCTAAATATACCACCCAACACTTGTACAGTGTGGACCTAAATATACCACCCAACACTTGTACAGTGTGGACCTAAATATACCACCCAACACTTGTACAGTGTGGACCTAAATATACCACCCAACACTTGTACAGTGTGGACCTAAATATACCACCCAACACACTGTGGACCTAAATATACCACCCAACACTTGTACAGTGTGGACCTAAATATACCACCCAACACACTGTGGACCTAAATATACCACCCAACACTTGTACAGTGTGGACCTAAATATACCACCCAACACTTGTACAGTGTGGACCTAAATATACCACCCAACACTTGTACAGTGTGGACCTAAATATACCACCCAACACTTGTACAGTGTGGACCTAAATATACCACCCAACACACTGTGGACCTAAATATACCACCCAACACTTGTACAGTGTGGACCTAAATATACCACCCAACACTTGTACAGTGTGGACCTAAATATACCACCCAACACACTGTGGACCTAAATATACCACCCAACACTTGTACAGTGTGGACCTAAATATACCACCCAACACTTGTACAGTGTGGACCTAAATATACCACCCAACACTTGTACAGTGTGGACCTAAATATACCACCCAACACACTGTGGACCTAAACACATGGTTTTTTTAATCATCAGTTTACATCCTTGACCACATTAACATGGTTTAAAAGCAGGGTTGTATTTATGTTGATTTTAATTACAGATGGAATCTACAATAAAGCAGGCAGAAGAAGAGAGAAATAGATCTCTTGACAGTGCAAAAAGGTTATATGAAGAATATAAACCATTAAAAGATGAAGTGGATAAGATGAGAGGAACTATTGGTTTAGATAAACTTCCTGAACTACAAGAGGAAGAGGAAAAATTCACCCCCGAGTACGAAGTTTTACTTTTAACCATAAATTATATTAAAAAAATCAAATCTTATCACCCAAGGGAATTTGTATTAGCATTTAGTCAAGTAGAAGTAATATATTTAAAGGTAAAATGTTGAAGCATGTCTGCATTTATAAAGAAGTACATGTACATGTAGTCTTAAAGGCAGATGTGAGTGTATCAGTTTAGATGGTTAGTGATATTTATTAAATTTCTTTAAAAAGTTTCTTTTTTTCTTTATTTTTAAATACAGTTTAAAGCTATTGCTTACTAAATTTGCCTCCAGGAACTGTATTTTCCAAAGTTTACAACAGAAATACAGTAAGAGAGTTGTAGAATGTATTGACAATAACAATACCTTATGAGGATGGAAAATATAACACAGGCATAAAATTATAACAAAAATATTTTGTGAAACAATACAATGTAGTATAAAAGAAAAGTAGTAATTACTTCCATATTTGAACCTTCTTTTTTGAAAACTCAAAAAAGTTCATTATTTGTTTTTAATTGTTTTTCTTGTGAGTTAGTAATGATAACCATGAAAACTATTTTATATAAAGGATCATTGTATATGCATTTCACTCTAGTTAATAAAATTTCAGAATTTTAGAAAAATCAAGCTCAGATTGGGCCCCAGAACCAGTGGCACCAGAACCTACAATACCACAAACTTTAGCTGTGGCTGCAGCAGCTGCATCACAGATACAAGTACCAAGGAACAAACCTGGAGAGAGACAGGCATTCCGTCAACAACCACCACCGATGAAGGTACATGTATACAGTATAAAGACTTGAAAAATTTGTTAATTATAGAAACAATAAAAAAAGTTGAAAGCTGCAACATCTGCATGATCTGCATGTACACTGTATATCTTGGGTCTTTTCAGACTAGTGAGTCATCATAATTATACATATATACACAATGTACATGTGCATACTTCAAGCACTGTAGAACACCAATGATAACTGAAAGGCATTTTCTTAGTTAAATTGATTTATTTGTTGTAATTTCAAACTTGAAAACTCTAATCCTGTATAAAGATCAACTAGTTTTTCACACTTCAAATTAATAAAGTTACATTGTACATGTATGTAAATGTATAATCATTAATAATTACATGTTGTCATAAATTTGTATGGGTTTTGTAAAGAAATTTTTATGTGTTACTGAAATACAATCTAGAAAGAACAGCAATAAATTAAAAGTTTTTAAGAAATTATTTAATCAGTTTTAAACTAAACCAAATAAGAATAATTTTATGAGAAAAGATTAAATTTGATTAATGGTGTTTTATGCCCCTGTTAAGATTCATTCACTTATACCATTGTGTTCAGTTCAGAAATAGTGGAGGAAACAAGATTGTCAGGATAAAACCACTGACCTTTGATAAAACCACTGACCTTTGATAAAACCACTAACCTTTAATAAAACCACTGACCTTTGATAAAACCATTGACCTTTGATAAAACAATTGACCTTTGATGAAACCACTAACCTTTGATAAAACCACTAATCTTTGATAAAACCATTGACCTTTGATAAAACCATTGACCTTTGATAAAACCACTGACCTTTGATAAAACCACTAATCTTTGATAAAACCACTGACCTTTGATAAAACCATTGACCTTTGATTAAACCACTGACCTCTGATAAAACCACTAATCTTTGATAAAACCACTGACCTTTGATAAAACCATTGACCTTTGATAAAACCACTGACCTTTGATAAAACCACTAACCTTTGATAAAACCACTAATCTTTGATAAAACCACTGACCTTTGATAAAACCACTGACCTTTGACAAACAAATTAACAAACTTTCTCACATTAGGATCTGGAGAAGTGAAGTTCCAACCTAGGTTGTGATACCTAAGTGTGCACTTTAGACAACTTGACCACCATGGCCATTCATGAAAAGACCACTTATAGCTTCATGTTCTGCCAACTTGCATTTTGAATCCAGTGGTGATAACAAGCATCAGTGATTTGCATAATGTACTATGGCTAGACAAATATTTCTGTATTGATAGTATGTATTGCAGATATTTTATTTTCTAATATTCAGCTAATCTGAAATCAATCTATTTTTTTGCAGGCTTGTTTATCATGCCATCAACAAATCCATAGAAATGCACCAATCTGTCCTCTCTGTAAGGCCAAAAGTCGATCACGAAATCCCAAGAAACCAAAAAGGAAACTTGATGAATGAAGATACATGTAGATATGAATGAAGATAGATGTTATTTGTCTCCATATCAAAAAGTGTTTTTATGTCGTTGGACATTGTTATATGTAGAATTGGTATGTGATAGTGTAGTAATGCATATAGTTGTTAGATTATTGTGTTAGATAAATATGTATAATACATGTACAATGTATGTAGGTAGAGATTATATGTATTGTGGTTGTGTTCAAAGGAAAAGTCATTCAGATTTCTTCATTTTTGACAAGTACATGTTTATGTAAAAGGTGATCATTTGATTGTCTTCTTATAGATCAGTATCAATTTTATATATAAGTAGTAACTAAGACACAATATTCACATAATTGATGTTAAATGACAGGTGCTCAGACAGGACCTATAACTTTGATTGATAGGTTTGATTTTGTAGTCAGATAGGATTTTTTTTTATTTTGTAATTGGACATAAAAAACCAGTGTTTAGTCTCCATCATAACGGAGCTTATGACCTCTTTTAGTGGAAAAAAAAATTGCCGGGGCTTCACTTAATTTTCTCAGCAATGTCAACTTTGTAACTTCATATAAATTCTTCAAAACAAAAGAACTACAACAAAGGGAAATAATTTTAAGATAACTTTTGAGTTATGCATCACAGCATTTCCTATAGTAGATGTGGTTGTTATCTTTATGTCGCATTATTACAAGGTAAAGATGTTATTTGATTTTTTAGCTTAAATATCAGTATTAGTTTGTGTTTTTAAAATTTTGTATCAGTTTTTTTTAATGAAGAAGTTTCCATTGTTTGTACAATATTTTGTCTAGATGAGGAAAACAAGTCAGTTTATCCATATTTAAGTATTAATTGTTTGACTATATTGCAGATGTTGTATAATTTTTGTGTTAGTATGTGAAAATTTTTAGAAAGAATGGTAGCATTTATGTTCCATGACATTCCATTTCATCCAGCTCGCTCATTCTTGTATCAGTTCATGTTTCAAGCAAGAAAACCAGCATGAAAATACATGTTTATTGAAAAAAAGAAACAATTGTGTTTTATTTATTATTAACTTATATTGTTATTTCCTTTTGTTAACATAAATTTATATTTTAAAATTCTCTGCTTGCAGTATCAAATAAGCTTACTAAAACTGTATTATAGAAGATTTAGTTACACATGTAATATAATAAGGCGATTCATCAGAGACACATTATTATGAGATGGAGAAGATTATTACTTTCCTATCATGTCATGTTTTGTTGTAATGTTTAAGTTTGTCCTTGGTTTTTCGTATCTAGGACTCGTCTTTCAAGTGATGAGGGCTACTGTTTTTGTTATCACCAAACATTAAGATCAAGTTATCCTTTTCTTTAAGCATTCATACCTAGCCATTAAAGCACAGTGACTCCCAAACACGATTTACCTGTATAAATCCATTTTCATTATTTCAGGATCAGTGGCCTTACTTACAGTGCAATAAGTGTGTAACTCATTCTACTCCTCAATTACCATGAAGAATATTGTATAACCAGAAACATTTGCTGTTTTACTTCTACAAGTTTTACAGAAAAAAAAATTTCAGTTTTCTTTTTATGCATTTTACCTGAGTGTGATTTTATTTTCAGAGCTTAACAAGGACCACAAAATTTGTTTATGCATTACTAATTTTTTTTTTAATTTTGTAAGGCATCTAGCAACACATTTTCCTGCAGCATTCAAAGAGTAGAATAAATCCATGTTAAGTATCCACAACAGAAGTTGATTCTGTAATCCTCACCAAATCTGCTTATTTTTGTAGACAAAATCTGTAACAACATTTTATAAAGTAGCAATTTTAAGTTTTATTTTTTATAATTTAGATAACTTTTATTTATAATTTCATAATAAAATATTTCTAAAAATTCATTTTGTCATTTTTCTTCAAGTTCATAGCTATGATTTCCATCAAAATGTGTATAGAGTTTATATAAATTGTACATATTCTGGTATTATCAAGTTTGTAGTTTATATTTTATAAAACTCTTTTAATTAAGGGTTAAAAAGAAATCCCCATTTACTTTAGCATCACTATTATAGCTCAGTTGGTAGAGTGCTTGCATCATATGTAAGAGGTTGGGGTTCCAACCCGGACTTAAAATTTGGTAGTGACTGTTCTTTTGTCAAGAACTTGGCATTTAAAAATGGGGTCTTTGGAGGAGATGCCCCTTGTCATGGCAGAAGTGGCATGATAAAGAACTTTCCCTGCACATTGCACATTTCTGCCTCTTCACCAATAGCTGATGATGTCTCAATTTAAGTGAAATATTTTTTACTGAGATGTAAATTCCTATTAAATCAATCAAAACAAATCATTTACTTTTGCAAAAATGTAAAGTTCCTTTAGGAAACCTTCAAAGAACAGTAGTAGTTTTAAGTTCAGTGTGAAATTAACACAGAATGATGAACCTTCCAAGATTTTTTTAGATGGAATCTGCATTCATTTTCAGGTGCTTTATGTGCAAACCCCAGTGCTGTGTGTTTGGAAATTATCTGTGATTTCCATCTCTTCGCTCATTAGTTTGATGGTTGCCAAGTGTTCTAAAACACTTTGTTTCTGATTATTGACCCTCACTGCTTAGGTTCCTGCCCTGGCAGATCTTGGATTCCTGGTTAGACCATGTTTATCATTTGCTTGCTGAAAGTTGGTGGATTAAGGTACTCTATTTTCCTCCACCATTTCAAAACTGACTGTTTTAATACATGTATAGTGAATTGATCTTGATTGGGGTGTAAAACATTGCTATTCCACTATCCTCAGATTAACATGCAAAATTAAACATAGTTCTCTAACTTCACTCCTTACATATGGTTTCTTTGATTCAGACTTCATTGTATTTTGAACACCATTTGATTTCTAATGGCATCACAGTTGTTGATCTTAACAATATGTAGCTTTTGAAACAGGTTGAGCATGATTATTTTTTTATGAGACAGATGAAATACAATGCTTATAAAACTTTATTTGTGCAAAATTATGATGTTTAAATGGCAATGGATTTATATCATGTAATATTGATATAGAATTTGCTGCATTTTTGTTTCTGAAAGATTCAAATTTATAGAAAACTCAAATTGGAAAAACATATAACAAACATAATTGTGCACAAATTCTATAGGGTTTCACAAATGTAACATGGACTACAGATCCTGCATGAGTCCAGGGTTTCACAAATAATATTTAGATTACAGATGCTCAAAGTGTTGTAATTTATTAATTAATACAAGAAGACTTCAGAATATTTAAAATATTTATTTAACAAGGAATGCTAAAGATATAACAATTAGCTGGTTATGTTTTAACATATATAAATACTGACTGACATGTATAATACTCCAGTTAAAACAATGAACTCCACGGCATGTTATTAACCCTAGGACCCACGTGTACAAAGCTTCTGTTAACTCAATCAAAATGGTTGGGGAAAAGTTATTAAATGATAAATATGTTTTGCAGACATACAATCTTGAATTAAATCAATTGTTAATGAATAGATTAGATTTTAAATCAAAATTATGGAAATGGTTCTTCTACATGAGATTTAAATTTTTATACTCCAAACTTATTAGGAAAGGCCTTGGTGGCAGAGAGGTCTAAAACATATGTTTATGGAACCACCTTGGTATGTATCCAATTTGGACAGAGAAAGTTTGTCAGTTTGCTTGCCAAATGATGTTGGTTTCTCAAGGAAATTCATTCTTCTCCACCATCTCGGGGTCGTATACCTTGATATGATAAAAAAAATCTTGACTAGGGTGTAAAAAAAATAACTTATTCCTATTAACTTAACTGGTTAGACTAACAGAGCTCTGTACAACTGGGACCAGATAATCAACACCAACAATACTGACTGTATAAACACCTCAGTATCTGTGAGACCAGATTATCAACACCAACAATACTGACTGTATAAACACCTCAGTATCTGTGAGACCAGATAATCAACACCAACAATACTGACTGTATAAACACCTCGGGGTCTGTGGGACCAGATAATCAACACCAACAATACTGACTGTATAAACACCGGAGTCTGTGGGACCAGATAATCAACACCAACAATACTGACTGTATAACACTTCAGGGTCTGTGGGACCAGATAATCAACACCAACAATACTGACTGTATAAACACCGGGGTCTGTGGGACCAGATAATCAACACCAACAATACTGACTGTATAAACACCTCGGGGTCTGTGGGACCAGATAATCAACACCAACAATACTGACTGTATAAACACCTCAGGGTCTGTGGGACCAGATAATCAACACCAACAATACTGACTGTATAACACTTCAGGGTCTGTTGGACCAGATAATCAAAACCAACAATACTGACTGTATAACACTTCAGGGTCTGATTGTTCAATGTTTTGTTAGTTTAACCAAAATGGTTAGTGAAAATTTGAAATTTTATCAAAATCAAATAAATTCATTATGGGCATAGACATCTGACTGAAATTATGTCTGTATGATAATAACTAATGTATAATAACTTCTGATTAGAAATTTTAAAAATATTAATTAATTCACAGGATACACATTTTCACTAACCAACTAGTTAAACTTACAGAACTAAAACAATTATGCCCAGATAAACTATAATTAACAAATATTAACCATGAAAGCTTTAGTAAAAGCAGCAATGTGGAAACAACTTGCCCAATAACTAATTTATCAAGAATTGATTGAAATTTACAATGATAAACAATAAGAACATTAAAAAGTGACTTGTATTTTATCAACTTGCATGTTTGTATTAGAATTCTTGACTTAATAACTCATTTTTAGGAAACCAAACTACAATGAAATTTACATGATATGCGAAAAAACAAAACAAAGAAAAACATAGTAGCTTTGAAAACATAGCACATTAGACCTCCAACCCCCAACCTCCCACACACATGTACAAAGACATATGCACACTAGCATTTGCATGTGTGTAAAAAGTCAATACTTGTAAATAAGAATATACATGTGTGTTAAATAATAAATAAAAATAATTTCAAGTTTCCTTCAAACTTCAAATATATTCATATTCATGTGTGTGTGTGTGTGTGTGTGTGTGTGTGTGTGTGTGTGTTTTCTTTTTAGGGCTTTCAAACATTTAGACTTTCATTATTTTAAAATCAGTCTTGTACAATATGATTTTTCTCTTATGATATTCCAGTATCCATGGAAATGGAAATTAAATCCTTCATTTTCTATAAAAAATAATTTATAAATAAATAAATAAACGACTATATTAAAATAAACCATTTAGGCTGCAAAGTCAAAATGTAAGATTATGTACAAACATTGTATCACCATATCTAAAGAACTATAACTATGTCTTGAAAGTATTTTGCAGCGTAAATTAACCTGAATAAATTTGTTTGATTTATCATGTACAATACTGTATGTATATAAATTTTTTTAACAAAAACATATAAATCTAGAAAATATTTCTCCTGTTGTCAAATGATGTAAATGGGACCCAGTATGAATTTGCAATTTCATGATACAACAGACATTACAAGACAATGTGTAAAAAGTTACAAAACTGTTGTCTATTTGATATAACTAACAGCATGAATTGTTCTCCGATAACAAATTATACGGAACATTTGTTCTCTGATAACAAATTATAGGGAACATTTACAAAATTTTAAACAAGTCTTACTGATTTGTTCTTGATATCAAATTATAAGAAACACTTTAATAATCTCAAAAAAACTTAGACCAGTTCTCCTATATTAAATTATGGGTAAAAGATTACCAATCATAGTTACAAGACCTGTTTTTTAGCTCACCTGGCAAAGTCAGGGTGAGCTTATGGAATGGTAAAGCCTGCGTGCGTGCATGCATCCATAAACTTTAATCTTCTTCTCTGAAACCAATAGGCCAATTCAAATGAAATTTGGTATAAAAGGTCCTTAGTTGCTATAGATTAAAAATTGTATCTGACATGGCCGTCCTAAATCCAAGATGGCTGCCGTTACTATAAATAGCAAAAACCTATAAAATGGCCATTACAGGTTTATTTATTTACCGATTTTGTTGAAATTTAAAACATAGAAAATAGATGGGGAATAAAACATATTTAACATGTTTTTCCGTATGATTTTTCATTTTGCAATAATTACGTAATATGCAAATAAGGTCTATTTTTAGCTTTGAAAATCTTCTCTGAAAATACATGGCTAATTGAAATGATATTGAGTGTGGAAGATCCTTGTGTGGTAAAGATTTAAAATTGTATCCGACATGTCTGTCGGAAATCCAAGATGGCTGTTGTTACTATAAATAGCAATAATCTAAAAATGGACATTATGGGTTTATTTATGTACCGATTTTGTTGAAATTTGAAACATGGAAAATAGATGTCGGGGGATAAAACATATATAACGGGTTTTTCCGTACGATGTTTCATTTGTGCAATAATTACGTAATGTGCAAATAAGGTCTATTTTTAGCCGAAATCTTTGAAAATCTTCTTCTCTGAAAGTACATGGCCAATGGAAAGGAAATTGAATGTGGAAGGTCCTTGTGTGGTATAGATTCAAAATTGTATCCAACATGTATGTTGGAAATCCAAGATGGCTGCCATTACTATAAATAGCAAAAATCTAAAAATGGCCATTATGGGTTTATTTATGTACCGATTTTGTTGATATTTAAAACATTGAAAATAGATGTCAGGGGATTAAACCAATGTATCAGGTTTTTCTGTACAATTTTTCATTTGTGCAATAATTACGTAATATGTGAATAAGGTCTATTTTTAGTCAAAATCTTTGAAAATCTCTGAAAGTACATGGCCAATTGAAAGGAAATTGAATGTGAAAGGTCCTTGAGTGGTATAGATTCAAAATTGTTTCCAACATGCGTGTCGGAAATCCAAGATGGCTGCCATTACTATAAATAGCAAAAACCTATAAATGGCCATTACAGATTCATTTATGTACCAATTTTGTTGAAATTTGAAACATGGAAAATAGATGTCGGGGATAAAACATATTTAACGCGTTTTTCAATACACTTTTTTCGTTTGTGCAATAATTCATAATATCCAAATAAGGACTATTTTTAGCCGAAATCTTTGAAAATCTTCATCTCTGAAAGTACATGGCCAATTGAAAGGATATTGAGTGTGGAAGGTCATTGTGTGGTATAGATTCAAACTTGTATCTGACATGTCTGTCGGAAACCCAAGATGGCTGCCATTACTATAAATAGCAAAAATCAAAAAATGGTCATTTTGGATTTATTTATGTACTGATTTTGTTGAAATTTATAACATAGAAACTAGATGTTGGGGATAAAACACATGTAAAGGGTTTTTCTGTACAATTTTTCATTTTTGCAATAATTATGTAACATGCAAATAAGGTCTATTTCAGCCTAAATCTTCTGAAAGTACATGGCCAATTGAAAGGAAATTTATGATAAATAGTGCTTGAAATAATAGAAAATAAGGATATTGCTAGTGAGTTTGTTTCCATTTTACTAATTGGATATATTTAAAAAGAAAAAGCAAAGAACAAAATAAGGGTGTGCCAGGTGAGCAATACAGGCCCTATTGGGCCTCTTGTTTAATGTCAAATTGTAACTTTTTAAAAAAAAAAAAAAAAAAAATTAAATTGCCTTACAGACCTCTTCTCTGATTTGAAATTACAGAGAATACTTAAAATCTAAAAGAAAACTTACAGAGGAATTCTTTAATATCAAATTATTGGGAACAGTTACAAAATTTCAAATGAGACTTACTAAAGTGTTCTGTGATATCAAATTATAGAGAACACTTACAATATGTATAAGACTTGCTGATCTATTCATCGATATCAAATTTTTGGGAACCTTTTAAAATCTCAAACATTAACTAATCTGTTCTCTGATATCAAATTACAAAGAACACTCACAAATTTTAAACAAGACTTGCTGATCTATTCTCTACTACACATGTATTAAAGTTTTTGGGAACACTCAGAATTTCAAAAATTAACTTACAGACCTATTCTTTGGTATCAAAACGTTGAGATCACTTTCAAAATTCTGACTCAAAATAATGGTGAGTACTAAAGTGTAAAGCTTGTTTATAAAAACCATTTGAGTGACCTAAAAGAAAATGTGCTTACTAGACAGGTTGTCTTTATATATATACTCCTTGTAGTGGAGACTTGCTCTTAATGGACTAGTGGCTTTTTTATAAAAGTTGTTGCTAGAAGGTTTTACTTTACTTTATATTTTGAGATACAGGCCTATAGTTATGCTCATTATTTTCCGAATTCTTTACTCCGTATTAATACATGTATATTATTTTATTTAACATCTTTTACATCGTATTGTTTGTATGAAATACAATAATTTTAACTTCATTATACAAATCATCCTTACTTCAATAAATCCAGGAATTTCAAATGTTTATCATCCCTTGTCATCCCTGGTCTGGATTGTAAGGTACTAGGATTCTAGAAAACTTCACATAAAACCATAAAAATGTTCAAGCCACAATGAGATCAAAGACACGGGAAAATTATAAATAAACTCTATCTGTTCTACCCTGATAATCCTCTATTGATCATCACTAGGCACAAGCATATACAACTAACAGATTAAGAAAGGCAGCAGCTAGCAGCAGGTAACGGTCTAGTATGTAAAACCCCAAAAAATTATCGGATTGAATGTAAAATAAAACCACATAAAACTTATACAATGTATACATATAGGAAATGTATAACAAATAAATATAATGGCCAATAAGGAGACTGTTGTATAACATATGTAGAAACAATGTGGATTTTTGGGACTTTTTTATATGGATCTATATCCAAGACCACTAACCACAGATTAGTACATTTTTACTGGTACTATACAAATAATACCATCATAACTTTATAGGAATATTACCACTGTGTGTGACAGCTAATAAAAGCAAAATCGTCACAAAGTACAACAAACACAGCAGGTATAATAAAACAATGTAATGATAAACCCTATATTACAAAATTCATGATACAAAAATCTGAAAATTTGATTTTATTATTATATTCAAGCACCAAAATAGCACAGCTGAAATACATTAAAATAACTATACATGTACATAATAAGATTTCTCTCCTAGCCACAATATTCATCGTAACCCTCTGCTTAGGTTTATAACCAAATTTAACAAACAACCCTTCATATTTTAAAATACCGGTACCCAACATATAAATAAAACTAAAATATAACCTCAGTGAAACTATATTTCTCCAACTATAAAACAACAATTTTTTAAATAATCACAGTTAGAATAATTCATTGAATACCAATATAAGGTCTAAAATTCTGCATTCAAAAATATCCAAAATTTAAAAGCAAAATATTTCTGAAATGACAAAAAATTTAATATAGTTAATAATGTCTAAGTTGCATAAAGGCTGGGGAAGATAGGTGTATTTTGTATTTAAAAAACTGGAACTAATTTAAATGTCAAAATAAACAAATATGTGATTAATTTAATTATGAAGGTGCACATAACGACAAACAATCGACTGTTTTTCAAAATCTCCATAAAGTGAAAGTCCACCACAAAATGTTCTGGTATATATTTCCATAAAATCATATCACAAAAATAAAAATACAATAAAAATTTAATTTTGTGCATAATGAGCATACAAAAAAAAAAAATATATATATATATATATACAGTATAAAAGTTTCGTAAAAATGTAGATCAACTGCTCATAAAATACAATCACTTAATAATCAGTCACAGCTCACAACAAAATTTTGATTATGACAAACTGTCACTTCATCTAGTCACAGCTCACAACAAAATTTTGATTATGACAAACTGTCACTTCATCTAGTCACAGCTCACAACATAATTTTTATTATGACAAACTGTCACTTCATCTAGTCACAGCTCACAACATAATTTTGATTATGACAAACTGTCACTTCATCTAGTCACAGCTCACAACAAAATTTTGATTATGACAAACTGTCACTTCATCTAGTCACAGCTCACAACAAAATTTTGATTATGACAAACTGTCACTTCATCTAGTCACAGCTCACAACAAAATTTTGATTATGACAAACTGTCACTTCATCTAGTCACAGCTCACAACAAAATTTTGATTATGACAAACTGTCACTTCATCTAGTCACAGCTCACAACATAATTTTGATTATGACAAACTGTCACTTCATCAAGTCACAGCTCAAAACATTATGCTCATTATGACAAGCTGTCACTTCAGCAAGGCACAGCTCACAACAAAATTTTGATTATGACAAACTGTCACTTCATCAACAGTCACAGCACAACATAATGCTGATTATGACAAACTATCACTTCATCATCGATGTAAAACAAAACAATATATATATATGTTTGTTTTAAGTTTATAACATTAACAGCTCAATATTTTGACAAAAAAAAAAAAAAAAAACAACAACATAATTATTAACAAACAATAAATATAAAAAATACAAACACAAAATTTAATTAATTGTGTATTAAATATATGAAAGCACAAGAACTAATAAAAATAAACATTTAACAGTTTGTAAATTTGACTAGATTTACATTATAATCATAACACATAGAGTCATATAAAATGTTACCATGTAAGAAAAAAAGTTTAAAAGATATTTTACACCAAAATTAAAGATTTTTAAAAATATTTTAAGGCAGTTTTAAAATTCTGGAGAAACCAGAGTATCAGCACCCAGCCTAAACATTGACAATTGACATAATTATGTACTTACCAAAAGAAAGAGAGAAAAAAAATATATAATGTAAGGCCAAAGAAAATTAAAATGGCAGCTATACAGAACAAGATTGGTTTAAAATATATAAGACAACCATGGGTTCTGAACCAATCACATGGAGGAATTCGAAATGTTTTACTGGTTTAGAAACTATTGAATGTCAAATATTACAACTATGTACTGTTAATATAAAATATTATCTTATAGAACACTGAGTTTTTGCCAAAACATGTACCATAAACTCCCAAGTCTTTGACGACCATGGGATCTGAACCATTCACATGGAGGAATTCGAAATGTTTTACTGGTTTAGAAACTATTGAATGTCAAATATTACAACTATGTACTGTTAATATAAAATATTATCTTCTAGAACACTGAGTTTTTGCCAAAACATGTACCATAAACTCCCAAGTCTTTGACTAACATGGGTTCTGAACCATTCACATGGAAGAATTCGAAATGTTTTACTGGTTTAGAAACTATTGAATGTCAAATATTACAACTATGTACTGTTTATATAAAACATTATCTTCTGGAACACTGAGTTTTTGCCAAAACATGTACCATAAACTCCAATATTAAAATGGCAGCTATACAGAACAAGACTGGTTTAAAATATATGACGACCATGGGTTCTGAACCATTCACATGGAGGAATTCGAAATGTTTTACTGGTTTAGAAACTATTGAATGTCAAATATCACAACTATGTACTGTTTATATAAAATATTATCTTCTAGAACACTGAATTTTTGCCAAAACATGTACCATAAACTCCCAAGTCTTTGACGACCATGAAAAAATTATTTGGAAATAAATTTCAGGATAAGGTCACTATAAAGTTCTGAACCAAATAATAAACTTGGTATGGCTTTATAAATTAATGCTGTATAATAAAGCTTCAATGTGTTTCAATTTATTAAAACAAATTATTTAAAAGCTTAAAACTGTTTAAAATTGCTTTTACTTTAAATGAAGATCAATGTCAACAACTTGAATGAGCTTAGACCATAAACATTCTTTTCAAATTAAACTTATTCTAAACAGAGTGGTTTTTGTAAGATGTATATAGACAGACAAGGGATGATGAATGGCAAATTATAGATGTAACAACACTTCAATATATCATCCTCACCATTTGCTCAGGTAATCTTAAATGTTAGCCATTTAAGTAATATAGTTCATAGTAAAATGGATGTAGAAAACCAATAATTAAATACTGTAGATTTCTTTCTATGTGCAAGAGTTTTTGTCCAATTAAGCAGATGCATCTGCAAATTTAAATTTTATGTAAAAATGTTTATCACAGAACAACTGATACTAATAGATGTACTACGTAAAAAATTAAAATATGAGTGAAAGAAAATCGTGATTATATTCTTGAAACAGTAACAGACTAAAAAAATGTTCATTTTTCATAACTGTTCATACTGTTCAGTCATGAAAGTAGTCAAAAGAATGCAACAAAAAAGTGTGATTTGGTTATCGGAGGTACACACTATGTTTTGCCAGTTTCCAGAGCATGCATAATTTCATTTAGAACTGAGTTTTTTTAGCGAGCATGGATGAATATAACTCTTCAAAATTCTAAATAAGTACATGTATTAAACAAGTGTATAGTGTATCAACAATTTTAAAATTTACACAAAACTTTATTCCAATAATTTAGAAACATAAGTGTATAAAAGTCAAATACATGTATTTATATATTAGCTTCCTTGTAGCTCATAAATTACATCCTTGTAGGGACAATAAAAAATTGTCTTCAAAACAATATTTCTACTGACTGATTTTATACAAGTATTGTGTTTTGACTATGTTAAAGACAGGTGCTCTGGTAAATCCATTATTTTTTGGGGGAGAGTTACCTTCATTAAGCAAACTGTTTAAAGGAAAAACAACCATTGAATGAAAATAAAATGATTTAAAATCTACAAAGCTGATTAATTTTTTCATCATTTGAAAAAATTTCGATTTATAGGGATTGCATAAATGGACATGCTAAGTAGTATACCTTGATTGAATCTCTGAAAGAAGTAGTTGTAATAAGGTGTTTTTGACAACCACAAATTTAGGTTTCTGAAAGATCATTTACTCAAGTCATAAGTAAAATCTAATGTAAGTAAGATCATTTGTGACAAAATAAACAATTTAAAATTTAAATAACCTTCACTGCTGTTTTAAAAATACATTGTTAGTGAAAATTATGCCATTTTTTTTTACAAAGTTTTTGTCTGCAGAAATATCAAGTGAGCTTTGCCCCCACTACATATTACAACGGATGATTCTTACATCTAAAATTAACTTTTATCTAAAAATAACTTTTAAAATATTTAGTTGTAGTAGAGGCACACTAATGTTTCTCTTAGCACAAAAATGTGTATTTTTTAAGATTAGAGTGGCATATAATTGATGTCATTTTAAAGAAAATGATACAGTACTTGTTGTTGCAAGCTCAACTTGGATTTTTCGAAACACCACTATAGTGATTCATGCATTAAAAATTGTGCAGTTCTAGTCAAAAACACCCAATGTATTTTTTAGCTATTTTTTTACTGATTTTTTTCATGTGGGGTTGGGGGGGATGTTGATTAAAAAAAATTGACTATACTATAGGTTGTATTTCACTGAATTTTTTCACTAAATATTTTGTCATTTTAAGGTAAAATTTTGGACCTCTTGAGCCATAATCTAAATATATCAAATTATCATGCTTCATTGGGACAGCTGGTTCAATTTGAGTACCTTCATGCCACTCGTTAAATGATGTCACAGATATATAATCTGGATTGTTGCTAAGGGCAGCTGATATCGACTGTAAATAATATCTACCACCTTGACGACTACGAGTATTAAGAACATTCCATGGACGCACATTGGTGTCAATGTAGCCTGGACCTACACTTGGAATAAAAAACATATGTCTTGATTTGGCAGTTTGTGATATGTATGGCCAATTTTTCCATGAACTTCCAAAACTAAACCCATCCGTTGCAAAGTATGTGTATACACCATCAAACCCACCTTTGTAAAGTTCTGATATGTGATGATTTTCTACAACTAAACCGATAAAAATTGCATCCAAGTCTGTATGTCTAACTGTCAGATTACCCTGGGGTGTAAAAATCTTACTCCATTGATAATGTTCAGTTAGGTACGAGTCGTAGATGTAAAACATTGGTAGATGTTTCTCCTTGTCGGCATGGTAGCACTTGTAAAATGCTGGGTGTTTCCCGTAACTGTCCAGTATGTACTTTAAGTTCTCCCTCAAAGTTTTATGGTTTCTTCCCTTAAATGGTTCAATATGAAGTGTTACCTGAAATTATATTGAAAAAAAGTAAAATTTTTTAAAACAATTAATTTCTAAAACAATGACAAATTTATTAGGAATGGTGATTGGAAAATTAATGAGTTGTCAATACAGTAATCTGATTTAGTACCTCTACATAAAGACCACCTGTCTATAGGTAATCACCTTAGGCACCTCAGTATAAAAATCACCTTGTATTAAGGCCATGTTTCATTTTGCTTCTTAGTATTTCATCCAAAAAATATCTCCTTATTAAGACCACCTGTCTAACAATCAAATATTTTAGGTACTTTAATGTGGTCTTAATTTACAGGTTTTATGGTAGATAGTAATTTGCTTGACTGATTGATACTTGTATGAGGAACCATTTCTATATTTATTAAACATTCTTTGTTATCACTGAATAATTTTATGCAATCGAAATTTGAGTTTAGAGGTGCTGTTTCTATAAATTCAAAATTTAATCAAATCACTAAATGATTATTACTTAACATCAGGCCTCAGATTTGTCTCTAATTAAAAAGAAAAAAAAAAGGAAATTGGAAATTTTATGTAGATCACACATAATTTTTTGCCCAAATGTCTGCATAAAATACAAGAAAGTTGGACAATTTTAACTCAAGTCACCACTTGGAATAAAAGAATCAACTAAGGAGTGACTTTTTCCAAAAACATCTTTTAATTTTTTAGACTTGTAATCTAAGTCCTTTAGAAACAGCATTACATGATCACCTGAACAAGAGGCCCAACAGGGCCTGTGATGCTCAACTGGCTGCATATGTAAGACCATGTTTGTTTTTGTTTGTAATGCTGTTCAACTCAAGAATATTTCACTTATACGGAGACTGTCAGTTTTGGAAATGGTGGAGGACACTGGAGTATCAGAGAAAACCACAACCAAGCAGCAAGTTAACTGACAAACTTTCAAAGATGAAGTGCTAGCGCCACTGGGACGTTAATGCACAATATCAGGGTCGAGAGGCGCTGTGATCCGTAACATCGAATGCTTAAGACCACTCAGCCACTGTGGCCCCTGTAAGACAATGTGATGTTGTTACCATAATTGATTTAACAGCTAAAGATGGGAAATAAATTGAGCTTATGACCATTTTTGCTTCATTGAAGCCTACTTTGCAACACACACATGCAGGCACGCTTCACCATGCCATAAACTCAGCTGGGTTAGCCAGTTGAGCTTAAAATGGATCAATAATGGCTATTTTTATATATATATTTTTTAAATTAATAATTTATTTTTACATCAAAGGAATTACAAATTTTCTGCTGTTTCTACAGTACACTGACTATGATGTCTACTAAAAACAATGGCCTTGCCAGGCGTATCCATCAATCGATCAGCTGGAATTTTTTAAACTTTATACAAATTAAATAAAAATAATTTTTTTATTTTTTATATTGAATTTATTTATTTTATTTTTTATTTCAAAGGAATAACTAATTTTTCTGATGTTTCTACAGTACACTGACTATGATATCTCCATAAGTAATAAAAACGGCCCCATCCGATGTATATCCATCAATCAATTTTGCCCAGGGAGCATTTTCGGTTATTTGCATATTCCGCTTAATTGCATAAAATTTTCTGACAAACCGACTATGCAATTAAGCGGAATCTACTGTATATATATATATATACATATATATATATATATTTATCTAGTAACAACGGGCATCTTGAACTGGTACAAACTTTTTTCAGGTCGATGCAGGAACCTTTCACTTGAAATTTGGTTCTAATTTGCCGAGTGGTTTAAGAAGAGAAGATTTTTACTAAATATTTCACCTTATTTGCAAATTTTTTGAAAATTGGGTCAATAAAATTTTCTCAGAAAAAAACCGGTTATATATTTTGAATCCCACACAGTATACTTTCTATATTTAAAATTTGAGCTCAATCGGTGGAAAAAAGGATCCACAATGGCCTTTTTTTCTATTTTTAGTTATGACAGCCATCTCGAATGTCAGGCAGGGTTGCCTGGTAAAAACTTAAGTCAGGCTGATGTAGGGATCTTCCACACAAAATTTCGTTTCAATTGGCCCAGTGGTTTCAGAGGAGAAGAATTTTCACTTCATTTTACAAAATATTGCACCTAATTTGCATAATTCGTAAAAATTGGGTCAATGAAAAAAGACTCGGAAAAACCCATTAAATATGTTGAATCCCCCACAATATACTTTTTACATTCCAAATTTGAAATAAATCGGTGGAAAAATGGATCTACAATGGTCATTTTTGTGTTTTTTCTATTTATAGTAACGGCCATCTTGGATGTTGGGCGGGGTTGCCTGGTACAAACTTTTGTCAGGCCGACGTAGGGAACTTCCACACAATATTTAGTTCCAATTGGTCCAGTGGTTTCAGAGGACAAGATTTTTACTTCATTTCACAAAATATTGCACCTAATTTGCATAATTATTGAAAATTGGGTCAACGAAAAAAGACTCAGTAAAACCTGTTCCATATGTTGAATCCCTTACAATATACTTTCTACATTTCAAATTTGAGCTTAATTCGTTTAAAATGCATCCAAAATGGTCATTTTTGTGTTTTTTCTATTTATAGTAATGGTGGCCATCTTGGATGTCAGGCGGGGTTGCCTGGTACAAACTTTAGTCAGGTCAATGTTGGGACCTTTCACACAAAATTTAGTTCCAATTGGTCCAGTGGTTTCAGAGGAGAAGAATTTTTCATTTTACAAAATATTGCACCTAATTTGTATAATTAGAGAAAATTGGGTCAACGATAAAAGACTCGGAAAAACCTGTTACAAATGTTGAATCCCCTACAATATACTTTCTACATTTTGTATTTGAGCTAAATCGGTGGAAAAATGGATCCACAATGGCTATTTTTGTGTATTTTCTATTTATAGAAACAGTGGCCATCTTGGATGTCGGGGCAGGTTCGTCTTGTATAAACTTTAGTCAGGCTGAGGTCGATATCAAACAAACCAAATTTCGTTTCAATTAGCCCAGTAGTTTCAGAGGAGAAGATTTTCAAAGATTTCGCTAAATATTACACCTAATTTGCATAATTCTTGAAAATTGGGTCAAAGAAAAATTTCTCACAAAAACCCATTATATATGTTGAATCCCCCACTATATACTTTCTACAAGTCAAATTTGAGCTTAATTGGTGGAAAAATGAATCCACAATGGCCATTTTTGTGTTTTATCTATTTAAAGTAATGGCAGACATCTTGGATGTCGGGCGGGTTGTCTGGTACAAACTTTAGTCAGGCTGAGGTAGGGACCTTCCACACCAAATTTGGTTCCAATTGGCCCAGTGGTTTCAGAGGAGAAGACCAAAGTTTACGCACACACACACACACACGCTTCGCCATGCCATAAGCTCAGCTGGCTTTAGCCAGTTGAGCTTAAAAGGAAACTCTGATATTTATCTGAAAAAGGAAACTCTGATGTCTACCTGAAAAGAAAACTGATATTTACCTTAAGAGAAAACTGATCTGCTATGTCTAATATAGTTGGTATAACTTTATCTGGGTCTTTGCCGTGATCATCCGACTCGTTTGGTGGATACCAGGAAACAACAACCACACCTGTGTAAGAAACCATACAATGGGCTTTAATGTTCACCCGATAGCAAGGAATATATGCATATGCAAATTTGTTTGGAAAATGAGTATATAGCAGTGGTGAGAATTGGTTGTTTAAGGTAATTATTTAAGAGATAATCAATTGCTTAGTATTGGTTACCTTGACCTTTGACCTCATGGCCATAAAACATATATCAAAATGTTGGTCAATACCTATATTACAGTATTCATGCCTTTACAAAATATACTTAACCATTAGTGGTGACCTTGACGACCAAATTTTTAAAGCTGTTGTCTTTTTAACCCCTCTGTGACCTTTACCCTTGAACAAATGAACTTGATCTAAATATAAACAAGAGGCCCATGGGCTTTAATGCTCACATGAGGATATGTACAAAAATGTTTGCAAAATTCAATAGATAATAACTGTAATAACAGAAACTTCCAAGTTTCCAAACTTATTACAAAAAATTTTCAAGTTTTTTTTTTCAAATCTGGAACTGTCAAAACACTTAATCAGAAATATCTTGTCAATGTTCATTAATAAATAGCTAAAATTCAAGTAGTAACTAAAGTACAGTGAATAATTTCAAAACCATTTCAGTATATGTATGCAACTAACAATATTCCAATACAAATGCCTATATAAAAAGTTTTCATGATAATTAACAATTTCAGTCTTCTTATGCAGCTATGACCTTGCCCTTTGGACCAATAACCTTGAACAATATATATCAAAATGATCATAGACCTTTGGACCTATAACCTTGAACAATATATCAAAATGAACATAATATCATCTTCTACAATATTCTGATATATACATGCCTAAACAAAAAAGTTAACAATTTTCAAAATAATTAACAATATTTCAGTCCTCTAATGCAGTTTTGACTTGACCTATGGACCTATGACCTTGAACAACATATCCAAATATTCATAATATCAATATCTACATTCCTATACATTTCCCAATTCTGACACCCATGGCTACCATTTGTGCAAATCTGAAACTAGATGACCTAAGAATATTATAAATGAAATAACTAAATTATATCTCTTGCAGATTCAGAGGAGAAGATTTTTAAAGTTTATCACTATTTCCCCTGATTACCACTAATTTTCATCAAATTTGAACCTGTTGTTTCAGAGAAGAAGTTAAAATGTTAATAGTTAATGCACAACGACAGATGGTGAACCATTGCAATAGCTCATCTGATCCTTCACTTTAGATGAGCTAAAACATTTGTTATATCAATACCTACAATGTTCATGCCTACACAAAACGTTTATAGTTTTCCAGAAAAGTAACCATTTTGGTAGTCTTTGCATCAGTGATCTTGACCTTTGAATCTATGACCTTTATGTACATGCATATCAAAATGATCAATGTATGAATATCTACAATATTTCAAAATACATGATTGTCTATACAAAAAGTTTGTAGTTTTCCATATAATGAACCATTTCAGTAATTTTATATGCCTGAGATTTTACTATTCAAAGTCACTATATCTATGAAGGTCAAAGTAAACATGCTTCCTGAACTTGACAAGGCTTAAACCAAGGAATATACCTGTCAAGTTTTTATGTCATTGGTTTACTCATTCTGGAGAAGTTGATATTGTGTAAATATATATAACAAAGATGCACAACAGACAAACAATGATCACTATAGGTCACCTTAAGATTTAGGCTCTGGATAGGTAAAAGTTGAAAGATTTAAAATGTATAGTGGTTTTGATAACAGAAAATACAGTGTTAAAAATTAAGGCCAGTGTGTCAGCCAAAAAACCTATATGTATAACTTATCCCATATTGGACTATTAACAAAAGCAACTTTATCCTTTTCCATGTATATGTCGTGTACAAGTTGCGATTTTGTACAGGTTATAACCTGTACAATTATTTTGTACATGTTATAACTTGTATGGTCGCATCATACAGGTTATAACCTGTACAAAAATGGCCCATACAGGTTATAACTTGTACAGAATTTGGCTAAAAATTGGTTTCAACTTGTACAAAAATTAGTAATCAAATATATAACTTTAATGTACCAAACGATTCAAGATAACATGTTAACACAAACTTCAGCAGTAAATAAATTATTCACAAATAGAAAATTAATGTTCCTAGTGTACCATAAGTGTACCTTTATTATTTGTTACTGCAGGTAACTGAATTATGACATTTTGAATTGCACAAAACTTTGGATTTTCTGCATTTACACCGTGCTGATTTGCAATTTCCCTTTTTGCAGTTACAAAAGAAATACCCTTGCCCCCCACTTAACGAAACCTTACTAACAATTTCCCTGAGACTCATTTCAGTATCTGGCACATCTTGCAAACTCAAAGTTGTGCTTTCTGTACACTCTACCTGGTTTCTACTCATGAAACCTTTAACTTTTCCTACATTTGTTCCTACTTTATACCCCCCATTATCATTAATAGCAACTATTATGCCTTTAATATTTCTCTCGTCTGCTGGACCTCTATCAACTGAAGGTATTGGAATTATAACATTATCACCAACTTCAAGTAAACTTAATTTTGTTTTTGTCACTTTTGTGAATAATTCGGCTTGTGTTTGCTGGCCCGACAGTGCCCTTTTACGTGCACGCACTATATTAGTATGTGTAGCCGATATTTCGGGCACAAGTACTGTATTATCTAATTCAGTTGCCGTGGCCGTATTGGAATTTGCATTTGTCTCATTGTTGCTGTCTGTTGATTCTGTTTCCATCTCTAAATGTGTGTCATTTATAGTCATGCTTGTTGTTTCTGTCTCAATGTCTGTCTCAGTTATAGAACTTGTTCCAGAATGTGTCATTAATGTTTCAGTCTGTATATTTGTAATTATATCTGTGTTTACTGCCAGAGCTATCTCTATCATTTCACCCGACCCTACTTCATTCAAATTATTGTCATTGTTAGATAAATTATCAACGTTTACTGTGTCGGCTTCTACATTTATGTCATTATTTACGTCGGAATGAATGTTTTTGTCTTCCTCTGTTGATTCGACATCAGTATCTGTACTTTCAGCTTGTTGTAAGCCATCGACCATATGCTGAAGATCCTCCTCCGTCTCCAAACCCGACAATAACTCCTTTGGGATGTTAGAACTTGAGAGTCCTACCTTAGGGTCCGCACCAAAAAGCGCATTATACGGAGACTGTCCAATGACATGGTGGAATGAACGATTTTTTTGAAATTGGACAAACCGTAGTCCTTCAGACCATTGGTTTATGTTGTTTTCATGCATCCAAGTAGCAAGCATTTCTTTCACATCCGCATTTGCTCTTTCTACTGAGCCTTGACTTTGTGGGTGTCGTGGTCTACCATGGACTATAACTAAATCAGGCCACATGGATTTGAGTTCACTTATGATATTGGCGGTAAATTCGCGCCCATTATCACTTTGTAATATCTTAGGTGCTCCTATTAAGAGAAAAACATCTAAAAGGTTATATGCAACTTCAACAGCAGTTTTTGTTTTTAAAGGACGCAAGATGCTGAATTTGGTTAAATGGTCCTGGTAATGAAAAACCCACTTATAATCTTTATCAGATGCGGACTGATAGTCTATGAGGTCTACTTGTCCTCTGGAGTTAAAATCAGAAGAGGTAACAGGTTTTATTACTAACTTGGACAGTTCAGAGCGTTTTTTCTTAAGTGCACAGTGGTTACACATTTTGAGAAACACTTTAAGAATTTCACGACTAATGTTGGCATAGTGCTTCTTTAATTCATTGTAAGTTTTGTGCAGTCCTCCATGGCCAACAGCGGTGTGACACTGCTTTATTACTGAATACATTTCCTCTATTGGCAATAGGTAGAGTATCTGGTCATCTGTAAATAGAAACAATAAGATTCTGTGTGAACCAGTCGATACTACCGTATATCATCTTAATGCCGAGAGCCAGGTGAGGAATCAGTATTCTCAAATTTTAAAGTTTTATGTATGACCCGGCCAGAGATCGAACCCACGACCTTCCGCTCTCGAGGTGGACGCTCTACCACTTCACCACCGAGGCAGTTGCCATCAATATAAGTTCTACATACAGTCAAATGTTGTGACCATGCACATTCCTAAAATTCCTGTTTAATCCCTACTTATTATATGAATGGTCTCTATTATGTTTCTAATTACTTTCATCCTATTTAATATGCAGCAAAAGTGTGTGTGTGTGTGTGTGTGTGTGTGTGTGTGTGTGTGAGAGAGAGAGAGAGAGAGAGAGAGAGAGAGAGAGAGAGAGAGAGAGAGAGAGAGAGAGAGAAAGAGAGTTGACTTACCTTCAGTTGTTTTCTTTTTAATTAGCTTTTCAACAGAGCCAACTTTTACTATGTCATACTGTTTTAACAAAGTTCTTTCTTTCCCCGTTAGTTTGGAATTATCTTTTGCATTTTTGACACTTTCTATCAAATTTTCCAGTTTATCCTTTGTGAACAGAGTGTTATTTGATGAAGTATTTTTCACAGACATTTTCAAAATTTCCTCAAAAAACTTGTCTTCGTAGTCAATCATTTTCATTAAGTCTGTCTTATATCACACCATACATCAGTAATTCAAGAACCCCAGCTCACTGTAGTTGAGTAACAATTCACCATGTATTACAGTGGTATTATAATGTTGAACAATACTCATTAAGTGATGTTACAGGTGACTTACAAAGACCATTTATATTCTGAGATTTTGTACAAGTTGAAACCAATTTTTAGCCAAATTCTGTACAAGTTATAACCTGTATGGGCCATTTTTGTACAGGTTATAACTTGTATGATGCGACCATACAAGTTATA
The DNA here is from genome assembly GCA_029721355.1 of Tegillarca granosa. Classification (NCBI taxonomy): domain Eukaryota; kingdom Metazoa; phylum Mollusca; class Bivalvia; order Arcoida; family Arcidae; genus Tegillarca; species Tegillarca granosa. The sequence continues at coordinate 54,893,179 of CM056596.1, read as the reverse complement.
ACATGTACAAAATAATTGTACATGTTATAACCTGTACAAAATCGCAACTTGTACACGACATATACATAACCTTTGATTTACAAGAAAAATAAATAAATAAAATGAGAATAAAATAAAATAAAATAGAATAGAATAGAATAAAATAGAATAGAATAGAATAGAATAAAATAAAATAAAATAAAATAAAATAAAATAAAATAAAATAAATAAAATAAAATAAAATAAAATAAAATAAAATAAAATAAAATGAGAATAAATAAATAAATAAAATAAAATAAAATAAAATAAAATGAGAATAAATAAAATAAAATAAAATAAAATAAAATAAAAAAAATTTAAAAAAAAACGAACATTAAAAAATTGTTAGTAATATAGCTCTTTTTAAAAGCTGTACCTACCAGTATTAAACAAATTAAATCAATATAACAGCCTTGTATTTACTGTAAAAATTAAGCATACCATGATATCAATTCAATTAACTAAAACACAACTTCTTCCCAGGATAAATATCAGATCATTTAAAAACAACTAACACACAACAACTTCCCAGGATAAATGTCAGATCATTTAAAAACAACTAACACACAACAACTTCCCAAGATAAATGTCACATCATTTCAAAACAAAACTAATACACAACAGCATCCCAGGATAAATGTCAGATCATTTCAAAACAGGACTAATTCACAACAACTTCCGTGGGTAAATGTCAGGTCATTTCAAAACAGGACTAATTCACAACAACTTCCGTGGGTAAATGTCAGATCATTTCAAAACAGGACTAATTCACAACAACTTCTGTGGGTAAATGTCAGATCATTTCAAAACAGGACTAATTCACAACAACTTTCAAGGATAAATTTCAGATCATTTTAAAACAAAACTAATACACAGCAACTTTCCAGGATAAATGTCAGATCATTTAAAAACAACTAACACACAACAACTTCCAAGGATAAATGTCAGATCATTTCAAAACAACTAACACACAACAACTTCCCAGGATAAATGTCAGGTCATTTTAAAACAAAACTAATACACAACAACTTCCCAGGATAAATGTCAGATCATTTCAAAACAGGATTAATTCACAAAAACTTCCGTGGGTAAATGTCAGATCATTTCAAAACAGGACTAATACACAACAACTTCTCAGGATAAATGTCAGATCATTTCAAAACAAAACTAATACACAACAGCTTCCCAGGATAAATGTCAGATCATTTCAAAACAGGATTAATTCACAAAAACTTCCGTGGGTAAATGTCAGGTCATTTCAAAACAGGACTAATTCACAACAACTTCCAAGGATAAATGTCAGATCATTTAAAAACAATTAACACACAACAACTTCCCAGGATAAATGTCAGATCATTTCAAAACAAGACTAATTCACAACAACTTCTGTGGGTAAATGTCAGGTCATTTCAAAACAGGACTAATTCACAAAAACTTCCAAGGATAAATGTCAGATCATTTAAAAACAGGACTAATACACAACAACTTCCGTGGGTAAATGTCAGATCATTTCAAAACAACTAACACACATCAACTTCCCAGGATAAATGTCAGATCATTTCAAAACAAAACTAATACACAACAGCTTACCAGGATAAATGTCAGATCATTTTAAAACAAAACTAATACACAACAACTTTCCAGGATAAATGTCAGATCATTTAAAAACAAAACTTATACACAACAGCTTCCCAGGATAAATGTCAGATCATTTTAAAACATGACTAATTCACAACAACTTCCCAGGATAAATGTCAGATCATTTCAAAACAGGACTAATACACAACAGCTTCCCAGGATAAATGTCACATCATTTCAAAACAGGACTAATTCACAAAAACTTCCCAGGATAAATGTCAGGTCATTTTAAAACAAAACTAATACACAACAACTTCCCAGGATAAATGTCAGGTCATTTTAAAACAAAACTAATACACAACAACTTCCCAGGATAAATGTCAGATCATTTTAAAACAAAACTAATACACAACAACTTCCAAGGATAAATGTCAGATCATTTCAAAACAGGACTAATTCACAACAACGTCCCAGGATAAATGTCAGATCATTTCAAAACAGGACTTATTCACAACAACTTCCGTGGGTAAATGTCACATCATTTCAAAACAGGACTAATACACAACAGCTTCCCAGGATAAATGTCACATCATTTCAAAACAGGACTAATTCACAAAAACTTCCCAGGATAAATGAAAGGTCATTTTAAAACAAAACTAATACACAACAACTTCCCAGGATAAATGTCAGATCATTTTAAAACAAAACTAATACACAACAACTTCCCAGGATAAATGTCAGATCATTTCAAAACAGTACTAATTCACAACAACTTCCAAGGATAAATGTCAGATCATTTAAAAACAATTAACACACAACAACTTCCCAGGATAAATATCAGATCATTTCAAAACAGGACTAATTCACAACAACTTCTGTGGGTAAATGTCAGGTCATTTTAAAAACAGGACTAATTCACAAAAACTTCCAAGGATAAATGTCAGATCATTTAAAAACAGGACTAATACACAACAACTTCCATGGGTAAATGTCAGATCATTTCAAAACAACTACCACACAAAAATTTCCCAGGATAAATGTCAGATCATTTAAAAACAACTAACACACAACAACTTCCCAGGATAGATGTCAGATCATTTCAAAACAAAACTAATACACAACAGCTTACCAGGATAAATGTCAGATCATTTTAAAACAAAACTAATACACAACAACTTTCCAGGATAAATGTCAGATCATTTAAAAACAAAACTTATACACAACAGCTTCCCAGGATAAATGTCAGATCATTTCAAAACTGGGCTAATTCACAACAACTTCCCAGGATAAATGTCAGATCATTTCGAAACAGGACTAATTCACAACAATTCCGTGGGTAAATGTCACATCATTTCAAAACAGGACTAATACACAACAGCTTCCCAGGATAAATGTCAGGTCATTTTAAAACAGGACTAATTCACAAAAACTTCCCAGGATAAATGTCAGGTCATTTTAAAACAAAACTAATACACAACAACTTCCCAGGATAAATGTCAGATCATTTTAAAACAAAACTAATACACAACAACTTCCCAGGATAAATGTCAGATCATTTTAAAACAGGACTAATTCACAACAACTTCCCAGGATAAATGTCAGATCATTTCAAAACAGGACTAATTCACAACAACTTCCGTGGGTAAATGTCACATCATTTCAAAACAGGACTAATACACAACAGCTTCCCAGGATAAATGTCAGATCATTTCAAAACTGGGCTAATTCACAACAACTTCCCAGGATAAATGTCAGATCATTTCGAAACAGGACTAATTCACAACAACTTCCGTGGGTAAATGTCACATCATTTCAAAACAGGTCTAATACACAACAGCTTCCCAGGATAAATGTCACATCATTTCAAAACAGGACTAATTCACAAAAACTTTCCAGGATAAATGTCAGGTCATTTTACAACAAAACTAATACACAACAACTTCCCGGGATAAATGTCAGATCATTTTCAAACAAAACTAATACACAACAACTTCCCAGGATAAATGTCAGATCATTTCAAAACAGGACTAATTCACAAAAACTTCCCAGGATAAATGTCAGGTCATTTTAAAACAAAACTAATACACAACAACTTCCCGGGATAAATGTCAGATCATTTTAAAACAAAACTAATACACAACAACTTCCCAGGATAAATGTCAGATCATTTCAAAACAGGACTTATTCACAACAACTTCCATGGGTAAATGTCACATCATTTCAAAACAGGACTAATACACAACAGCTTCCCAGGATAAATGTCACATCATTTCAAAACAGGACTAATTCACAAAAACTTCCCAGGATAAATGTCAGGTCATTTTAAAACAAAACTAATACACAACAACTTCCCAGGATAAATGTCAGATCATTTTAAAACAAAACTAATACACAACAACTTCCCAGGATAAATGTCAGATCATTTCAAAACAGGACTAATTCACAACAACTTCTAAGGATAAATGTCAGGTCATTTGAAAACAGGACTAATACACAACAACTTCCCAGGATAAATGTCAGGTCATTTTAAAACAAAACTAATACACAACAACTTCCCAGGATAAATGTCAGATCATTTCAAAACAGGACTAATACACAACAACTTCCAAGGATAAATGTCAGGTCATTTTAAAACAAAACTAATACACAACAACTTCCAAGGATAAATGTCAGATCATTTGAAAACAGGACTAATACACAACAACTTCCCAGGATAAATGTCAGATCATTTTTAAACAAAACTAATAAACAACAACTTCCCAGGATAAATGTCAGATCATTTTAAAACAAAACTAATACACAACAACTTCCAAGGATAAATGTCAGGTCATTTTAAAACAAAACTAATACACAACAGCTTCCCAGGATAAATGTCAGATCATTTCAAAACAGGACTAATTCACAACAACTTCCAAGGATAAATGTCAGATCATTTTAAAACAAAACTAATACACAACAACTTCCCAGGATAAATTTCAGATCTTTTCAAAACATAACTAATTCACAATCTCACCTGCCCCTGTAGAGGAAATCTGTTCCATATGTTTTTTAATAGTTTCGGGGTCATTAGAGCTGTAAGGTCCTAGTTCTGGGTAAAAGTTTGACCCGATATCATCTGGTGGCTCATGCTGACCTTGAGGCCAATTTAAAGCCTCATTTTCCTTCCAGTGAGGTATAAAAGGATGATTCCAATGTACATATTCTCCATTAAATTTCAGATTTCCATACCAGGGATAATAAAAAACATGAACTTTATAATTAGTAGGTATTTCATTTGTATCTGATAGATCTTCCGGTAAATCAGATATCTCATTTAGTAGATTATCTCTAAACATATTTCCTCTCAGATTCAAGTTAAAAGACCAGTCTTTCAACACCTGTTTCTCTTCATTTAAATCAGGAATATCCATATTAATGTTGTCAGCAACAGGAATGTTTCTGCTGTCAATGACCTCAGGTAAATCACCTCTATCATCTTCTTCAACATTCTCTTTTAAAATAGATTTTGAAAAATTTGTCATCTTCCTCTTTTGATTATCATATGACCAAATTTTTTTGAAAAATGAATTCTGATTTTTAGCCAAGTCAGCATTTTCCCAATTTTCCACATGCCTCATCAACAACACACCGATGAATAAAAATAAGCTGACAGCTAATACAGCAGCTCGAAGAACCTGTTTTCGAAATCGCAATCTGCATAACGTCATTGTTATTCGGTAATATCAATTCACCATCAACTACAGTTATGAAATGTTCGTCAAAGTGTAATGTTTCTCTGAAAGAAAATAAAAAGACCAGATAACAAAATATAACAAAAGCTGACAGGTTTCCATCTCAGATCTTTTATCAAATTTCCTCTCTACTTTTCTTGACTTTGTAAAGGCAAGCTTATAAAACATGATGACTATTGGGTCTAAAATGCTCTCTTGGAAAATAAATGCTGGTTGAAATGCTAATAATAATTTTATTGAAACACAACTGTCAGGCTGTTGAGTACTGCATAATTGTTAACTGTTTTTATACATTTGTTATGATACACTGTGAATATAATCTACAAAAATACTATAGTTCTTTCTTAATAACACAGTGAACAATATGAATGCTGAATGTAAAGTATATATATAATTAAATTAATTTAGAAAAAAAAACATCAAATTGAATAACAAACTATCGTTATAACAAACAAAATGAATAAAAAGGTTGTCATACATAAACAAAAGATTTTTTTTCAATCCATGTACATGTATAACATAAGGAATATATGTCTTATCTCACACATAATAATGTCCCCATTATCACACCTTGCAATTTTTTAAAAGACAATGATTAAAATAATAGCCCCTCTTAAGTTTTCTCATTTGGTGCAAAAAAACATACTACTTATCCTAAAGATGCTTCATCTTAAATGAATATGGCCTAATCATTTAACATTTTGTAAGAGACAATTTTTAGATGAACCAAAGTGGATATGAATAGCTGCTATACTGAGAAAATCACAGTTCCATTCTCTTATCAAGTTATTAGTTGGTCAGTTGTAATGATGTTTAACCTCACATCAGCAGTTTTTCAGCTATTTTCTACCACAGCAAGGTTATTCATCTCTAAAGATTACACCTAGAACAATTTTGTGTGTGCATGAGATGTGTAAATATGTAATAAGGTCTGTCTTTTATTATCCTGCATTGATGGCAACTTTTTGTTAAGGTGCTAGCTCACAAAGTCTGTAATTAAGTGAACCAGACAACACCATGTCCTGAATTCTGAGAGCCAGGTAAGGAAGCAGTATATAAAATTTTAAAGTCTTAGGTATGACCCAGTCAGGGTTCAAACATACCAGATATCTTAATACATAAACATGATGAGAGCTACATCATAATAAAATAAGGTATACAATATATCAGTAAGCCATAAATCTCATACCAATTTTAATCATTGAGAGCAACAAAAGCATTCTTGGATTAAATTAAATTTGAAATAATTTGGTTAATAAATAAAGCTATTTAATATGGTAAAACAGAGAAACAATCCCGAAGTACATTGATGAAAAACATGCGAGTTAAGAAAATCAAACTGTGCATGACCGACTTTCTCATTTTCGCTTGCCAGGTAATATCGTCTGCAAGCTTTACAGCAAAAGGGAATAGACTGTGGTTCTAACAACAGCAATCTTACCTACGGCTGAATGGTCTATTCCAGAATTTTCTATCCTAACCCAAACGATTATTACAGTGATGTACTTCCGGATTGAGTGTTTCTTTGTTTTACCATATTTAATCCCCGTAAGGATTTTAAAAAGTTCTGCATTTTATACTCCAGCTAAGATGACATGTATTTTGGTGTCGGTTAATTATGACAAAATGCATACGTCATAACGGTATGTAACATGATACAAACTTTTTTATATCTCTTCTAAAACTTTGAAAAACTAGTACTACGGCAGACATGAATCAGACACTTGTTATTGTTTGATATTAGATAATTTTAATCATGTTACAATGAAAAATCTTGATTGAAGGTCAAGGTCAGCAAATGATTCCATTAATATGTTGTTAGTTATAAGCTGAATATATTTGTATTTGAATTTTAATGCAAAATACCAAATCATATTTAAGACTATTTAACTGGCACTTGTTATTCTAATATCATTGTATTTGAAGGCTACAAACAAATTAGTCAATTAGTATCATTCAAATTCGTTCAAGGAGAGACAACTCTTTTTTACCTTTAGGTAATAGAAACAAGTGAGCAAAAGGCCCTATTTGCAGTATTATTTTAGAACAAATCACCTTTGCATTTTATTATTTCCTGCATAATTCCATACAACATCGATGCTAACAACAAGTTTACAACATCAAAGCATAAATGAACGTTACTAATTAATTCTTGAAATGCGTGCAAAATTGACATTAATTGCAATTTGCAGGTGCTTAGGCAGATCTGTATAAAGGCAATATGACGACAGTAAATTCTCATACCATCCTGGTTTCAATTGTAACAACCAAATTCATTGGTTACTGAATTTTACACAAGCCAATCATAACTATCGTTACTAAACCAAATAAATTATGGGATAGAACGACGGTCGCCATTTTGGACACCACGCCAATCTCATGACGGCGTGTAAACTGAACATTTCCATTACACCTAGAAGATAATAGTTTATTTATACTAATAGCAGAGATAAACAGCCATCATGGAGGCTGTACGAGCATTCAACAACGAGGTATACCCAGTTATACTTGTAAATAGCAAATGTGTTTTTCTGTAGAACCAAAAAGTTAAGGTTGTTGAAAACGCCGGTAAAATTATGGTTTCTTTTGTTAAAAACATCAAGTTTAAAAATACTAATTATGAAAACTTATTTTATATGGTTTACCGTGTCTGAAAAAGATTTTTTCAAAAAAAAATCATTTTGACTAAGCAATTTGCAGTACGCTGAGGATGGAAATTCAATAATCCACTTGAACTGTACTACGTATAAATATTTTTCAGGACATTTTCAGTTGTAGTCAAACTTATTTATAAAGTGTAGTTAAATTTGTCATGCATTTACACATCCAGCATGGTTTTAAGCATAGTTTCTTGCACAATATTCCAGATGAATATATTAATGTTGATCATCGACTACTTTACCTTTCACAAACACCTGTTAATTATCCTCCTGTTGCCAATATTTGTGGTACTAACAGTTCGTTGCTTAATTTAATGGTTAATTGTAAGTGAATAGTTAAAAAGTCAATCCTGTTTTACAGTTCTTGCACTTTGGTGTTGAATGAAGAAAAATTTAGTTGTTTTCATTTAAATATACCTTATACCAGAAAACATTGTTTGTAAACAAAACCCTCTTGGCAGATGCCATTTTGAAAAAACGTGACCAAAGACATTTTACAACCTGAGTAAACATTGACTTTCAGATACAGTATTCCTTGTGTTATGGTTTTTTGGGAATATTTATAAGATCACGCCTGTAATTTTTCATTGTAATTGAAAGTGATTAAAACCACTGTGATATCAAAGACAGATACCTTATTTTCAAGATAAAATCATTGTGAAAACTTTAACACAAGTATCAACAAAATAAAATGAGACATCATCGGTCAATTTGTTTACAATGCCGCAAAAATTAACCGACATATGAATTGCACATATTTCATTGGTCAGGTTAAGGTTAAAGTTATGCTTTTAGAATGTAAGGTGGTTCTTCTCTTTTCATAGATAAGACAACCAGTATAAACGCCTCAAAAATTACGTTCACAGAGGAAAATTATTTTGTGAAAATATAAGTTTATTTTTAATAAAATTAAACTATCAAAATTGTTTTAACAATGTTTTTATAATTTACTATAATTTTTTTTGTTTCCAAATGTTACTTATTTATTGTAAATATTTATATTGCCATCTGTATAATGTAAATGTTACATATGAAAAAAATTATATAACAATCTAATTATAAACTGCTCACCTCTATTATCATTATTTATTCAAAAGAGTTCAAATACTTAAAACATATAAATAAGTATTTAAATTTATAATAAATAAATAACATTTTGAAACAAAATCGAGGTGAGATCTTTAGGGCTGAAACGATTCACCGCGGTTTTGATTCTGTTCGATTTATTTTGCTCGGTTCGGTGTTCGATTTTTTTCCAGAATTTTGGTTCGGTTCGCTTCCGATTTTTGTGTTACCAAAATTTGTAAACAACATGGCGGAAAACATCCGTATTCGAAATGCGCCGGCTTCGTTCAGATCAGCTGTGTGGAAGCATTTTGGGTTTAGGGAGAGGGCATACCAAACGGATAAAACTGTTTGTAAAATTTGCTTTAGTGATGTTAGCTATCGCTCCGGAAATACAAGCAACATGGCCACGCACCTGAAGTCTTTAGTACACATTTTCTTGGCGTCTTTCTGCTTTCAGTGTATCGTATCGAAAATAACCGTATCGTCACATTAATACCGCGATATGTATCGTATTTTGAGGGGGGTGTATTGTTTCAGCCCTAGAGATCTTGCTCCTGAAAAGTATGAGCCAAAAATTGGCCAACCTTTACATTAAGGAGCCAGATGATGGTAAACTTTCAGAAAATTATTAAAGATAGCACTTTTGCTTCCAATTTGAAGTGTGCCTTGTATAAGGGGTTTTTCCACCAAAAATAGGATTTTATCAAAGTTTAAGACATCTTTTTCAAACACTACATACATTAAATTATCTCATGCATATTTCTGAAGATGGACCAGCATGTTACAATGTCTGTTTTGTAATACAAGATATAAAGTTTGATTGTGACAGGACAACAGAAATTCCATTGTTTTGAATTGCATTGTGCAAAAAAACTTCTCCTTGTTTTGAAAAACTTCTCCCTAACTTTGACTGAGGGAGAAGCTACTTCTCCCTGTATTAAAATCTCATTTGAGCCTTGATGACATGCATAATTCATGTTATTTTACATCATATTATATAGTGAAAAATGCATGAATTTTACTAAATATAGAGGCACACAATTTTGATGACGCTCAAAATAAGTATTACTTGACACAAGTTTCAGATGTTGATCAGGTAAATAGGCCAGACTCTCTTCTTCCAGATGACATAGTTTACATCGTTATTTATTTTACTTGTGTTTAAAAATAAAGATATAACTTCAAGAAAAATTTGGCAATAGTGAAATCTGTCAAAAATTAAAACATTTGATATTTTTTATATTTTCTTATCAGTTTAGGACATTTTTAAAAATGTTCTAACTAAGTATGGAAAGTTTAAGCCTTTTACTGTGATTGTGTGCAGTGATGTACTTCCTGTAACTGATATCCAGTGTAAACAATTTGCCACAAATTTGACCCTAACACAAATTTAGGCGCCTTGAGGATATATTTGTAATTAAGGAATCACATACAAGTAAAATGATGTTACTGCCTCAATCAGCTTGGGGAGTGGAGTGGAGTAATGGTGTTTTACGCCCCAGTCAAGAATCTTTCACTTATTTTGAGGTTGGGTATTCACATGTATACTGTATCAGTGATAAACATGTGGAACTTAAGTTTTGGTTAAACACAAGGTTGCGGTGTTGTTAAAATGTTAGATGAAGTGACAATTGCTTTTTCAGTGAAGTTTTCAAACTTGGGGCAAAGTTTTTATCTGTTCCACCTAACTTCGTGGTCCCTGCTATAAAAATCACCAAAATCTCTTGTTCCACCGGACAAGCTTGATCACACTTTCCCTTGTCCTTCCGAAAACAGACTTGATCAGGAACATTAATCAAACATTATTGTGAAGCCTGATTCAAACTGGCTGTACTGTACACATTCTGTTCAGTGTTTTTTTTTACCACTTTTGAGAATGGGGGCAGGGCCTGTGAAATTGGGAATTTTCGCGTCATTTTGAGACAAATAGGGATTTTGATGTTAAAAAAAAAGGAAATCAAATTGACAATGATTTGTATGAAATACTGTAAATCAGGATATTAATGCGAGCAAGAAATTAATGCGAAAAATGTGAGGCCCATTTAATTGCATTAATTTCTTGTCTCATTTATTTTCCGAAGTCTGTATTCTGTATATTTATTGTAAATTGAGTTACCTCCCTTAACCGGAAGTTGTTATCGTAACTGATTAATTGGAGCGCATTCTCAATTAGCGGTAATTTTTCGCTGTTTCTTTCCTACTGGGAATTTTGCTACAGGTGGAATTGTGACTGATACATCATTTTGAACCTTGACTGGGACATCTTTGTTCTGATAATCCTTTACCACCCTGGTTAATTCAAAACAATGGGTCATCGGCGCTTAAGTATTTACCCACGTCAAACCTCGCTGTTTATTTGAATAATGTCTACCTAAAGTTTGTTTATAACGTGTTTTTAAATTGAGGAAGACATAATATAATGATTTCTGGGTCCATAATTTAATGTTTATAATTGTAAGATAAAAATAGGCAAAAATTTTAAAAAATGAAATTTAAAAAATCGCATTAATTTCAATACACATTTTACTTTAAAATTGGCAATTCGCATCAATTTCATGACACATTAATTTCCTGATTTACAGTAATTATACTGAAATAAAAATCACATTTGAAATTGTAATGTATTTATTTTCTCTTTGAGGATAATAAATTTGATTAATTGACATTAAGATTTTGTTTTTTGGCATCATATGTTTTAATCTGTCAATGATATTTCAATTTGACAAGTGGTCACAACATCTTAATATATGTTGCACAACACAAAAGTCATAAGTTCATTTGCAAAAATTTATTAAAATTTACATTCCAAAAGTCAATAATACAGTTATCTTACACCACTCAACTTAAACATTGTATTACAATTAAAAAGTCCACTTGGTTCATTATTAATTATTGTGGGGGCTTCTGGCGAAACATGTTAAATTTTTCAGCTTTTTGTATCTTTTTAGGAAGTTTTCTGTGATAAAACTTTGTGTTGTTTGAAATTTTTTGCAGCAATGCTATTGTTCACTTTTTTTTTTTTCACTTCCCGCATTTCGTAAATCTTGACCATGAATACGTTTTAAAATGATTATCACCCTTAGTAATGTATTGGCCTACTAATTATCACAGTTTATCATCAATTAAAACACATTTGGGTTAATAATTGTCGTTTTGTGCGTTTGAGATCATAACATGGCAATTTTATTTGAAAATATTTTCAGTCACCGGTCCAGATACCGAAAAATAAAATTTTCAATACAATGGGGAATTTATTGTTCAAATTTGGGAAATTTTTTAGTCTTTTTGCAATTGGGAATAGGGTCGAATTTTGGTCAAATTAAGCCCAAAAAAATCACTGGTGTTGTTTTATCTTTTATGTTCATTATTGAAGGTTTTAAAATTTAAATTTAATTTTACTTTATCATTTCAGTTATCTTCTCTGTATGAGACCAGGCCACCAGTTTCTAGAGCCAAGATGGCCAGTGTCACAAAATGTGCTATTAAAGCTATCAAGTTTTATAAACATGTAGTTCAAAGTGTAGAAAAGTTTATCCAGAAGGTAGGTGTTACAGAATGGTTGACAATTGAAGCACACTGACAATAGAAGCACACTGACAATTGAAACACATCTAAATAAAAAATTTAATAAGCGCTGATATACTTTTGTCTTATTTTAAAAATTTTATGCATGTAATATCATGCATTTGAATATTTTAAATTTTCAAAGTCTGGTTGATATAAGTACAGAAATTAGGTATATTTTTCAACTTTGGATAAAATGTATAGACAACTCTTCTGACAGTCTTTCATGTACTTGTTTATCTTGACTTATTTATAATTTATTAACACCATAACATCTTGTTATAAATATGTGGTAAAGTACATACCTATTGCGAACTGTTTTATTGACAAACTTTTTATGATCTTTCAGTGTAAGCCAGAATACAAAGTCCCTGGATTATATGTAATAGATTCCATTGTAAGACAATCCAGACATCAATTTGGATCAGAGAAGGATGTGTTTGCACCACGTTTTACAAAGAATATTGTTGGCACCTTTCAGCAACTGTTGAAATGTCCCGATGGAGAGAAGGTAAGAAGTTTCTTAAAGTTGTTATTATTGTTGTTGTTGTTGATGTTGTAATGTTAATAAATGTTGCATCAGCAATTGTTCAACCATTCACGATGAATGCAAGATTATTAATCTCTATGAATTGTTCATGTATGTATGTGACATAGTGTGTAGTATGGATTGCCACATACTAGCACACAGCTTAAAGTTTTCATATTGATGCCTGTAGTTTGTTGATTTAAATGGATTGGATTGGATTAATGGTGTTTTATACCACAGTCAGGATACTTTCACTTATATCAAGGTGGTCAGCTCTGAGATGGTGGAGGAAACTAGAGTGATCAGAGAAAAAACAACAAATTTCAGCAAGTAAACTGACAAACTTTTTCACACTAGGATCTACAGAAGCGACATTCAAACCTAGGAGATGAGAATTGTCTGACCATTGAGACCCCTTAAGTTTGAATAGAGATAGTTAATCTAATTAGTCACAATAAAAATACACTCTGTTGGAAATAAGATACCAAATGTCATTGCAAAAGAACGGATATTGTAAGAAACAACAAAAGCACTAGAATTAAATGCCCAATCATCCATGTGTTTGTATGGATTTAATATACATGTATATCTTGTGCATGAAACTCTCTTAGAAAATAAAAAAATACAGAAATTTTTTCACAAGAATTTTTAGATTTGTGTACCTTTAGGGACTTTTAACTTTGCATTCTTAAACAAATCTATCACAACAACTAAACCAATGATTTTTAAACATCACAAGCTCTTTGTCACCTTTAGATGGCAATTTGATCTCCAAATGCTGCAATTATTTTTTGTCCCTCTCAACACTTTGAATTCTTCCTACAGCATTCTACCAAATATATTAAGCCATCATAAATTTCTCTGAAATGTTTGAAAATATAGGATATGGTTTTTGTCTTTTTTCCTTTTTCTTTTCATCAACTGAATTATTGTAGAAGATCAATGCAAGCCACTGACACAATTATTGAGAAAATGACAATTTCTTTAATGAAAGTCAAACTTACCAAAATATTGAACTTGACAATGACTTTTATAAGGAAAGTAAAGGCTTGAAATTTGCCCTGTTTGATACATTATTAGCAATTGTTGAATTGCAGCACAAATCATGCAGAACTAGCTACCTTGAACAAAGTGGAAAAATTCTAGAAATGTGATGGAAAACACTAAATATTATACAACACTCCATCTTCATACAAATATAAATGAACTACATGTATCTTTAAGGTAGAGAAAATTACTTATTTTTTATGTACTTGCCTTGTAGAGCAAAGTGGTACGAGTGTTGAATTTGTGGCAGAAAAACAATGTGTTTAGAAGTGAGATTATTCAGCCATTACATGATTTAGCAATGGATCCTAATAATCCAGAAAATATAAGTGCAGGTAATTTATAGATCTAGCTTTTTTCACAATTTCTTAACATTTCCCTTTGCTGTTTGAATTCTTTGGCAATTTTCTCACACATCAGTATTTGAATAAGTTGTAATTTCAAAATTTCTGCTACATTTCCATTCACATTTATTTCATCCTTCATTTGTTAAAGTAGCTGAGAACTGATTGGCCCAAGATGTATTAGATGTAAAACTAGAAATTAGTATTTGCTGTATTTCAAAATTATTATTCAGTACTAGCTGGCTGCTAAATTTCAGTGTGTATTAAACAGCTGCTGTTAACATCAAGTAACTTGTAATTTTTTTTTTTTTTTTTGGTAATTGCGATCTGGTGACAAATTTTTTTTTTTTTTTTTTTTTTTTGTTTTGTAAAATACATTTGTTTGTTAAATTATAAGTCATTTGTTATCTACCTTTCCAAATCTTCATCTTCTGCTATGTACAATATGTACAAGTTAATATTAACTTTGACCACAAACACAAACCACTTGTTCTTCAGATGGTTAGAAACTGACTTGCTCTGAAGATCTGGAAAATGACTGGTGTGATCTGAAATGGTATGAAATTAACCATTCCTACTTTGGTTTTATATTTGTAGCTCAAAGAGCAGTTGATGAAGTATGTTCTAGTGGAGGACGACCTGGACATGGAGCAGAAGAGGGACATGGTCAAGATGATGGTCAAGAACCAAGCACAGACACAGCTTTAGCAGCTCAGAATGATATGCTTAATACAGTCACACAACTGTTACAGCAAACACAACAAGTTTGTAAAATAAACATGTCTACATTTCCATGAATGTGTAAATACATGTGTATAATCATTGCAAAAATTTTTTTTTGTACACTATACCCATTGATCTGAATGCATGTGTTGCATATGCAATTTCAGAACCTTTGGACAAAACGTTTGTTTGAATGTATCAGATACATTTACATAACTTGATATACATGTAGCTTTCATGTCAGTGAAATTTTTTGCATTATTAATCATAGTTTACTGGATATTCTGGGGTTAAATCTCTCAATTGTCAAGGTTTAGCATTTATTGAAAATTGGTAGATAATAACTTTCTATTGTAAATTGTTTAAAGTGTATTTTTGAGGTAACTTTGAAGATCTCTAGGTAAGGATAAAGTTTTTGGGTCAAACTTAAATGTTAAGTATTCAGTCATAAGCTAATTTAGAGGACATTAAAATAAAGATAATACAGTCTTACATTGTTACACAGAACTGATTATTACTGATTTCTGTTTTGTAGGGATCTACTAGTCTAGGAGCACAACAAGCACAGTTACAACAATTACAACTACTACAGGAACAGTTATTACAACAGACACAGTTAATGCAGCATTCATCGGGTCAACAGCCTGTTATAGATAGTAATCTCTTATCTCATATACAGACACTGACCAATCAGCTACTTAGTAAATCAGGGGGAGATAAACCTCCAGAACCAGGGGGATTTAATAAGGTATGAGAAATTAATAAACTCATACATGAGTGACACGGTTTACTCTTTCAGATGGGACAACATTCAACATCCTTTGTTAAATATTGAAATATGTATCTATATTTGGTTCTTATTTTGTAATATACAGTAGAACTTCGATGGCTCGAAGTCCCTTGGACTTTGACCAAATATTCGAGCAACCAGGGGGTTCAAGCGATCAAACATCGAGACATGAACGTAGGTTCAGGTTCTCATGGTTATAGACGGACAGAGAATCTTATAATTTGTTATACATGTAAATGTATATAAAGGTCAAATAATAAAATTTTCGAATTAAAATTGCAGTTTTCATCTTGAAATATTAAAAATCCATAGATAATGCAACGATAGAAACGTGCCAAATTAAAAATACAAAATCCATTATGTATGAAGATATCTCAATAATATTTTCAAACTTAAATGTTGACCTGCAATATGCCGTATGATGTTTTAGGTCTACGGGGCTAAAACATGGCACTTTATTTTAATTTCAAGAAATGGTGATACAAAATAAACTTACTTTATTCTAATAACAATACAAAGCTCAGTTAATATTGGTCATTTTAATCAGAGAAAACAATGATTATACACACTACTCTACATACTCTGGTGACATGTAAATTACAGATTATCAACTGTGGGCGACTAAGGTGTTTTACCTATCAAACAGTTCCACATGTCGTAATGGGATTAACATATTAAAGAACTGTGTATATTGAGCACCGTCTTTTTTGGTTAATTAATAATCTAGAGTAGCACTCAACATTTCAGGTACCTGTCTAATCTAATTGTTTTGTTCCACTTTATTACTTTTGATGAAATCTGTTTTATGGCTTCAGCTTGTTTGGTTACAATGACCTGGGTCACATGTCGTGCTGAAAAAAAAATGTATTCGTGCAAAAGAAGTTGAATTTTCACTTACTTTTTACATTTGAAAAAGTTTATATTGTTCAAGCGAGTGGGGGTATTTGAGTTTATTACATAGGTTATTATAGGAAATTGGTCAGGACTGAGAGATGACTTCGAGTTATCCGGGGTATTCAAGGTAACAACGTTTGAGCGATCAAAGTTTTACTGTACACTTAACACACTACTATAATTCATTTAATAGAATATAATGCTGCCATGTTATCAATGAAAATATTAGGTAAAAAATCTTTTATATGAAATTGCAGTTATCTAAAATTGCTTTTGGTTGTGTAAAAAAAAAATAATAGGTCTGAGCCTTGGTTTTCTGTAATAATGTTTAGAATTGAATTTGATATTTATTCGGAAATGAGTTGTATGTATGTGTTATTTTTTTATAATTGTTAAATAAAAAGAATGAGATACTTTTCTAACTGTTTTACTTTCGATTTGCAGAAACTGTTAGATTTTGATTATGGTGAAAGTGATGATGAAGAAGATAGGAAGGAACACGGACTATCAGGGTATAATAAACAATAACAACGGAAAAAAGTAACATAGATGTAGATGTAGAAAACTATACAATTAATTTATGATCTGAAAAGAATATTGATTACCTGTTTGGAAACATTTTACAATAAATGAGAATAAATATAGAATAAAAGTAAAAAAAAAAAAAAAAAAAGCAAACCAGTTACATCATTTTTATACACCACTGCCTTTTTAGATTTTCACATTGTTATCTAGTCATACTATGAAATCTGAGATGAATAAATCTATCAAGTCAGCTTTTATCTAATGCTGACAATGTTGAAAAAGTTTTTTTTGGGATAGCAGCACTTTAACCTGACTATTATGATCTTGGTATCCGAAATCTAAGTACCCGGTGATTGAACCCGGTATTTTTTAAGTCTAGTCTATATATAATATATATATATATATATATATATATATATATATATATATATATATATATATATATATATATATATATATTAACATTGATTTCAGTAACATTTTGAAAATTTGGCAATTCAACTGCTACAGTACTTAATATTTGTTTGGAAAATCCTTGCATTACTGAAATTGAAAATAATTCAATTTACATATTTATAAATAAAATATCATAAATGCTATATTTGTTTATTGTTTCAGTGACGTACAGAACATACTTAACAATCCAAACTTGATGCAACAGATACAACAAATGTCACAGACCATACAAAAAACAGAACAGTTACAGAATGAACTAGCCATGCAACAACAGCAGCAAATGGGACAGGTTTGTTAGGAGAGGGAAATATAACAAAAGACATCCTCACAAAATGTTTGAAACATTCTAACCTTAAATGTGATGCATCATCTTCTCATTTCAAAATTTCAAAATGACTTACTAGATAAACATCTCCAATAAAACTGGAAACAGAAGATTTTGTTTAGATGATTTGGATTTTTAAAATGAATTTATAATGTAAAAATGTATTAAAAAACTAAACTTTTTAAGTTTTTATGAAAATTTGTTTCTATGACAAGTAAAGTTATAACAGAACCATTTTACTAAATATAAGTAAATAGCTGATAAAAGTTTTGAATTATTCCTGGTATATTAAAATCTGAAGAATTAGCATTCTGTTTTTTTTTTTTTCCCTAAAAGTTTTTTCTGGTGATAGATATGCTCAAAATATAAAATTTACATGGCTAGAAATTGAGACCAAGTATGATCTATATAATTATAGGGACAGATGCCACCCATGAATCAAATGCCACCCCACATGGCACCAGGTCATATGCCACCACACATGATGCAGGGAGGAGCACCTCCATCTTTCCAACCACAAGTTCAATCTCAACAACCAATAGAAATTATTGATGTGGATGAAAGATCTCAAGAAGATGATGACAGACCTAGAGAATATGAACGTAAACATCGCAGATCTAAACACTCCAGGGATAGATCTCGTTCAAGGTATGGCCGACTCTACATAAAGTTATAAATCTAACAAGTGTTTGCTGTGTGTTGTTTTAAACTTTGTACATCTTGTGTGTTAAGAAAATTTGAGCAGTGGAGTTGTTCAAGTATACATCTGGTTGGTATTTTGTTATTTCAAGGTGTAGAAGTTGCTAGTATTTCAAAGTGTTTTAAATCTTTAACTTAAAGCAAACTTTCTGTGTAGTTTTGTATTGGACTGCAGCACGAGTTTCAGTTTTCAGAACAACATCAGTATTTTCTTTAAAAAGGCTATATTGGTTTGCGTCTTGTTCTTCAGTTTGTGATTTAGAAAAAGTAAGCTCTTGAGATTTTTGCAGTTGGTTTGTATGTTTGGTAATATACAAGTGTTGTATTGGGTGTAAAGGGTTTACCAGTTATCAGTGAATGGATTTGTTTTAAAGATGATAGCTTCATGGTGTGAATATGTTTAGACTTAGTGGTTAGTTATTCATGTGTATAAGTACTTTCAGGAGGGAAAAGTTTACATTTTGACTAATTTGTTGGACTATAATGTATTTCAATATATACTTTTTATATAATTGGTAATTTCCATCACATTTAAAACTTTTAATTTAAAAGGTACATGAAAGAGATATCAAATTTAAATTATTATATTTGAATTTTTATCAAGTTTTTAGCTCACCTGAGCTGAAAGCTCAGATGAGCTATTGCTATCCATCTTCGTCCGTCGTGCGTCGTCCGTCGTCCGTCGTCCGTCGTGCGTAAACTTTTTACATTTTAATCTTCTCCTCCAAAACCACTGGGCCAAATTTAGTGAAACTTGGTAACCATCATGCCTGGGTAAAGCCCTTTCAGATTTGCACAAATGAAGGAGTTATGTCCCCTTGGGGCCCCACAAGGGGGGAAATAGTGAAAAACTTTAAAAATCTTCTCCTCTGAATCTACAAGAGATATACCTTAGTTATTTCATTTATAACATCCTTAGGTCATCTATTTTCAGATTTGCACAAATGGTAGCCATGGGGCTCAAAATGGGGAAATTGTAAGGCACTGAGTGGGGAAATTGCTAAAAATTATATATTTAACACTATATCTTTAAAACTATTAACTTTTTGTATAGGCATGTATATTAGAATATTGTAGGTATTGACATGACGATCATTTTGATATATGATTCAAGGTCATATGTTTAAAGGTCAAGGTCACAGCTGTAAAAGAAGACTTAAATTGCTAATTGTCTTGAAAACTATTAACTTTTTGTATAGACATGTATATTAGAATATTGTGGGTATTGACATGACAATCATTTTGATATATGGTTCAAGGTCATATTTCAAAGGTCAAGGTCACAGCTGCAGAAGAAGACTTATATTGCTAATTATCTTGAAAACTATTAACTTTTTGTATAGGCATGTATATTAGAATATTGTAGGTATTGCGACAACGATCATTTTGATATATGGTTCAAGGTCATATGTTGAAAGGTCAAGGTCACAGCTTCAAAAGAAGACTTAAATTGCTAATTTTCTTCAAAACTATTTACTTTTTGTATAGGTATGTATATTAGAATATTGTGGGTATTGCGACAAAGATCATTTTGATTTATGGTTCAAGGTCATATGTTGAAAGTTCAAGGTCACAGCTGCAAAATAAGACTTAAATTGCTAATTATCTTAAAAACTATTAACTTTTTGTATAGGCATGTATATAAGAATATTGCAGGTATTGTGACAACGATCATTTTGATATATGGTTCAAGGTCCTATGTTGAAAGGTCAAGGTTACAGCTTCAGAAGAAGACTTAAATTGCTAATTATCTTGAAAACTATTAACTTTTTGTATAGGCATGTATATTAGAATATTGAAGGTATTGAGACAAAGATCATTTTGATATTGGTTCAAGCTCACAGCTGCAAAATAAGACTTAAATTGCTAATTATCTTGAAAACTATTAACTTTTAGTATAGGCATGTTTATAAGAATATTGTAGGTATTGCGACAACGATCATTTTGATATATGGTTCATAGTCATATGTTGAAAGTTCAAGGTCACAGCTGCAAAATAAGACTTAAATTGCTAATTATCTTGAAAACTTTTAACTTTTTGTATAGGCATGTATATTAGAATATTGAAGGTATTGCGACAAAGATCATTTTGATATATGGTTCAAGGTCATATGTTGAAAGTTCAAGTTCACAGCTGCAAAATAAGACTTAAATTGCTAATTATCTTGAAAACTATTAACTTTTCGTATAGGCATGTTTATTAGAATATTGTAGGTATTGCGACAACGATCATTTTGATATATGGTTCATAGTCATATGTTGAAAGTTCAAGGTCACAGCTGCAAAATAAGACTTAAATTGCTAATTATCTTGAAAACTATTAACTTTTTGTATAGGCATGTTTATTAGAATATTGTAGGTATTGCGACAACAATCATTTTGATATATGGTTTAAGGTTATATGTTCAAAGCTCAAGGTCATATCAACATAGAAATACTAAAATTATTAATTATCTTTTAAAGTTTCTGTACTTAATATATTGTCTATTGCACTTTGCAAACAATATTGGAAATATCTTCAGGTGAGCGTTAAGGCCCATGGGCCTCTTGTTGCTCTTTTTTTTCTTCTTCTTCATAAAAACTATACTTTAGTATGAATAAGAATTGCTTAAAATTATTAAAGTTATAAGATTTTTATGCCTAAACGAAACCAACTCTAGGTTCCAATTTATAATTTCAGGCATAGTTGGAAAGATTGGATTTTACAAGGCTTAACATAAGGATTTCTTCAGAGGTGCATAAAAAATAAATAAGGTAGCCATGGCCTGTCCAGTGTAGGTCTTTAATAACCCAACTCCAATTGGCTTGATATCAAGAATTTTTCCCTAACCTAACTGTAAAAATCTTCTAACTTGTTAAAGAATTTTTTGTTACTTTAAAAAGAAATTTTATGAACTGATATAAAATAATTTATATTTTAGTCCCCCACTTCCTTTTTGTTGGGTATTACTGAAATCCAGCTATATGATTTAGGTACAGTGATGAACCAGTATTTTTCAATCATCATAAGAGAAATGATGCTGTTTTCTTGATAATCTGAAATATCCCCTTGAAACCCTTGCTAAAAATGTTCTATTTTTTGCATGTATTTACTTTTGCATACACCACATCATATTTTATACAGTCATAACACTACATCGCATTTCATACAGTCAAGTTTTGTTACATTGGCAAAGACTATTAAATGCAAAGTTCTAACAATGTTAACATCTGAAAATGTACACATTTCAAAGGTAGCAGTAAAAAGGATTAAGTCACATGTTATGATTTGACATCAGTAATTGAGTATCATTTAAACATACTCCTGCTTGTATCATCGCTATATTGAATTTCTTCTGTAATGAAGTAAAGAAATCATTTTGATTATGCTGGATTTTTAAAGTTGAATTTTACTCCACATCACTTTGTTTCAAGAAGGTAGACTGAAAAATGAGACCAAATTTACATCACTGCTTTGTGATTCATGTAGATATTAGAATACATGTACATGAAAAAAAAAACAACTAAAGATTTACACACTATTAACAGGGTTCCCATGGATTTTCTTAAATTTTTTATGATAAATGTCAATTTTTTTTATTTTTTTTTTTTAAAATTTATTTAATTTATTCTTTTTAAAATTAGCCTCTTATGAAAATTCTTGTAATTGAAATATTCTTCAGTACAATATTCTTGTTTTGAACTTTTCCCTGGGAACTCTGTTTATCACTAAACTCTTGGTATAAGTTGCATATATATCTGATATTTTGACAACAAAGTGTTGTCTTGTTCACATCATTGAAGATGGCATCATGAGGCTGTTGCAGAGTTTTAAACAGGCATACAGTTTTGGACAAAGCAAGAGAAATCATCTAATATTTACAAACCTTGATCATATAAATTTGTAAGTGCATTTGGTTAAAATTTCCAGTCATAAAGTCAAACTTATTGAGCATACTTTATCTGTGCCATTCAAAGTTGAGTTGTACATTGACAAAAGAAAAGAGGCACTAGACATTTTCAGCTTCTCAAATCATGACTGCATATGTCAAGTTATTGAGGACGCTTCATTTAGTATTTAATACAAACTAGTGTAGAAATTAGAAGAAAGAAACTGACAGAGAAAAAATTTGCATTTTAATTATGACTGCACTGAAATTTTCTGTATAGTCATTTTCTCAAACAAAAAGAACATGGTTGGATTAGGTCTTGGGTACTGATAAGATTGAGGGTCTCTTACATGTACATGCATTTAATTTTGGCTTAGATTTTTTTTGAGTGAAATTTTGTATTTAGAAATATTTAATATGTGTAACTTTGGAAATTCGATTGATTTTTTACAAGGATGGCCGTTGCACTTAACTAAGATAAAATAAAAGAATAACAATTTCCTTCATTCCAGTTTCACTTGTACTATAAATTTGTTTATAAAGAAAGATTTTATGTCCATGCTGTTTTAACTATGGATCAAAAGAAACTTCCCATATTGATTAAGTGTAGATGTAAGCCTTTTTATGTTATGTTATCCTAAAAAAATATCCAAAAATAATGTTCTTTTTAATTTAATACAAAATAAAATGCAAAAAAATTGGACGATTGGCACCTAAGTTAGGCTACATAAAAAGTTATGATCTGTGTTGGTACCTTGATACACCAATCCTTTTTTGACACCCATTATGCTACATGAATTACATGATGCTACAGTTCTAGAGTATATGAATTTTTCTGTACTGGAAATGACTATATAAATTTTATGAATTTTTGGAAACCATTTTTAAAATAACTTTTTGGCCATTTAATTTATGCTACATGAAATTTATGTGTAAGGATACATATATGTAAATTTTAGTTCTTTTTGAACCTATTATGGTTTCATAAATGACCCTTATGGTACCTTTATAAGCAACATCAAGAACTCTTTTGGCACCCTGTTTGGCTACATTTATGGCTTTTTGGCACCTTTTAGGCTACATATATGACCTTTTTTGGCACCTTAGGTTATGCTTGACTGGTTTTATAATCACCCTTATGGTACCTTTATAAGCAACATCAAGAACTCTTTTGGCACCTTGTTAGGCTACACGAATAACTGTTTTTGGCACCTTGTTAGGCCATATGTATGACCTTTTTAGCACACTGTAAGGCTACATATATGACCTTTTTGGCACCCTGTTAGGCTACATATATGACCTTTTTGACACCTTGTTGGGCTATATGTATCACCTTTTTGTCACCTTAGGCTACATAAATGACCTTTTTGGCACCTTGTTAGGCTTCATGTATGGCCTTTTTGACACCTCGTTAGGCTTCATGTATGCCCTTTTGCACCTTATTAGGCTTTATGTATGTCCTTTTTGACACCTTGTTAGGCATCATATATGTCCTTTTTGGCACCTTGTTAGGCAACATGTATGTCCTTTTTGGCACCTTGTTAGACTTCATGTATGACCTTTTCGGCACCTTGTAATGATACATGTTTGACCTTTTTTGGCACCATGTTAGGCTTCATGTATGTCAGGCTTCACGAATGACCTTTTTGGCACCTTGCTATGATACATGTTTGACCTTTTTTGCACCATGTAAGGCTTCATGTATGTCCTTTTTGGCACCTTGTTAGGCTTCATGTATGTCCTTTTTGACACCTTGTAGGGCTTCATGTATGTCTTTTTTGACACCTTGTAAGGCTTCATGACCGGGTATCCTTTTTGACACCTTGATAGGCTTCATGTATGTCCTTTTTGACAGTTTGTCAGGCTTCATGTATGACCTTTTGGGCACCTTTTTAGGCTTAATGTATGTCCTTTTTGGCACCTTGTAAGGCAACATGTATGTCCTTTTTTGACACCTTGTTAGGCTTCTTGTATGTCCTTTTTGCACCTTATTAGGCTTCTTGTATGTCCTTTTTGCACCTTATTAGGCTTTATTTATGTCCTTTTTGACACCTTGTTAGGCGACATGTAAGACCGTTTTGACACGTCAGGCTTAATGTATGAGTTTTGGCACCTTGTAAGGCAACATGTATGTCCTTTTAGACACCTTGTTAGGCTACATGTAAGACCGTTTTGACACTTTGTTAGGCATCATGTATGTCTTTTTTGGCACCTTGTAAGGCTTCATGTATGTCCTTTTAAGCACCTTGTTAGGCTTCATGAATGTCCTTTTTGACTCTTTGTAAGGCTTCATGTATGTCCTTTTTTGTACCTTGTTAGGCTTATTGTATGTCCTTTTTGGCACATGTAAGGCTTCATGTATGACTTTTTTGGCACCTTGTTAGGCTTTATGTATGTCCTTTTTGACACCTTGTTAGGCTACATGTAAGACCATTTTGACACCTTGTAAGGCTTCATGTATGTCCTTTTAAGCACCTTGTTAGGCTTCATGAATGTCCTTTTTGACTCTTTGTAAGGCTTCATGTATGTCCTTTTTTGTACCTTGTTAGGCTTATTGTATGTCCTTTTTGGCACCTTGTAAGGCTTCATGTATGACTTTTTTGGCACCTTGTTAGGCTTTATGTATGTCCTTTTTGACACCTTGTTAGGCTACATGTAAGACCATTTTGACACCTTGTAAGGCTTCATGTATGTCCTTTTTTGACACCTTGTTAGGCTTCATGTATGTCCTTTTTTGCACCTTGTTAGGCTTCATGTATGTCCATTTTGACACTTTGTTAATCTTCATGTAAGTTCTTTTTGGCACCTGTTAGGCTTATTGTATGTCCTTTTTGGCACCTTGTAAGGCTTCATGTAAGACTTTTTTGCACCTTGTTAGGCTTAATGTATGTCCTTTTTTTGACACCTTGTTAGGCTACATGTAAGACCTTTTTGGCACCTTGTCGGGCTATATTTATGTCCTTTTTGGCACTTTGTTAGGGGGTATGTGTGACCTTTTTGGCACCTTGTTAGGCTGTATTTGTCCTTTTTCGTACCTTGCAAGGCTATTTGTGTGACTTTTTTGGCATCCTGCTAGGCTGTATTTTTTTACCTTTTTGGTACCTTGTTAAGCTTTATGTATGACATTTTTAGCACCTTGAAAGGCTATATGTATGACCTTTGTGGCCTTGCTAGGTAATATTGATATCCTTTTTGGCACCTTGTTAAGCTTTATGGGTGATCTTTTTGGCCCCTTGTTAGGCTACCTGTATGACTTTTTTGGTGCCCTGCTAGGCTATATAAATTACCCTTTTGTCACCTTGTAAGGCTATATGTGTGACTTTTTGGCTCCTTGTTAGGCTATATGTATGACCTTTTTTGGCACCTTGTTAGGCTATATTATATGTATGACTTTTTTGGCACCCTGCTAGGCTATATTAATTACCTTTTTGTCACCTTGTTGGGCTTTATGTGTGACTTTTTGGCACTTTTTAGACTATATGTATGACCTTTTTTGGCACCTTGTTAGCCTATATGTATGACCTTTTTTGGCACCTTGTTAGGCTATATATATGACCTTTTTTGGCACCTTGTTGGGGTATATGTATGACCTTTTTGGTACCTTGTGAGACTGCATGTATAACCTTTTTAGCTACACAAATATTTTGCGGCACCTTGTTATGCCACAAGTGTAGTCTTTTTGGCACCTTGTTAGTTATGATACATAAATATTCCTTTTGACACCTTGTTAGGCTTTATGAATACCCCTTTTGGCACCTTGTTAGGATTCATTAATGACATACTGGTTGGCTATTGATAAGATAGTAACACCTTCATTCACATTGTTTGACATCTTTATCTCACATCTGATATGAGCACATTTTAAAATAAACCTTTTTTATTTTATTGTGTGTTTCTTGTGTCAAGGTTTTTAATTGCACTAATTTATTTGTCTTACTACTTTGACCTTTGATAAAGAAAAAAAATAATACTTTTGTTACCATGTATTCATGTAGGTTTATAATAACTAGACACTTTAACTTTATTGAATTGAAATCTTGAACCTGTTCTTCGAATAAGACAGATGGAACTGCTTGGGGATATTTTTGATTCACAGACTTTGTTTAATTTTTTTTTATTATTCAAGGTGCATTTCAAAATTTCAGTGTTCTAAAATAAATTAAAAGGGGCTTTGTGAGATAGATAGACTAGTTTCTGTCAAAATAAAAATGAATATCTGTAGTAACTACTACATTCATGGCAAATTTGTAGTAAATGTGTATAATTAAAATAATAAAAATAATGAAATGGGTTTGCATAACATTCCTTAACATTCATATGTAAATTTTATTTAAATATAATTTTCTGATATTTTTGAAAAACACTTGTCTGGCAAAATCTAAGTACTATTAAAATCATGATGATATGCCATTAAACTAAGTTTGATCTCAAATGAGGTTAAAAATAGAATTTATGTTGACATTATCTTCTCGTTTACTATAAATTTGTTCATATAAATCAAATGAACCTCTCAATCATTTAATGCTTACTGAATCTTTTTGTTTATTCAAAAAATAAATGTGAAAAAATACAGTAAATATCATCGTGATGTCCCTCTATCGCCTTACCAACTGGATTGTTGACATAATTTTTTAAAGTCTTTTTCTTCTATGTTTTTCCTTGTACATACAGGTCTGACTTGTGGAACCCCAATTTTGACACTGAATAATGACTGATGTTTAAAAAGTGCCACAGTCCAATCTTTCACATGTTTCATAACAAACTTTTAAATGTTCTACAGTATAATATTTCAAATGTGTAATAGTCTAACATTATGACATATCACAGACTTTCAAATATAATCTAGTCCAATATATGAAATATACCACAGATCATTGTTTCATGTTTCATGCTTTAAAATTCAATAATTACAGTGATACATGTACATGAAAATATCAGTCCAATCTCTTTCATGTGTGTGATGACCAACACTTAGCAAATTCAAGCCTTATTTCTCAAAATTTTATTTTATAACACTTCCAGTGTGTATCTGTTGAGTGGAACTGTTTCTAATTCCTTGTAATTTACATGTTTATTGAATAAATTCTATGTAAAATCTCTGTACAGGGACCATTTGCTCTTAACCATATCCTATGGTAAATAATTGGGGTATTCATTAATAGGGAATATCAATGACAGCTACTAGCTAAATATGGTTCATGCTGTACAAAACTTTTACAGATTTTTGGTTAAAATTTCTCCATAATTTCATTTATCTGTGTCCATCTATCTTGGTCTAGTAATTTGAATTTGCTGAAATGACGTAACATTTGGCAAGATTTCTAAAATATCAGTTAACCATCCTTTCATTTTAGTTGTTATTTATTTATATGTGTGTGATTCTAAAATGTAAAGAAATATAAATGGACAGAACACTCACAATAAAACAGACAGCGTTACGTTATACATGTAAGTCTGATATTTCTCTTGTTTATAAAAAACATGAAAATCTGGTTTTTCTTAGATACTTGTATCATAAAAAGCTTTAAACACATAATACAAGCAGGAAAATTCCTACTGAAATCAGTTTTTTTTTGTTTTTTTTTGAAGTAATGTGTTATACCTACAAATCATAAAACATTTATTTAAAAAATTAATTGGGGGGGGGGGGGATGTGGACAAATTTCATTTGAAACTACCCCCAATCCAACTTTTTCACATTAGTTTACACATGGTTTGCATATTTTTTAAATGCACCTCTGAAGGCATTGTCTT
This sequence comes from Tegillarca granosa, assembly GCA_029721355.1. Lineage (NCBI taxonomy): Eukaryota > Metazoa > Mollusca > Bivalvia > Arcoida > Arcidae > Tegillarca > Tegillarca granosa. The sequence continues at coordinate 54,864,605 of CM056596.1, read as the reverse complement.
ACATTTTTTCAAAGTTAAGTGATAGATACATATAGTTTTTATCTAGTGTCAATGATATTCATTTTATTGGCAGGGTTTTGTTTAATTTTCTTGTCTAAATATAAAACAAGATTGATTTTCAGTGCAGTTATAAGTTGAAATGCAGATTTATGTCAGATTGTTACATAATTTTGTTTTTATTTTAGAATTGGTTGTCCTTAGTAAAATTTTGTTAAATGTTTTAAGCTAGTTTGTACAAAGTACAGAAGCTAGTGAAGTGGAATAATAGAAATTTTTGCCCTAGACAAGATTCCTTCACTCATATTGGCATCATTTCTGGTATGGTGTAGAGTGACATAAAAAGAAAACCCACCAAGCTTTGGCAAGCAAACTTTTTACACTAGAATCCGTCCGGAGTTGAATTTTCATCTTTGGCAGTGAGAGGCACTGTGATCTCTAAAGACCATCGAACAAAGTACAAAAGAGCTGTAATATTTCATATGTCCTGGTTTTTGTAGTGGACTAGACTGACAGGCAAACTACACAATTTTAACAGCTCTTGTTACATTGTTATCATTATTAATCAGTGATTCTTGTTAAACAAAACTATGTACACTTCTTACTAATGTTGCCACAGTTACATGTATGTTGGAGACTTGCCATATGCAACTGTGCACACTTGAGAACCCTTACATGTACATGTATGTTACTAGATAGTACAATTTTATAACTACAAGCTTGCAAATTAACCAATATTTGGTAATGACTAGAATTATACATCTAATGTATACCAAAAATATTCTTAACTTGGAAATTTAATCTTAATTAATTCCTAGAAATGGAAGAAACAAGCAGAAGGTTAATTTATTTTAGATTTTGAAAAAAAATCTTTGCATTCAATCTTTATTTTAATGTGATTATTGTTTATAATTACAGAACACCAAAGAAAAGAAGAAGATCACGTTCAAGATCCAGAGATAGAAGAAGGAGGTCAAGATCTCGAGATAGACATAGGAGGTCAAGGTACTGTTTATATTATTGAACATTATTCAGTCATTTAACATGATGTAAATTGTGGCAGCCAGTATCACTCTAACAGACTAGGTGGTCTACAGTGCCAGGTTAAAGATCACAGAACTATTTATCAATTAGGTTTGAATCCTGCCTGGACATCCTTGTCAGTTGACATGTCATGAGATCAGTGGTTTTTGCCAGATATTCCAGTCTCCATCCAAGAAATGACTCTCAATGCAAATAAGTAATTTTGGCTGGGTAGAAAAAACACCATTGCTCTTCTCTATTCATTATAAAAATAAAAACCAACTGGAATATACCATTGATGATTGAAATTTGTCAGAAGTAGAGTTCAGATATTTGCAGAGGTACATGCATATTTGGAAAAAAAAATCGCCTAAAGGTGTTTACTAGCTGGGCTGCACAAAGTGCAAAAAAGCTGTTGCATATTTGCATCTTCAACATCAGCATTCAGTATAAAGTTTACAGGGTTATCTTATCCATACAGGTGAGAGTTATCTGGGTTTTTGCTGGCAGTATAATTTTATAAATTTAAAAATTAGGATATGTAATGTACATTATCTACAACAGGTCAAGAGACAGGGAAAGAGAAAAACAAAGAGAAAGAGACAGAGAAAGAAGAAAGAAAGGTTTACCTCCAATGAGAGATGAATGTCTTAGTAGTAAGTACACAAAATATACTCATATACAAGAGATGAATGTTGTAGTAGTAAGTACACAAAATCTGCTCATATACATGTACAATAGATGAGTGTCTAAGTTGTAAGTACACAAAACATGCTCATATACAAGAGATGAATGTTGTAGTAGTAAGTACACAAAATATACTCATATACAAGAGATGAATGTTGTAGTAGTAAGTACACAAATTATGCTCATATACAAGAGATGAATGTTGTAGTAGTAAGTACACAAAATATGCTCATATAAAGATGAATGTTGTAGTAGTAAGTACACAAAATATGCTCATATACAAGAGATGAATGTTGTAGTAGTAAGTACACAAAATATACTCATATACAAGAGATGAATGTTGTAGTAGTAAGTACACAAAATATGCTTATATACAAGAGATGAATGTTGTAGTAGTAAGTACACAAAATATGCTCATTTAAAGATGAATGTTGTAGTAGTAAGTACACAAATTATGCTCATATACAAGAGATGAATGTTTTAGTAGTAAGTACACAAAATATGCTCATATACAAGAGATGAATGTTGTAGTAGTAAGTACACAAATTATGCTCATATACAAGAGATGAATGTTGTAGTAGTAAGTACACAAAATATACTCATATACAAGAGATGAATGTTGTAGTAGTAAGTACACAAAATATGCTCATATACAAGAGATGAATGTTGTAGTAGTAAGTACACAAAATATACTCATATACAAGAGATGAATGTCGTAGTAGTAAGTACACAAAACAGCTCATATACAAGAGATGAATGTCGTAGTAGTAAGTACACAAAACATGCTCATATACAAGAGATGAATGTCGTAGTAGTAAGTACACAAAACATGCTCATATACAAGAGATGAATGTTGTAGTAGTAAGTACACAAAATATGCTCATATACAAGAGATGAATGTTGTAGTAGTAAGTACACAAAATATACTCATATACAAGAGATCAATGTCTTAGTAGTAAGTACACAAAATATACTCATATACAAGAGATGAATGTTGTAGTAGTAAGTACACAAAATATGCTTATATACAAGAGATGAATGTTGTAGTAGTAAGTACACAAAATATGCTCATATACAAGAGATGAATGATGTAGTAGTAAGTACACAAAATATACTCATATACAAGAGATGAATGTCGTAGTAGTAAGTACACAAAACATGCTCATATACAAGAGATGAATGTTGTAGTAGTAAGTACACAAAACATGCTCATATAAAGATGAATGTTGTAGTAGTAAGTACACAAAATATACTCATATACAAGAGATGAATGTCGTAGTAGTAAGTACACAAAACATGCTCATATACAAGAGATGAATGTCGTAGTAGTAAGTACACAAAACATGCTCATATACAAGAGATGAATGTTGTAGTAGTAAGTACACAAAACATGCTCATATACAAGAGATGAATGTTGTAGTAGTAAGTACACAAAACATACTCATATACAAGAGATGAATGTCGTAGTAGTAAGTACACAAAATATGCTCATATACAAGAGATGAATGTCGTAGTAGTAAGTACACAAAACATGCTCATATACAAGAGATGAATGTCGTAGTAGTAAGTACACAAAACATGCTCATATACAAGAGATGAATTAGTAGTAAGTACACAAAACATGCTCATATACAAGAGATGAATGTTGTAGTAGTAGTAAGTACACAAAACATGCTCATATACAAGAGATGAATGTTGTAGTAGTAAGTACACAAAATATGCTCATATACAAGAGATGAATGTTGTAGTAGTAAGTACACAAAACATGCTCATATACAAGAGATGAATGTCGTAGTAGTAAGTACACAAAACATGCTCATATACAAGAGATGAATGTCGTAGTAGTAAGTACACAAAACATGCTCATATACAAGAGATGAATGTTGTAGTAGTAAGTACACAAAACATGCTCATATACAAGAGATGAATGTCGTAGTAGTAAGTACACAAAACATGCTCATATACAAGAGATGAATGTCTTAGTAGTAAGTACACAAAATATGCTCATATACAATAGATGAATGTCTTAGTAGTAAGTACACAAAATATGCTCATATACAAGAGATGAATGTTGTAGTAGTAAGTACACAAATTATTAATGTTTTAGTAGTACATGTAAGTTCACAAATTATGCTCATATAAAGATGAATGTCATAGTAGTAAGTTCACAAATTATGCTCATATACAAAATTGGTGTATAGACCTAGCTTTGATAGGGAAGTAGATAGGATGAATTCTGTATGTCTGTAAGTGGAGGGTCTTGGTTAAAATCATGGGCGGGTCGGACCTGACATTTGAAATGGGCTGAAATGTAAAATAAATATAAAAATAAAACTTAAGTTCATTTAGTCTTAGATCTAAAAAGTTGTGTCAATGTAGATATTATATGGCACTAAAACAAACTATCTGTGTCATACGAGCATAGCATTGGTATTGGATAACTTCTGATTATACGATACGTGTGTAACACATACATGTAAAACCCAATTCTTTTAATGCATTAATCTATTAACTTGTGAAGAATAGTGAATAGTTATTCATCAATTTTATTCAACAAGTGATTTATTGTTTTTTTTTTAGTTTGTACCACAACACTTTTTATTGGGAAAATATCCAAAAATACCACAGAAGATGAATTAAAAGAAGAGATAGAAAAGTTTGGAACTGCAGAAAGTATTCATGTAAGTATTTATATATTTCTATAAATACATCATTATCTGTAGAGCAAGTTAAATAGATGGAGAGTACACCATGGCTGTTGGTTCTTGAATATGACATGTTACCACTTTATGTAACAGTTTAGATGTTATTAATCACGTAATATTGCCAACATAATTTTACACTATTTTTCAATCAGTAATGCAATTAGATTTACACACACGCGCGCATTGATATAAAGTTTATGTAAAATTTATTTTCACAATTTATGAATTTATGAGTAGTACATCACAGTAAATAAAATGCTCACAATATAAGATGATTTAGAGTAATAGAAATGTTTACTAGTTGTATTAATTTGACTTCTGTTTTTGTTTACAGTTAATTCCTCCTAGAGGATGTGCTTTTGTATGCATGTCAAGAAGAAAAGATGCTGCTAAAGCATGTGATAGATTGAAAGGTTTCAAACTGAATGGAAGTGATCTCAGGGTAAGTTTTTAAAAAGAGTAGAAGAGTAATTTTGTTTTACACCCATGTCAAGATCTGTGACATTGTTTATTAAGGTGGTTGGTTTTGGAATGGTAAAGAAAACTGGAGTGCCCGGAGAAAATCACCTACCTTTAGCAAATAAACAGACATACCTTTTCTCATTGGGATTTTCTGAAACGGTAGTCTAGTTAAGGTGGGGAAAGGCATTGTGATCTTTTTAGTTCTCTGATTTGTTTGTCTACATGTACCTTTTTTTGACCACTCTTAGTATGTGTAAATCAAAAAGTTGAGTCCTTTATTTCAGATTTATACATGTACAGTTTATGAATTCCAGAATTTTTTAAAGAATTTTGTGAAAGAGCATTTTTTAAATATTGCATAGGTGATCATTTTGCATTAAACATTAAAAGAAGTTAAGATTGTGTAATATTTTTTAGGTTGCCTGGGCTCCAGGTATAGGAGTTAAAGAATCTGAATTTAAAGACAGATGGGATGTTGACAATGGTTGTACTTATATACCCTGGTCTAAATTACCTGATGATTTGACATCTTTAATCGAGGGAGGAATTATTGACGAGGATACTTTACCAGAGCATTTGAAAGGTAAGATATACATGTACCATTTTGTGTCATAAAGGAAGATGTGCAGCAGGGGATGATTCAAAGCTAGAGAACTTTGGAACTTTTGTCCAGACAGAATCTTACTACAGTTTCTCTCTATTTACTTGTTTTTGTAGTGATAAATACCAGTTTTAAAGTCATAATGTGAAAGATAAAAGACTACTAGGCTTAAGATTGATAAAATGAACATATTACAATCACTCCTATGCTATCTGTAAGACTGATGCATATTTTGGAGTGATGTAATGAAGTTTTATGCCTCAGTCAAGTGCCCAGGCAAAACCCCTGACCCTTGAGATTTGAACTGACATATTTTTTCACTCTAGGATCTACCTTAGTCTGTGAATGGCACTATAAACTGAAAGCATACACGTTAGAATTCTTTAGAAACCAATTGTTATATTTAATGATGTTGTAGGTATACAGATTGGTAAAGAAAAACCTGATGTACTACCACCAGAAGAACCACAACAGCAGCAAGCACCTGTAGTCAATGCTCCTCCTACACAAACTCTCCCCATAGCAATGCCACCTGGAGCACCATCAGTGTCTCAAATGCCTCCTACCATACCAGGTTTGTGTTTTAAATAATTCTTAACAATTATAAAGCTTGTTGATTTCATGGTTTATTAGACCATCAAAAAGGGGGAAAACTTCATTTATTTAGAACATAAAATTTTGAGTTCTGTCGTTTAACATCACAATCTACAGTGCCAGTTTTTTTATCAATAGATTGTCAGTGCTGTCAAGAGCTGAATGATGAAAGAAAAGCTTAACATGTTCTTTCTTCATTACAGTTATTTATTGAAAAATAGCTTCTACAAAACTGGCACAATCTTTCTTTTTTTCTTTCTTTTTTTGACGATAATTTTATGATTAGAGCAAGAAACGCCGCTAGTCTACTATGATACCTAAATCTTTAGCTAATTTATATAATATGATTTACAGGTGCAATACCAGGAGCAATGCCACCAATGAATGTTATGCCACAGATGATGGTTCCTGGAGGTATGCCACCTGGTCAGATGCCTGGATTACCACCTGGAATGCCTCCACCACATCTTGGAATGGCAAGGATGCCACCACCAATGCCTGGTCAAGCACCTGGAATGATGCCAATCCCAGGTGCAATTCCTCAGGTGAGTCCAGAAAATGTTTGTCATGATGATAATGTTACTGAAGTCTTTTTTCCGTAGTTCAATTTAAGTTTGAGAAGAACAAAAACACGAAAGTTTATGTGATCAATTGAAATAGGCATTTTAATTGTATAAATAACTATCAGAACAGAAATTTGCTTTGTGATTTTCTTCCATCATACCATATACAAAAAAATTGCTAAGGTTATGTAGCTCTCAGCATTTTAAAACAACATAAATCTGAAAAACATAAATACTGTATTTACATTGAGAGTTTTGTCAGAGACATTTGTGGAAACTAAACACATTCTATAAACCTCATCTTTATACTAAATTCACCAGAAAAAAAGAAACTTGTATGTATTTACCTAGTTATGTTAAGTAAATCGGTGATTAGACCTTAACCTTTATTTTTTGCAGTACAATTTCTGTAATAAAAAACACACAAATGTTCAAATGTTCATGTGATAACATTAGAGAAAAAATTAGAACATAGTTTGTAAGGAAAGTTAAGTTAAAGCGCTCATATTTATATGTTGATATGTACATGTATGTATGAGCTATTTTTTTGTTTTATACTTTTAGGTGAGACCGGCATCATCTATAGCAGTCAGTGGAGTTAGTACTGCAGCTGGTGTACAGCTAACACAGAATATCCAAAATATAATGTCCACATCAGGTCCTCAGGGTATGGTTGGAATACCAGTACGGCCAGGATTTCAACCACAAGGATGGCCTCCTAGATTTGGTGTTAACATGCCTCCACAACCTCAGGGATTTAGATTGCCTCCACCTTTTAGTCCAGGTCCACAAGGACAACAACCAGCTTTGATTCAAGCTGCAGCACAACCAGCGACACAGGCTGGTCTTCTACCCCAGTCTCCTGCTCAGAAACCATCTATATTAGGCTTGAGGCCTCCATTTGAACCAAATGAAAACCCTCTTGAAGTAAAGCATGAAAAACCTTCCTTGTTAGGTAGAAATCCTAGTGAATGGCAACAAAAACAGAATCAAGATGAGAATTCTGAAGGAGAAAATGGAGATAAAGATGATAGGGAACCAGTCAAACCTGAGGGGGAAGATGGTGACCAGCAAACTGGTCATAAACCTTTATTTAACAATCAAGAAATCTTTGGTGAAAATGACAGTGGTATGCCAGAATCTGGTTTAGTAGGTAGAGGAATGGGTCCAGGCCAGTTTAGACCTCCCGGTATGGGTCCTGGTTTTAGAGGACCTAGACCATTAATGGACTTTAATGGCTTGGGACCTAGAATGGGAGGTCCACCAGATGGCTTTAGTAGATTCCCTGGAGATATGAGATTCAGAGGTCCAGATGCTGGCAACATGGGTCCTAGAGGTTTTCAGGGTCCAGGAGGCCCAAGACCAGGTTTTATGGGAAATAGGCCAGGTATGCCTTTTCAAAGATTTCCAGGTAGCTTTCAACAGAGACCAGGATTCCGTGGTCCTCCTGGGGACATGATGAGGCCACCTAGATTTAATATGGGTGGTCCAAACTTTGATGAGGAAGGTAATGAAATGGAAAATGAAAATGAATTTCCTGGTGATATGGAAAATGATGATTCTTTTGAAAGAGGAAAAAGGGGTGGTGGATTTGGCCCAAAAGGAGATGTATGGGATGAGGAAAATCAACAGGAGGGTGAAAACTTTGATGATGGAAATTTTAGACGTGACTTTAATAGGCGAGATAATTGGCGGGGAGGCAGAAGAGGTAGAGGAAGAGGTGACTTTGGTCGTGACAGAAGAGATTTTGGTAGGAGAGGTGGTGGTAGATTTGGTGGTGGTGATGATAGAGATGATAGGGGAAGAGATTGGGGTCGTGACAGACGAGATAGAGACAGGGATCGTGATAGGGACAGAGACCAAGATAGAGATCGGGACAGAGAGAGGGATAGAGAGAGAGACCGCGATAGGGACAGAGATCGTGACAGAGAAAGGGATCGTGACAGAGAAAGGGACCGTGATCGTGAAAGGGATAGAGATCGTGACCGTGAGAGGGATAGAGATCGTGACCGTGAAAGGGAGCCTAGGAGAGATAGAAGCCAAAGGAAGTCTAGATGGGGAGAAATAGAGGAGACGACAGATGAAAACAGTGCACAAAATGTTCCACCAGAGATGGTTGCACCAGAATCATCTGATGATGTTAAAACTAATGAAAGTAATGAAATAGAGAATAATGCTGTAATGAATGGACAAAACAATGATGAAAGTGTAGCTAATGACTCTAACAATTTTAAAGTTGGCATCAACAAAATTGATGAAAGTATAGGAGGAGAAGGAGGAGAGATTCCATCTAAACCTGAACCTGTTAATGAAGAAATGAATAATTCTGAGGAGCCATCAGCACCATCATCAGCACCACCACCAGCAGAGACAGTGCTAGAAGAAGGAGAGATAGAGTAAAAATTTTTTAAAAGTAAATTGTTACTTGTTGGTTTTCAGTGCAATGATTTATATCTGAACACAAGAATTATGTATTTGAGAATGAGGAAATTTTTATGTGATATAATATTAGGACCTCTATAGTGTCATTACTTACTGTTGGGTCACACAGATGACATTTAAGCATCAGTTTGTCATCAGATACCAGAAAAAGGCATGCAAACCATGGTGAAGAAGCAATTCTTATATTCTGTCATATCTTTCTCATTTGAGTCATATTAAAACTCTCATTTCATCAAGTAATGCATCCATTGCTTTTTATGATAGCTTAGTTTATCTTCACATCACAGGGTTATTGTTTTCATACTGTTGTTATACTGGCTTTTGCTCAGACATAAATCATTGATTACATTGTTTTTTATCCATCGGCTTTTTATAGGGTGTGTGTGTGTGTGTGTGTGACTATTTGTATGCATGTTGAATGATTCGGATGAAATGGTCATTGTTAAAAACAGAATCTGAAAAAAAAAAATTGTACAAAATTTGTACTCTTTACTGTTGAATCAATATATATACAGTATATATAATCGGCCTGAAGTTAAGTGTTAGTCTTTCTTGACATTTGAAATGCCGTATACACAGTTTGATAAAATTTAATTTTCCAATAGAAATACAATAAAAACAAATGTAAAAAATATGTACCAGTAATTGAAAGTAAAATGTGTTTTTGTGAACATTTAGATTTTTATTTGATTTTTATTTAAATATTGATTATGTTTGACTGTAATAATTTTAAATGTGGAATACTTCATATGAAAACAAAAACAAACAATTGCTACTGAGTTAAGAATTCTATTGGCATCAAGCAAACACAAGCTGTATCATTGAGCTGAGTAATACCAAATAAGTTTATCAAGCTGGCATTGTGGATCATTAAAAACTTTTTTTATAAGGTTTTTCTACTCTGCTGTCTCTTAAGCATGACCTGAAGTTCCATATTTTGTTTCCTAACCTCCTTAAAAGGAAATAATTTATATGTTTTTAAACAAAATATTTTACAAATGTCAAAGTTTGTGCATTGTCTTGTGTTGGGCTTGTAATCAGGTTTTAATAAATCCATATTTTACCTCCATTTATTTTCAAAATATTTGATGTTTATTGGTTTTCTTGTATGTATAAAGTGGGTTTTTTCAATTTACAAGTCAATATTGTTGAAAGAAAGACTTCAAAAAACCATGCATGATTACCCAAACATGGTTTACTATTTTCAAATTAAATACATTTAAATGTCTGCCATATTGTAGAAGATTTAACAGTAGACCCTTTTCAATAAAACCATGCATAATTATCCAAACAAGATTTATTTTTATCAGATTTGATATTAAGCTGTCTGCCGTGTTAGATACAGCGTATTGGTATAACTAATCATGGAAGATTTGATAGCAATATAAGATAAAAGATGTGGGGATATCGTAACTTATTTTTATGTACTATTGGTTTCAACGATGAATTAAAATAAGAGTATTTGACCTTTTGATGTCAAGTGTTTTTAAAATTGTTTTAATTTTCCTAATGGGAGTTAATAGATCTTGGGTTTAATTTTAGAAATAATCATGTACAATATACATGTATAAACATACAGTATAAAGATGATTACTATGCATGACATTTTATTTATTTGTTAACTACTTGCTTATAATGTAGGTGATGCTGTCTCTCATTTCATGGTGTAAATTTATTTTTTTTACTTCCAGTGTTTATACAATCAAGTTACAGTTCATATTCAGTTTTATTTGCAAGATGGGTTCTAAAGGAAATATGAATTTTAAAAAGTTCATTTTATCCAACTATGAGGTCGGATATTAATGCCCCTCCAAAATGAAATTTTCTCTCTCTTTTTTTATTGTTTTCTTTCTGAATTGTCTTTTTTTTTTCATAATTTGCAGTTGCTAAGTTGTAAAGGTAGTAATTTATGAAGCCATAAACCATTGTACATGTATATGGTAATTTGCAGTTGCTACTTGAGGTTTATTTTATTTAAGACTAGACAAGGTAACATTATCGCACGTGAATATTTAAAAAGTTGTCCGATTTGTTCAGTAAGATGTATTAAAACACTTGTCTTGCCAGTTAATAAGTTTGTACTTTCTTTGTGATTATACTTTAATCATTACATGATGACTTGCATAAAAAGTTCTCTGTTATTGAGAAGTTTTAGGAAATAAACTTGTTCAAGGTTTCTTGTGTTTATTTTCTTTTGTTAAAATATGATCCGTGAATGAAGAGTTTGCTCATGTTTCTTGTGAGGGTCTGGTTTTCTTAATACACAATTATTTACATTTTATGTTAAATATATAACAAAAATACCTGTTAAATTTTGATGCGACATATGTGCACATTTTGAAATTTCTTTCCTCATCAGTGACACAAGGGGCTTAAAATATCGATAAACAAGAGGGCCATGAAGGCCCTGGACGCTCACCTGAAAATGATGTACACTCAGCTTGATTTTGGCAAACTGGAGATTCTATTCTTAAAAGAGATTTTTTCCTATATTTTGAGCTAGTAACCTACTTATTGACACAAAATGACCCATATATAAACTTGAGCTAGCTTTTGTCAAGAGCATCATTCTGAGACAGTTTGATAAGATTGGTCTAAAATGGATCCCCTCATATGTGTTAACAAGGTTTTTATATAATTCGACCTAGTGACTTACTTATTGACCCAACATAGCCCATATACAAACTCGAGCTAGCTTTTATCAAGAGCATCATTCTGACTAAATTTGATGAAGATTGGACTAAAATTGGGTCCTCAGGAGTGTTAACAAGGTTTTATTACAATTTGACCTAGTGACCAACTTATTGACCAAACATGGCCCATATACGAACTTGAGCTAGCTTTTGTCAAGAATTTTATTCTGACTAAGTTTGATGAAGATTGGACTAAAATTGGGTCCTCAGGAGTGTTAACAAGGTTTTTTTTACAATTTGACCTATTGACCAAACATGGCCCATATACGAACTTAAGCTAGCTATTGTCAAAAAGATCATTCTGACTAAGTTTGATGAAGATTGGACTAAAATTGGGTCCTCAGGAGTGTTAACAAGGTTTTATTACAATTTGACCTAGTGACCTACTTATAGACCAAACATGGCCCATACACGAACTTGAGCTAGCTTTTGTCAAGAATTTTATTCTGACTAAGTTTGATGAAGATTGGACTAAAATTGGGTCCTCAGGAGTGTTAACAAGGTTTTTTTTACAATTTGACCTATTGACCAAACATGGCCCATATACGAACTTGAGCTAGCTTTTGTCAAGAATTTTATTCTGACTAAGTTTGATGAAGATTGGACTAAAATTGAGGCCTCAGGAGTGTTAACAAGGTTTTATTACAATCTGACCTAGTGACCTACTTATTGACCCAACATGGCCCATATAAATACTTGAGCTAGCTTTTGCCAAGGAGTTTATTTTGACTAAGTTTGAAGAAGATTGGACTAA